>LPNX010342996.1:60592-160486 GCA_001517045.1 Pseudotsuga menziesii
GGCAAAATGCAATTAAGTCACCGAAGATCCTAAGCCGCGATGGAAGAAGGAAGAAAATCAATGGCTGATATTCTCTCCGCTCCTCAGAGATGCAAGGAAGATAAAGGTTTGACCAGGCGTTTATCGGGCGCACAGATCAGCGTCCATCAAGTTGTTTCGGGCAGATCCACGACCCATATCCAATCCGCTTCGTGAAATTGCATCTTGGTTAAAATGACACAATCCGGCGGAATTAGGTACATGCTACTCAATCCAATGGCAGAGAGGCGAAGTCGGATCACATCTACGGTTGAGATTGATTCCGGAACTAGAACCTGCACAACCAATAAACCTAAAGCGCCCAGCGGAATGAGTTATCCGGTGATCGATCTGACGGTTGAAGATCAAAGTGAATCAAATCAACGGTTATTATGATTTCTGGAGAGTGAACTAGTGCGGTGGATAATTCCGAAGTGCCCAGTGGAATTTGGTACGTGGCATATGATCCGACGGTGGGAAGTTAAAGGCATATCACATCAATGGTTAAGGATGATTCCGGGGATCAAAGCTACACGACGGTTAAAGTGATGGAGCCCAGCGGAATTCGGTACGTGTCACGTGATCCAACGGCTCATGATAAAAGGCGATTTCATTGATGGTGGGAGATCATTCTGGGATGGATACTGGCACGTTGTTTATCACCAAGGTGCCTGGCGGAACGGGGTACGTGGCACGTGATCCAAAGGCCAGCAATTAAAGAGAGATCAGATCTAGGGCCTTGAATGAGTCCGGAGAATAGAAGTGCATAGAAGTTAAGAATAAGTGGTGGTTGCGGAGAATAAATGCTGTCCACGTGGCAAATTGTGTGGTCCTATAAAGGCAGGGTTGACCTCTCCAATGATTATTTTATTTGCTCGGGACCCAGCGAAAAGGACTTGGCGATTTGGGAGCTTCCATTTGTCAGCTTCAGGAACGCTCCGAGCACACGCCTTCACAGCAAGCCAGGTAGGACTTGAACCCTGTAAATCCTTCGTACAATTACCATTGTGAATTAAGTAATGGACCAAGGAAGGGAAATTCGAGCGTCTGGTCAGGTCGTGGATGACAGAGAGGAATTTTTAGTAGACAGACACAGGGGCGTGTGCGACCCCTTCCTATCCACAGGGAGCGTGTCCGGCAGCAAAGAGAAATTGTGGTCTTATTACTCTCAAGGAAATGACGTTCTGAATGTATGCAAGTATTTTTTGTACCATTTCGCCCTTGAGCAAACCCTCCACTTCCCGAAATTTTCCGAGTGGTGTGCAGTGAACTATTCTCCCTCTCAGAGGATTATTGTGAGTCGGTCCGCGTCCAAAATACTGTGTAAAATTGATGCTTCAGTCGTCAGAGAAAACCTTAGTCTGCTCGAAAATTACCCTATAAATTGTGAGTCTGTAAATGAATCTGTCCTTGCTGATTTTTTCAAAAATTGTGAAAGTGAATGTCGTTGTCAATTCTTATCAAGTATCCTGAAGGAAGGTCAGTCCCTTGAAGGTCTTTTCTTTCCTTACCCCTTGCACATTTTTAGGACTGAAGTGCAATTGGTAATGTCTCTGGTCTGTCAAGTGTTAGGTCTAGATGACGATTGTCATATAGGTGATGTCATCCTTGGTTTCTTATTAAGAATAAATTCTTTAAGCCCTAAGTCCCAGTCAGTCCCTGTGCTTAATTTAGATGAATACCTTGCCGTAGCGATCCACCTTTAGTTGACTGAGTTTCCCAAGGTCCAGTTCTTTAGGTTTCAAACATACTTGCTTTACATGCTATTATGCTCTAATGTTACTGAATTGAAATTCTTAAGTACTCTATGCTCTTCTGATTTGCCCAAGCAAATCAGCATGTTCGAATTTTCTAATTCGATCATGTCCGAAATGTACAAAATGTTATTTGATGAGGACCTGCCCCGTGTCCTAGACGAGATGAGATGCCTAATGCAGTCATCACCTGAAGATCGGGTGGGGGACTGGTTCCTGTACAGAGGTTACACAGTGATAAGAATATATGGCTTTACTGGTCAGCCTTATAGGCTACCCTCCTTCTTAACCCCAAGGATTTTCGCACTAAAGTTCATGAGGCAGAGATTGTTGTCTGAGGAAGAGCACTTTGGTGCTTTCAAAAAATCTTCGAACATTAAATTTCCACTTAAAGTCGGCCCTTTCATTTTTAAAGGTAAAGGTGCCCTGACATTTATAGAAAAGTTGCTGGAAAATATGGATTTCATAAAAGATGTAAATGTGAATTATGACCCCCACCATGTGATCTCATTGAGAAAACAGGCAAACAAGAATAAACCATTTGAGCATCAGGCTATTGAGGGGCTAGCTGAGATGGCCAATTTGTTGCAGTGTATTGACAGGTCAAATTATGATGAAGAGACACATACTATACCTGTCACGGCGACCCAAATAACAGAAGGTGCTGGTATTGTAGTCAAGAGGAGTTTGTCTGAAACTGAGAGTATGGATGTAGATGAAGAAGGGCCCCATAAAAAGGAAAAGCTGCTTGAAAGTGGTGAAATTGTAGATAAAGAGGTTTCTGATGGTTCCAAAAGAGGTGCCCTAGTTCCCCTCAAAGCGGTGCAGATGAGTCAATTCTCTTTTAAAAATGCGGAGGATGATGTAGACAGTTCAGAATTATGCCACATGTTTAAGTCGAAGGAAGACCTAAAAGGCAGCTACATGGATAAGAGGAAGCAGTCTATGGAGGAGACGAGAAACTTGCTCCCGAGGGTGAGAAATTTGTACAGTTCAAAAACCTCTCTAGTCTCTGCTAGAGATGCTGAGAGGAATACTTTAAAATGGCTATAGTAAGCGACAAGAAGATGTCTGAAATGGAGATCCGGTTAGACAAAATCAGCACTCCGGATAAAATTCAACTGCACAAACAGACCAACGATATCATCTACTCAGACCTACTACAAGCCATGGTGAGGATTAATAAGTTGCGAGTGTTGATAGACAAATTAGAAATTCAATTAAAACATGAGAGAGTGGAAAATAAAGCAAATGTTGTTCAGATTAGGAAGTTGCAAACAGACATTGCTAGTTTAGACAGTACCCAGCCAGTCAAGAGGTTGTTAGAGGAAAAAGACAATGCACTCCAGGTCCTGAAGAAGAAACTGAAGATCCCAGTTAGTGAACATGTTCAGTCATCTGAGTTACTAGCTCTCCAAGAAGAGAAGGATAAAATCCATCAAGAGATGATGGAATACAAAGGAAGAGCCGGAGAGCTACAGGAAGAAAAAGAGAAGTGGGAAGCCCAAAGGGAGGAACTGTTATCCCAAATCTCCTTGATGAAAAAAGATCAGAATGAAGAGAAGGAGATTAGGGAAGAATTTATGAGCCAGACTCCCACCGGCGAGGACTTGTCTATTGTAAATATCCAGAATCCATTAGATGATTTCTCTATTGATGATTTGTTGGTGCCAATGTCCCAGGTGAGTTTGAAAGAAGAAGCAATCAAATATTTGAAAGCAGAGAATGAAAAGATGAAAACTGAATTGGCCAAAGTAAGTGAAAGCAAAAAACAAATACTGCAGGACAGGAATCAATTACAGAAGAAATTCAATGAGCTAAAAGAAAAATGCATTGGGAAGGGCCCTCTTCAAGGGGAAAAACATATCATTTGGGATACCTTGTGTATAGATATTACCAACTGCCGGCACTATTTAAATTTTATTGATGATTTGAATATAATGATAAATTTGGCCCACCAGAGATTAAAACTGGTAAACGAACATATCGAGAAAAGACCCCTTGTTACGGCTCAGAACACACTAAAGTTTCTAAATTCACTGTCATATCAGAAGTTGCAGGAATTGGGCATAAAGGACAGAGTGTCAATAGTGATGTGGGTGAATAAAATCATCCATAAGCATCACTTAATCAAAACGGTCCAAGATAATTCAGAAGGATTGTTTTTGTAGGTTAATAATTTTAAACAGGAGTTTAAAGAACTGTTCGAGGACGGGTTGCCTTCTTTCTGGGATGGAGAAGGGCGGATGTTCTCACAGGAACATTATCATAACCTGCTTGTTCAGTGCCACATGGACCACTCCAAATTCAATGATTTGGAGAAAATCCTGCCAGGGAAGACCATTGTTGATATGCTCACAGAAGATTTCGAGATTCTGCAGAAGTTTGCCATCATCAGGAGCAGATTGCTCAGAAAGTCCTATGAAGCATATATGGAGCTCGAAGTAGCAATTCGGGAAATGATGGAGTGTGACACCCCAAATTCGGAGCAGTGGAAAGCTGTGGAGCGGTTTGGAAAGATTAAGTATATTCTCCATCCCTAGGAATAGGTGTCATGCACTGAAGAGATGATGGGGAAAAGACGTGGAGATGATGGGGAAAAGATGTGGAGCTGATGGGACAAAGACGTGGAGCTGATGGGCGAAAGTTTGTTTTCAAGTTGATTTTTACTTTATTATCTATTAGGATTGGAGTTGTAACAAACTTCCTAGGTGTTAGGAATTCAGTTACAAACTCTAAATTAAGCCGGTCATTCTGTTATTGTCCTCTTGTTGAAGCACTGATCATTTTATGTATAAATATGCATCTTTTTTATAAATATGCATCTTTTTTAAGATATGGGTGTTGGAACCGATCGGGTGGTGAATAATTTTGGAGAACATATCTATTTTTGGAATAACAAAGTGAATGCATGAGGGTTTTGTCAGAGATTCATGTTTCATTGATATTACAGTCTGTGCTTCCTTCTTTATGTGATTATATTCCCCTTGTGTAACACTCCATTTTGTTTCTTCCTCATATCTTGAAAATAGTGTTAGATGATTAGAATTCATGTGTTTATGCTCTGGTCATCATTTCAGATATTATATGATTTTTTCTGCTAAAGTTGGTATAGAACTCATCCTTGTTGATGCTCTGTATTAATGGGTTGTTTCTTCATCTCTTCTGTTCCACCTGAATCAATTTGAATGACTATGATGATATGATTACCTTGCCTTTGATGAATATCATGTATATGTCTTTGTGGTATCTTTATATTATATATGACTCCATGCCCAATGGTTATGTGATTGTTTCAGCCAAATACATAAATCTTTAAATGTTATTTTAAATCTGGCCTTGTTAAATCTTTATTGAGAGATCCCTCTCTGGAAGAAAATACCAGTTTCTTCCTAAAGTGGTTTTGCTGTTACCTTGGAGTATACCTTTTACAACCTGGGTACATTCTGAGTGCTAACAAACTGGCACCGTTGCCAGGGACGAAAGTGCTTATCTGCCCCGGGAGAACGACAAAGATTAAGAAAAATTTATGTGGGCAAACAGGAATTTCAAAAAGAAAAGAAGGTTGTATATTTGCCCTGGTGACTTTATTGTGAAATTGTTTCAGAATTCAAGAACGACATTCTGGCTTCAAAAAGACATACATGAGGTAACTTTGATACCAAAATTCTGAAGAGTTTTGAGGATCCATAAAAGTTGTTTAAGAGAAAAAATAAAGAGAAGTTAGATTTTCCTTTGTTCGGCCCATCATCATCACCAAATTCTCATATTAATCCAGCATGGGAAGTCAATGCTGCGCAGACCCTGTTGAGAACTAGATCTGAACCCGACCTCAAAAATACTGAGTTCAATCCTCCTCGTAGGTTGAGAGCCAGATCTGAATCCCACCTCAAAAATACTCAGTTCAATCCTCCTCATAGGTTGAGAGCCAGATCTGACTTCGACCTTAAAAATACTGAGTTCAGTCCTCGTAGGTTAGAGTCCTATCTATTAGATTCCCTCTGGAAGGACTTGCAACAAACCTCTAAAGCTGAAACAACTGCCCTTGAGCATTCTCAAAGTGCTTTAGTTCCTGTGAATCCACCCAGACCAATGGCCGCTAGATTTTCTCCCTTGCGTTTGCCAGCTGTATTACATGATCTCCCCCAAAATTATTCTCAGAGAATTTCTTTATTTGATGGGGAAGGTGATATAACCGCAAAACAGCATGTTTCCAAGTTTGAAGATTTCATTGACTTGGAAGAAGTTGACTATCCTGATGTCAAACTGCGGTTATTTGCCCAAAGTTTGTCTAGGGAGGCGAAGAAGTGGTTTAAGTACTTGCCTAATGGATCTATAGAAAATTTTCAGGCCTTTCAAAACGCCTTTCTGGACAGGTGAGATGATAAACAGAACCCTCTATAGCTTTTATCTCAGTGCAATAGTCTCAAAAAGGGGGGTTTTGAGTCTGTTCATGAATTTTCAATTAGATTCATGAGGGCTTACAACTCTATTCCTGAAGATATAAAACCTTCTCCTGCAGCTGCTAAACTGCGTTATGCTGGGGCTTTTGATAATGATTTTGCATTTTCATTGCGGGAAAGGAAATCGGCACCTCTTGCTGCCATATTTACTGATGCCCTAGAAGTGGAAGCTAACATGATGGCTAGTGGAAAGATGAAACATAGAGACATGGACATGAGGAGAAAAGAAGAAAATGTGCCTTGTACTTCATCTTCTTCCGCTGATGTTAAATTTGAGATGATGTTAAAGACTATGGAAAATTTGATGGATAGGTCAACCATGGATACTAGGCCCTTCAACAGGAAGCAGGGGGATCCTCAAATCAGGAATCCAAATTTCAGAAGACCAAATCCCCCTGTTCCTCCCCAGAATAGGCAGAGAAATCCAAGAAACCAAGAAGAATAGCCTATCTGTCCACCTTTCCCTGAAAATTATGTTGGGGATGAAGAAGACCCACCTGAAAATGAGATTCATCTGTTTGGGGAAGAGGATTCAGAAATATATCTTACTGAAGAAGAACATAATATGTTTGCGTAGGAAGGTCCAAATGAAGAATTTGAAAATGAGCTATATCAGAGAGGTTATTTACATGCAATGGATGATGTGCAAAGGAAAATGAGATCGAGGAATAGGGATGTCCCCATAAATAAAGGGAAGGCAAACCCAAATCATCCTTCCTCTAGTTCTTTGAATGGAGAAAAGGGGAAAGGACTACAAAAGGAACCCTCTGTGAGTAAAGAGGTTGAAAATGAGGTACAAAGAGATAAAATAATAAAGAAGGCGACTCCGATTGATGTGGAAAATATTGGTGGTGGTTTTAACCTACAAAATGAGCTTTCAAAACTAAAGATCTCTGTTCCATTTAATGAGCTATTGAGAAACACTGAATACAGAGATAATATCACCAAAATGATCAAAAACCAAGGAGAATGGCAGTCAGACATTTTAGAATTGAATGATGATAATCCTGCTATTTCATTTGGACCAAAAGTTGAAAATTTTGAAGATGAAGAAGTTCCGCCTTTTTAATTTAAGTCTAAATGTGCATGACAAAGTGATCCATAATGCTATGTTTGATTCTAGGGAATCACACAATCTAATTCCTAAAGGAGTCGTGGAAAGTCTGGGATTAGAAGTGACTAGACCATATAAGGATTTATACTCATTTGATTCTAAGAGAGTAAAATGCCTTGGTTTAATTAAAGACATGGTGGTGACCCTGAATAAATTTCCATCTAAAACTATAGTCATGGATTTGGTGGTAGAAGATATCCCACCCAAATTTGGGGTATTGCTATCAAGATCTTGGACCTCCAAGCTAAAAGGTAGTTTACAGATGGACATGTCATATGAAACGATTCCTGTTCCAGATGGGAGCAGAAGGTTATATAGTGAAAAAAGGACTCCCTATGTGGTTAGCAGTCAAGATAAACCTGAATTCCATCACATATATGCTGTTGATACGGATTTGGGGTCTTCCATTTTCTTTAATGAGACTGTCCCACATGAGGTAGAAAGGACATCGCAGGAGAAGTCTCAGGAAAATAGTGAAAAAGAAGTTTTGGAACAGGAAGCTTTGGAAGCCACACAGAAAAAAGAAGGCCAATGGATAATGTACTTTGATGGATCTGTTGCAAAGGTTGGTGCTAGGGCAGGTGTCTACATCATTTCTCCTATTCATGATTTCAAAGCTTTGTCATACAAATTGCTGTTTGAATGCACAAATAATGTAGCAGAGTATGAGGCCGTGTTATTGGGGTTACATGCTTTGAAAGATCTGGGGGCTCAGAGGGTCAAGATATTGGGATATTCTGAGTTGGTGATAAACCAGGTAAATGAGAGTTATAAAACCAAGCATCCTTGGATGAGGGCTTACAGAAATGAAGTATGAGATATGCTTGGCAATTTCTTCACAGAGCATACAATTCAGGTTGTTCCCAGGGTTGAAAATTTGGTGGCTGATTCCTTAGCAGTATCTGCTGGAAAATTTGAGACCCCAATGACTAGTCAAAAGGAATACCAGGTGGAGATTTTGAACAGACCTTCTATCCCTGAAAATTCCAAATACTGGCAGGTGTTTGAAGACGATATGCAAATCCGAAGATTTCTCGAATTGTTAGGGGAGTTTGTGAATACTCATTTTGACAATGAAAATGATTATGATAGGACCCCTGGAGATGACGAAGAAATTGAATCAGAAGAAGATACTGAGAGGTTAAGGAAAACCTTGGGAGGTAAGGATATCATCCATCTGAAAAATAATTTCATACCAAGAGGCCTGATCCCTTTAGAAAGGCTCTTTGATCAAAATGATGTTGCCAAGAACCCCAAAGTGAAACCTGTTGGTGATGCCGTTGAAGATAAAAATATTGGCACTAAGGAAAATCATAAAATCATAAAATTATCCAAGAAGCTGCCAGAAAGAGAGAAAGAGGAGTATGTAAAGTTGATGAAAAAATATACGGGTGTGTTTGCTTGGAGTTATGAAGACCTCAAAGAATATGATACATCTATCATATAGCACACTATTCCTATAAACCCTGGGGAGAAGCCTTTTAAACAGAAACTCAGGAGGATGAATCCTAAGCTGCTCCCTGTCATTGAGAAGGAAATAAGGAAGTTATTCGATGCCAAGATCATTGTAACACTCAGATTTTCTAAATGGGTTGCGAATTTGGTCCCTATCAGAAAGAAGAATGGAGAGATAAGATTGTGCATATATTTCCGCAATTTAAATAAGGTCTCCATGAAAGACAACTATCCTCTGCCCAAGATGGATCATATACTGCAACAAGTGGTGGAAGCTGAAAGGATTTCGATGCTGGATGGTTTTTCCAGGTATAATCAGATCAAAGTGCTCCTAGAAGATCAGGAGAAAACTGCCTTTACTACACCATGGGTCACTTTCATGTATGCGAAGATGCCTTTTGGTCTAATGAATGCAGGCGCCACTTTCCAGTGAGCTATGGACATTGCCTTTGTAGGAGAAATTGGAAGTTTCATGGTAATTTATATGGATGATATCACAGTCTACTCAAAGTCTGACAGAGAACATATGCATCATCTGGAGAAGGTCTTCATGAAGTGTAGGAAGTATGGCATATCTTTGAACCCTAAGAAGTCTAATCTTGCACTAGAAGAAGGAAAGCTGCTAGGCCATATAATATACAAGGATGGCATAAAGATTGACCCTAAAAGAGTAAGTGCAATTCTGAAGGTGGGAGAACCCAGAAGCACAAAGGAGATACAATCATTTCTGGGACAGGTAAATTTCTTGAGGAGATTTGTACCAAGCTTTGCTGAGATTTTGATGAATATTACAAATATGTTGAAAAAGGGTCATGAAATAAAGTGGAATACAGAAGCTAAGGAGTCATTTCGGGAAATCAAGAAAGCAATTTCAGAAGCTCCTGTTTGGTAAGTCCATATTTTTCCAAAGATTTTTCAGTATTCTCATATGCTTCGGAACATACTATAGCAGCAGTATTATTGCAGAAAAATGAGGAAAATTTGGAACAACCCATAGCCTTTTTCAGTAAGATGCTACGGGATGGGGAGTTGAAATATGACATCATGGAAAAGCAGGCCTATGCTTTAATTAAAGCATTAAAGGATTTCAGAATATATGTTTTGCATTCCCATGTAATTGCACATGTTCCAACCGCTGCAGTAAAAGCAATTTTGACTCAACCAGACCCCGAAGGCAGGAGAGCGAGATGGGTAGCTACATTATTGGAATATGATATAGAAATAAAACCCATGAAGCTGGTTAAAGGACAAGGGTTAGCAAAAATTATGACAAACTCAAATTGTGAATCTTTACAGATCAATTTTTTGACTCACCAGTCTGATCAGTTGGACATAGAGATAGAAGTGATGGCTGACTTTGTGGCCTCTCCATGGTACTCTGGTATTGTATATGTCCTCCAAAATTTGCAAGCACCAGAAGGATTAAGTAAATCAAGAGCAAGATCTGTAAAGTTGAAATCTGCTAAATTCTGTATCATAAATAAATATCTTTATTGGAAGGATCTGGGAGGAGTTCTACTAAATTGTCTATTGGAGGATGAAGCCCAGCAAGTTACCAAAGAATTTCACAAAGGAGACTGTGGTGGACATAATTCTTGGAAGCTGACTGCAAACAAAATCCTGAGAGCTGGTTATTATTGGCCTACATTATTCTTAGATGTATATAAAGAAATCAGAAAATGTCATCAATGCCAAATTTTCGACGGTAAGAGAAAGGTACTACCTCTCCCTTTGAATCCAATAACAGTTGAGGCCCCCTTCCAGCAATGGGGTTTGGATTTTATTTCTGAAATAAACCCCAACTCATCAGGTCAGCACAGGTGGATCTTGACAGCTACAAACTATTTTACTAAATGGATAGAAGCAATTCCTACCAGGAGGGCCAGTGAGAATGTGATCATGGAGTTTCTTGAAGAAAATATATTGGCTCGGTTCGGGTGTCCAAAAAGGATAGTAACAAACAACGCAGCTGCTTTCAAATCTAGGAAGATGATTAATTTTTGTCATAAGTATCATATAAGCCTCAATCACTCAACTGCATATTACCCTCAAGGAAATGGATTAGCTGAGTCTTCAAATAAAAGCCTGGTGAGGATTATCAAAAAGTTGTTGGAAGCTAATAAGAGGTCCTGGCACACCAAACTAAAATATGCTCTATGGGCTGACAGGATTAGTACTAAAAGAGAAATCGACATGTCTCCATTCCAACTGGTATAGGGTGCTGAAGTGATTTTTCCAACATCATTAGGGGTACCAGTTATGAGATATTTCCAGGATCAGCAAGAAGAACCAAATCACATACAGCGGAGGATAAATAAGATCATTGAGCTAGAAGAACGAAGAAGTAAGGCTTATGACAAAGTGCAGTCTCATCAAGAGAAAATGAAGAATACTTTTGACAGAAGGATCAAGGAAGAGCAGTTTCAGATTGATGACCTGGTTTTGAAGTGGGATGCTCCTAACGAAGACAAGTATGGAAAGTTCGACCCTATGTGGGTCGGACCTTATGTTGTTGCTGGGTACAGAGGATAGAATGCATTTTTGCTGGAATATACAAATGGGGTTCTTCTGGAGAGTAACCCTGTAAATGGGAGATATCTGAAGCATTACCTGTCCTGAAAGGGAAGGTAAAATTTGTATCATAGATTGTACATACTTATTTTTCTTTACAAGTAAATATGAATGGTAAGACGAGTGCATTTGAAGCTCGCAGTGAAAGCCCTAAGATCCAGGAGGCCTACCGTTCATTTTCTGAAATATATAAAAATGATATATTTACAAAAGACAAAAGATGGGTTTTTGAGAGTTATTATGCAAAATAAAAAAACAGGCACCTGGTCTACGAGTTCTTTGATACCTCGTAGGGAGGATATCATCCCCAGATGGAGCCAGCTGTTAACACCATTATTTATCAAGAGGATAATAAAACATGGTGGAGAAAGAAAAATAATGGTTGTTTGGCTACTTTGGTTAAAGGATATATCGTAAAAATGGAGCTATAGGCAAAATGCGATTAAGTCACCGAAGATCCTAAGCCTCGATGGAAGAAGGAAGAAAATCAATGGCTGATATTCTCTTCGCTCCTCAGAGATGCAAGGAAGATAAAGGTTTGACCGGGCATTTATCGGGCGCACAGATCAGCGGCCATCAAGTTGTTTCGGGCAGATCCATAGCCCATATCCAATCCTCTTCGTGAAATTGCATCTTGGTTAAAATGACACAATTCGGCGGAATTGGGTACATGCTACTTAATCCAATGGCGGAGAGGCGAAGTCGGATCACATATACGGTTGAGATTGATTCCGGAACTAGAACCTACATGACCAATAAACCTAAAGCGCCCAGTGGAATGAGTTATCCGGTGATCGATCTGACGGTTTAAGTTCAAAGTGAATCAAATCAACGGCTATTATGATTTCCGGAGAGTGAACTAGCGCGGTGGATAATTTCGAAGTGCCCAGCGGAATTTGGTACGTGGCATATGATCCGATGGTGGGAAGTTAAAGTCGTATCACATCAATGGTTGATGATGATTCCAGGGATCAAAGCTGCACGATGGTTAAAGTGACGGAGCCCAGCGGAATTCAGTACGTGTCACCCGATCCAACGGCTCATGATAAAAGGCAATTTCATCGACGGTGGGAGATCATTCTGGGATGGACACTGGCACGTTGTTTATCACCAAGGCGCTTGGTCAAACAGGGTATGTGGCATGCGATCCAAAGGCCAGAAATTAAAGAGAGATCAGATCTAGGGCCTTGAATGAGTCTGGAGAATAGAAGTGCATGGCAGTTAAGAATAAGTGGTGGTTGCGGAGAATAAATGTTGTCCACGTGGCGAATTGTGTGGTCCTATAAAGGCAGGGTTGACCTCTCCAATGATTATTTTATTTGCTCGGGACCCGGCGAAAAGGACTTGGAGATTTGGGAGCTTCCATTTGTCAGCTTAAGGCACACTCTGAGCACACGCCTTCACAGCAAGCCAGGTAGGACTTGAACCCTGTAAATCCTTCGTACAATTACCATTGTGAATTAAGTAATGGACCAAGGAAGTGAAATTCGAGTGTCTGGTCAGGTCGTGGATGACAGAGAGGAATTTTTAGTAGACAGACATAGGGGCATGTGTGACCCCTTCCTATCCACAGGGAGCGTGTCCGGCAGCAAAGAGAAATTGTGGTCTTATTACTCTCAGGGAAATGACGTTCTGAATGTATGCAAGTATTTTTTGTACCATTTCTCCCTTGATCAAACCCTCCACTTCCCGGAATTTGCCGAGTGGTGTGCGGTGAACTATTCTCCCTCTCATAGGATTATTGTGAGTCGGTCTGCATCCAAAATACTGTGTAAAATTGATGCTTCAGTCGTCAAAGAAAACCTTAGTCTGCCCGAAAATTACCTTGTAAATCATGAGTCTGTAAATGAATCTGTCCTTGCTGAGTTTTTCAAAAATTGTGAAAGTGAATGTCGCTGTCAATTCTTGTCAAGTATCCTGAAGGAAGGTCAGTCCCTTGAAGGTCCTTTCTTGCCTTACCCCTTGCACATTTTTAGGACTGAAGTGCAATTGGTAATGTCTCTGGTCTGTCAAGTGTTAGGTCTAGATGACGATTTTCATATAGGTGATGTCATCCTTAGTTTCTTATTAAGAATAAATTCTTTAAGCCCTGAGTCCCAGTCAGTCCCTGTGCTTAATTTAGATGAATACCTTGCCGAAGCGATCCACCTTCAGTTGACTGAGTTTCCCAAGGTCCAGTTCTTTAGGTTTCAAACATACTTGCTTAACATGATATTATGCTCTAATGTTACTGAATTGAAATTATTAAGTACTCTATGCTCTTCTGATTTGCCCAAGGAAATCAGCATGTTCGAATTTTCTAATTCGATCATGTCCAAAATGTACAAAATGTTATTTGATGAGGACCTGCCCCGTGTCCTGGACGAGATGAGATTCCTAATGCAGTCGTCACCTGAAGATCGGGTGGGGGACTGGTTCCTGTACAGAGGTTACACAGTGATAAGAATATATGGCTTTACTGGTCATCCTTATAGGCTACCCTCCTTCTTGACCCCAAGGATTTTCGCACTAGAGTTCATGAGGCAGAGATTTCTGTCTGAGGAAGAGCACTTTGGTGCTTTCAAAAAATATTCGAACATTAAATATCCACTTAAAGTCGGCCCTTTCATTTTTAAAGGTAAAGGTGCACTGGCATTTATAGAAAAGTTGCTGGAAAATATGGATTTCATAAAAGATGTAAATGTGAATTACGACCCCCACCATGTGATCTCATTGAGAAAACAGGCAAACAAGAATAAACCATTTGAGCATCAGGCTATTGAGGGGCTATTTGAAATGGCCAATTTGCTGCAGTGTATTGACAGGTCAAATTCTGATGAAGAGACACATACTATACCTGTCACAGCGACCCAAATAACAGAAGGTGCTGGTATTGTAGTCAAGAGGAGTTTGTCTGAAACTGAAAGTATGGATGTAGACAAAGAAGGGCCCCATAAAAAGGCAAAGCTGCTTGAAAGTGGTGAAATTGTAGATAAAGAGGTTTCTGATGGTTCCAAAAGAGGTGCCCTATTTCCCTTAAAAGCGGTGCAGATGAGTCAATTCTCTTTTAAAAATGCAGAGGATGATGTAGACAGTTCGGAATTATGCCACGTGTTTAAGTCGAAGGAAGACCTAAAAGGCAGCTACATGGAGAAGAGGAAACAGTCTATGGAGGAGACGAGAAACTTGCTCCCGAGGGTGAGAAATTTGTACAGTTCAAAAACCTCTCTAGTCTCTACTAGAGATGCTGAGAGGAATACTTTTAAAAGGGCTATAGTAAGCGACAAGAAGATGTCTGAAATGGAGATCCGATTAGACAAAATCAGCACTCCGGATAAAATTCAACTACACAAACAGACCAGCGATATCATCTACTCAGACTTACTACAAGCCATGGTGAGGATTAATAAATTGCAAGTGTTGATAGACAAATTAGAAATTCAATTTAAAGATGAGAGAGTGGAAAGTAAAGCAAATGTTGTTCAGATTAGGAAGCTGCAAATAGACATTGCTAGTTCAGACAGTACCCAGGCAGTCAAGAGGTTGTTAGAGGAAAAAGACAATGCACTCCAGGTCCTGAAGAAGAAACTGAAGATCCCAGGTACTGAACATGTTCAGTCATCTGAGTTATTAGATCTCCAAGAAGAGAAGGATAAAATCCATCAAGAGATGATGGAATACAAAGGAAGAGACAGAGAGCTACAGGAAGAAAAAGAGAAGTGGGAAGCCGAAAGGGAGGAATTGTTATCCCAAATCTCCTTGATGAAAAAATATCAGAATGAAGAGAAGGAGATTATGGAAGAATTGATGAGCCAGACTCCCACCGGCGAGGACTTGTCTATTGTAAATATCCAGAATCCATTAGATGATTTCTCTACTGATGATTTGTTGGTGCCAATGTCCTAGGTGAGTTTGAAAGAAGAAGAAATCAAAGATTTGAAAGCAGAGAATGAAAAGATGAAAGCTGAATTGGCCAAAGTAAGTGAAAGCAAAAAACAAATACTGCAGGACATGAATCAATTACAGAAGAAATTCAATGTGCTAAAAGAAAAATGCATTGGGAAGGGCCCTATTCAAGGGGCAAAACATATCATTTGGGATACCTTGTGTATAGAGATTACCAAGTTCAGGCACTATTTAAATTTTATTGATGATTTGAATATAATGATAAATTTGGCCCACCAGAGATTAAAACTAGTAAACGAACATATGGAGAAAAGACCCCTTGTTACGGCTCAGAACACACTAAATTTTCTAAATTCACTGTCATATCAAAAGTTGCAGGAATTGGGCATAAAGGACAGAGTGTCAATAGTGATGTGGGCGAAGAAAATCATCCATAAGCATCACTTAATCAAAACGGTCCAAGATAAATCAGAAGGATTGTTTCTGCAGGTTAAAAATTTTAAACAGGAGTTTAAAGAACTGTTCGAGGATGGGTTGCCTTCTTTCTGGGATGGAGAAGGGCGGATGTTCTCACAGGAACATTATCATAACCTGCTTGTTCAGTGCCGCATGGACCACTCCAAATTCAATGATTTGGAGAAAAGCCTAATAGGGAAGACCATTGTTGATATGCTCATAGAATATTTCGAGATTCTGCAGAAGTTCTCCATCATCAGGAGCAGATTGCCTAGAAAGTCCTATGAAGCATATATGGAGCTCGAAGTAGCAATTCGGGAAATGATGGAGTGTGACACCCCAAATTCGAAGCAGTGGAAAGCTATGGAGCGGTTTGGAAAGACAAAGTATATTCTCCATCCCTAGGAACAGGTGTCATGCACTGAAGAGCTGATGGGGCAAAGATGTGGAGCTGATGGGGCAAAGATGTGGAGCTGATGGGACAAAGACATGGAGCTGATGGGTGAAAGTTTGTTGTCAAGTTGATTTGTACTTTATGATCTGTTAGGATTGGAGTTGTAGAAAACTTCCTAGGGGTTAGGAATTCAGTTACAAACTCTAAATTAAGCCGGTCATTCTGTTATTGATCTTCTTGTTGAAGCAATGATCATTTTATGTATAAATATGCATCTTTTTTAAGATATGGGGGTTGGAACCCATTGGGTGGTGAATAATTTTGGAGAACATATCTGTTTTTGGAATAACAAAGTGAATGCATGAGAGTTTTGTCAGAGATTCATGTGTCGTTGATATTACAGTCTGTGCTTCCTTCTTTATGTGATTGTATTCCCCTTGTGTAACACTCCATTTTGTTTCTTCCTCATATCTGGAAAATAGTGTTAGATGATTAGAATTCATGTGTTTATGCTCTGGTCATCATTTTAGATATTATATGATTTTTTCTGCTAAAGTTGGTATAGAACTCATCCTTGTTGATGCTCTGTATTAATGGGTTGTTTCTTCATCTCTTTTGTTCCACCTGAATCAATTTGAATGACTGTGATGATATGATTACCTTGCCTTTGATGAATATCATGTATATGTCTTTGTGGTATATTTATATTATATATGACTCCATGCCCAATGGTTATGTGATTGTTTCAGCCAAATACATAAATCTTTAAATGTTATTTTAAATCTGGTCTTGTTAAATCTTTATTGAGAGATCCCTCTCTGGAAGAAAATACCAGTTTCTTCCTAGAGTGGTTTTGCTGTTACCTTGGAGTATACCTTTTACAACCTGGGTACATTCTGAGTGCTAACATGAGGTATGCAGTAATTTCTCTACTCTATATATTTTTATTGAATATTGCGATATGCATATTGAATTTTATTGGTACATGTAAATTTGGCATGGTTATACCTTACGCATGCATTGACTGTGTGGGAGGGTTTCTAGACTCAAACATGACTGAATCTAACAATTCGAGCTTGTTCTGAAATTTGGCGTGGTCATTATCATGACTAACATCATCATCATCATCATCATGATCGTGGTCATCATCATAATCATCGTCATGACCATCGTCATCTTCATTGTCAAACAGTATGACTGACACATGCATTAACAGTATGGGAGGGTTTCCAAACTCAAACATTATCATCATTTTCGTCATTGTAATCATAACTAACATCATCATGATTTTCATTATCATCATTGTCATCGTCATCATCATCATCGTCACCATGATATTCATCATTTCATATGGTATCAAAATCGTGATCACCATCATCATCATCATCATTGTCGTCGTCGTCGTCATCGTCGTCATAACTAAGAACATCATAATCATTGTCATCACCATCGTCATCATCATCATCATCATCATCATAATCATCAGCATCATCAACGTCATCATCATCATCATCATCATCATCATCATCATCATCATCATCATCATCATCGTTGTCATCGTTTTCGTCGTCATCATCATCATCTTCATCATCATCTTCATCTTCATCATCATTGCCATCTTCATCTTCATCATCATCATCATCGTCATCGTCATCTTGATCGTCAAATGTGACTGAAATTGAGGTTCCTATAAAATATTATTACTTCACCTTTTTAATGATCATAACTAACATCATCATAATCATCGTCATCGTCATCATCATCATCATCATCATCATCATCATCATCATCATCATTATCGTCATCATCATCATCGTCGTCATCATCATCATCATCATCATCATCATTATCGTCATCATCATCATCGTCATCATCTTCATCATATTTATCATTGTCATCATCATCTTCATCTTCGTCATCACCATCATTGTCATCATCATCCTCATAATCATCTTCAATATCATTTCATATAACCTATACATCGTGATCACCATCTTCATCATCATGATCATAACTAACATCATCAAAATCATCATCATCATCAGCATGATAATCATCGTTGTTCTCATCATCATCATCGTCATCATGACCTTCATCATTTCATATGACATCAACATCATGATCACCATCATCATCATCATCATCATCGCCATCGTCATCATCATCATAACCAGTAACAACATCATAATCATCCTCGTCACCATCGTCATCATCATCATATAAATCATCGTCATCATCATCGTCATCAACATCATCAACTTCATCATCATCACCATTGTCGTCATCATCATCATCATCATCATCATCATCATCGTCATCTTCATCATCATCACCATCTTCATCTTCATCATCATCATCATCATCGTCATCATCATCGTCATCTTCATCGTCAAACATGAATGAAACTCGAGGTTCCTATAAACTATTGTTACTTCACCTTTTTAATGATCATAACTATCATCATCATAACTAACATCATCATAATCATACTTCCTACACTCATATAAATTAAATTATGGAGAGGTAAATGATTGTATTATTTTCACATTTCATTGAAATATAAAAAATCAGACGAAAAACTAATCGAATGAGGCATATAAATCCAGTAGTGAGGGATGAGGAAATATCATAAATAAGGGCTTCTTAGGAGGAATGGACATAAAAAATCAGCGAATTAGGACCAATTGTTCCAACATAACCACATTATGAGTACGTATGTCCCTCATATCATCTATGAATGTCATATTTGTGCAATATTAGACATGGTTGAGATATTCTAAGAGGGAGCTGCGTTAGCAAGTTGAAACTCTCGACGCTTCGATCCCTACTCTGTAATCATCATCAGGAGACAATCGAAGACTAAGGTGATGTAAAATAATCCCAAAAAGTATAAATACTGACTTCTGGGCTAGTTTACAACGGGTAGATTCCAATAGCTTCACGTCCTTCAGGGCATCCCTTCTACTGCATAATGACTACATTTAAAATGGTTGAGATAGTTGGAGGGTGGTTTCAATGTGTTACACCTAAAGAACAACTTTACCAACCATTCAATTTAGAGAATTTTGGTGTTTCTTATATATTTTGTGCTTTTTCCAAGGCACATGATCCTTTCCTTAAGGAAATGTGTGTATGCCCTTAAAACCATGTTTTTTCAATGGATTTTGGGATAGATTGAGTTGGTAATTTCTATTGAGGAGGGACCATCAATTATGAAGGACTCTTATATATGATTTAATGCCTATAGTAGCTATTAAGGACTCTTCATATGACATTAAGGACTATTCATACGGAATTAGGAACATTTGGAGGTCAATTAGGGAAATATGGATGCCATCAGGGGTTCTCCAATTCCATTAGCTTCACCCGGATGTCATTAGGATCATTAGGTTTCCATTAGGGTCACTAAAGTGCCAATTAGTGTTATAACAACTAGTTGTTCTCTAACTTTTCATATATTCTTCATGTTCCTTGCAATTATCTATTTGTAGCTCTCCTTTAGTATCTCCATGCCATTTCTTCAACTTAGACCAACATTTTCATCTTCTTTGATCCTTTTTCTCACTTAGTTTTCTACTCAAGTTTCAATCATATTGTGATACCAAGTGGTATAGGGAGGGGAAGAATGATCTTGATTCTCCAACAAATCTAGAAATTTAATATAATAGCTTGCTACACATAAAGATTAAAACAAAGACACAACCTATATCTTGAATTCTTAATAACTTACCTTACCCATAAAAGACAAAATAGATCACACAATCACAAGAGAATATATTTACTCATTCTCATTAATTAAAGTATGAATACACTATAGAATCACAATCATAACTCAACACTTTATTATGGTTCAATAGAAGACTCCTACAATGTTAAACTTTAGTCTCTAAATATTTGAATAGTGTATGGACAACTAAATAATTAAATAAACATAAATATAAAATAAACAAATAAAACAATACATAAAAATAATAATATAAAATAATTAATAAATAACATATAATAAATAAATAAACAATAAAACAAAACATGAAAAATTCACATTTAAACTAATTATAAAAAAATAAAACAATACATAAATAAAATAAAATAAATAAATAAAATGAAAAACAAAACATATAAAAATGAAAATAAACATGTACAGTGATTTTTCACTTACCTTGACCATCTAAGTCCCCTCTTGTTAGTTTAATTTTTCACTTCCTGAGTTCCCTCACAGAGTTGGTTCCTTCACCGGTTGAGTTCCCTTGTAGAGCCGGTTCCTTCACTTCTTTGCTCTATCGGTTTCTTTAGCGTTATTCCTTGATGGAGTTTATTGCAATATTCTCTGCATGGGTTTGTGATTGACCCACTGTGACTGGTTTCAAGACTTCATTGTGACTGGTGCTAAATTTATTGCAAATATGTCTTCGGTAAGTACAAAATTCTGTCCCTTTTTTCCACTCCATTTCAAAAATTACAGCTATGCGTGCGGGAGTGATGTAGCTAATAGTTTTGGGAAAATGGAACATCTCAATAGTATATATAATGAAGGGATATTCAATACCCTTGCTCTATCTCTTCAATTATTTGAAGCTTATCTACTTTCTCAAGCGTTGCATGGGAAAATTGGCGTGCACCAACACTTAGGTTGTGTTGGTCAAATATCTGCATTACCCACACAATTGTATTCTCAATACACTAAGAGGTTACTATGCCAGCCTAAAAGTAGTTGAGTCAAGAATATTTTTTCCCGAGATGCCTCAACGAAATAGTGGCACAACTTGCTTTGAACTCCCATTTAGTCATCCATCCTGAGACAAACACCCTTTATAACCTCCTGTTCAATTTTATTTCCTCCATAATGACCTCCACTCTAGCCATAATGGTCCTTCCATAGTACGACCTATTCAGTCTTGTTTGAGAACCATGGTAAACCCATGAGTTGGTAGAACCTATCTATTAGAACTAACAGTTTACTATGCCAACCTGATTTTCCCATCAGCCTCATCTCCTTCTAATGACGTCTTCAATTCCCATAGTTTTCAATCCAAAATACATACGCACTCAGTCGCTGGGCGCATTTACGAACCCCACTCAAACCTGTCAACATTCATTCAAACATTCGATCACCATCCAATCTATTGACTTCACTATTACAGTGTCATTCTCATCAACTCTCTGTAAATCTGAGTCTTTCCACAATCCTTCAAGAAATCCCATGATTATAATTAAACTAAAAATTTTAATAAGGAATAATCCTTACCAAATTCCAAATGCATAGCCTGCAGGTGGTTACATTGTTCCTTATGTCAAATAGAGAAGCGTATAATGCCTCTTATTTCTTTACACGTAGACTTGGATACCGGTCACATAGAGTTAGTATCCAATAACTACTTAGAGAAAGTATTATTTCCAAATACACAATATTGACATGAACACCACAAATTCACCAATCTCCATTTATCAAAGCTTCACAGATCTCCCAAATCACAAATTGAGTTCACCACATGAATTACACAGTTAAGAATTTCTCTATCTTTCATTCAAATTAGATATGCATGTACTCATGGTATTTGACCTAAATAGACTGTCTTCTCATCAAGGTTTATGCACAACTAAATTCTTCTACAAAAACTAACAGTCATCAAAGCTCAAATACGTTCACACAGAATATATAAGAGCACATGGAAATTGATGAATATTTCTTTTCATTCATTAATTAAAACTGTACAAACTTCAAAGACCCTAGCTTAACTTATGAAATTCCTACTCGTCTACTATGGCCCCATACCCTCTGTTTGGTCATCTTCCTCCCTCCTATCCTCTCATGCATTTAGGCTTACATTGTATCTTCTACCAAATCGAGCCTCTAGCTTGCACACTAACTAACTTCCTGAAATTACAAATTGTTCCTACTAACCAGCAAACTGCTCCTAAAAATAGACATTTCAAACTTATCCCATTAGTGATTCACACAACAGATCCCTATTTACAAGCACCTATTTTTTAAGTTCCTCCTTATCTCTTCAAGCCATTCCATGATCTATGGAATTGGTTACATAATTCATTATTTACATGGGCACTTTAGCTAATTGAAAATTTTTACACCCTAATCTAGAAAATTTAACATTTATACAAACATTTTACAAATAACCCCCTTTTGGCCATTGGTCAAGACCCTAAGGTCTGACTTACATTTCAAATTGCCTCATGGAGTAGATGCTCCTGCATCAATAGTAGTAGATAATGATTCCAAATTGGGATGGTCTGATCCAAGTGATAATGGGAACCCACATGTACTGAAAACCTTCCTCGTCTCATGTTGATTTGACATAGGTGTAATAAATAGAATACAACACAAGAAACCATTATATTCATTGCTTAGGTTTCATTTCCATTTCTCATTTTTTTGCCACACATTTGTCCAAAATTAACTCAGTGTTGGATAGATCTATATTAGGGATGATTTGTGACTGCTAGGTGTCATTATCATTCTACAAACACTACTAATATAGACTGAATATAAGGCTCAATGTGTTGACAATCTTTGGTTGCAATGCTGGGATGAATTAAGGTTATTTTCCATGCCCATTTGACTTCCTAGAATGCTTGACTTAGGTCTATGAACATGACCAGATCTGGTACTTATCTTGACTACTATTGTTATATGGGTGGAAAGGTCCCAAAACTTGCTTAGGACCAACCACAATGATACTACACATGAAACAATGCTCAAGAATCACACCCAAAACTAAGAATTGGGGATATTTAGGGTTGGTTAATTACCTGACAGTCCCCCAAATGTGCCCATAATTACTTAGTTTTGGGGATGGTTGCATCTTTATGGTTGCATGATGGATCAATTCACCTAGAACTACCTCCCCATGCCCCAAACTACTGATGAGGTGTTGCTTATGTCCGGTCGATCCTCAACGAACATGTCACCAAAAGAACAAAGCATGTGCATAGTTTTAGTGTTTAATGATCAAAGAGCATGTGTTATTTATTACATCACATCAGTAGGACCCTGGTGTTAATGTAATTGTAACTTCGGAATGTATTCACTTGTATTTCTCATCTATTGTAACCCGATTTTTATTCTGGGATGTTCTAGTGCTATTTCATGCCCCGATGTTCCGACTGGGAGAATCAATAATGTAAACAAGTCATGTCAAGTCATTGTGGGTAACCCTCCTATTGTCTAAGCGTTAAATTCCCCATAGTTCTGGGGCACTAGGGATATTAGACTCTCTAGTGAGGTCGGCCCTAGTATGGTTTTAGTCATGTCAGGATTAGTATAAATAGAGAGCTGGACTCTCTATTTAACACACAACTCATACACACTCAAGTGTAGTGCATAGTTGAGGAAGAGAAAGACACTGGGGCTAGAGGAAAGAGCTTGCTGCTGTTGGGAGATTGTCTTACTATTTTTGGGTTTCACTTTGGTGCTGATTCTATCTCAGAGGAAGTTGTGGGGTTTTCTCCATTTATGGTTTCCCCAAGAAAAAACACTGTGTTCATTGTCTCTTGTGTTTGATTGTTGTGCTTGTTGTTCTCTTAGTTAAAGATCCTAATGATATGCTAGCTTAATGTTGAAAAACTAACATGGTATCAGAGCTAACCTGAGAAGAAGACACTATGCAGTTGCAGGAACTAGGGATTCCTATTTTGTGGATCTCTCTCCACATATTTTCAGCAAAAGTAGGGTGGAATAACTCTCCTCCCTAGGGCGCATCTTTCTGTCGAAGCAGAATCCAATTCTGAGGTTTTTCAATTTTGGACCATTCACTGCTATTGGAAATTAGGGATTTTCACAGAAGAGGAATTTTTCAGTGAGCCCAGGCCTAGATTGATCTCCTCCCCAAAATCAAAGTTACGGATAAATTTCAAGGCATTTGGGTGGATAGAACTCCGAAAAAGCAAAAACCTAATTTGCTCCCGAACCAGTACTGTAGGATTTCAGCTTCAAATCCAGATTCGACATCTTGACCTGGTAAGATCTAAATCTTTTGTATTTCCATTTGAGGTTCTCAGTTAAGATGTCTCATCATACCAAGCTTAATGAAAAGCTTGAGGGAGCTGATAACTTTCAAGCCTAGAAGTATAGGATCTGCCTGGTCCTACAAGAAAATGAGTTGGACTCCTATATCCAGGAGGAGGTTCCAGTTCCAGAGGGAGATAAGGACAAGGACTTACATAAGAAGAAATTGGCTATGGAAAAGAGGATTATTGCAGATTCTATCAAGGATCACCTCATTCCACAGGTATCCTCCCTCAAGAAACCTAAAGCCATGTTTGATGCCTTAACCAAACTGTTTGAAGGGAAGAACATCAATCAGAAGATGAATCTAAGGAACCAGTTGAAGAATGTCAAGATCCAAAATGAGGAGACCATTCAGTCATACTTCACAAGGGTCTCCCATATCAAAGAACAACTAGAAGCTGTAGATGAAGAAGTGGAGAATGCAGAAATTGTGATGACAACATTGAATGGCCTCCCTAGGTCATGGGATTCTTTCATCCAAGGAATCTGTGCTAGAAAGAAGCTGGTCAAGTTTAGCAGACTGTGGGAAGAATGTTCTCAAGAAAATCTCGGATAGAAGCTCGAGAGGAAAAGATGGGAAATGAAGATCAAGCTCTCATAGTACACTCAAAGAAAGGAAGAAGGGAAAAGCAACATCACCAAGGTAAGCATTCTCATCAAAAAGGTTCATCTAAACTCAGATGTTATACATGTGATGAAATAGGACACTTTTCCAGACACTGTCCCATGAATAAGAATGGGTCCAAGAAGAAGAAGAAATCCAAAAGAAAATATCATGCTCACACTGCTGAGGATGATGATCCTCCAAGGAAGAGAGTAAAGCAAGAAAGTGAAGATGAATATGTTCTAATTTTCACTCTCACGGGAACTATCACACATGGGAGCAAAGATTGGCTTATTGATAGTGGGGCTTCCAAGCACATGACAGGTTTCAAGGAATCCTTTGAGAAACTATCCGAACATAACTAACCCCATAATGTGAAGCTAGGAGATGATTACCAATATCCAATAAAAGGTAGTGGTGAATCCTCCTACAAGCTACACTCTAGAAAGTCTATAAAATTGAAGGATGTTCTATTTGTACCAGGATTAAAGAAGAATATTCTATCCATATCAGCATTGGATGCAAAAGGCATGAGGGTTGCATTCATATATGGTCAATTCATTATGTGGCCAAGAGGAAAGACTATTGACGATGCAATAGTGATTGGAGAACAAGAAGGAGGTTTATACAAGCTGAAGGTCCATTCAGAACAAGCTATGGTCCATGGCATAGTAGAGCCAAATGAACTATGGCATAGAAGGCTTGCACATGTGCACTACAGAGCACTACCACTTGCAAGCAAAGCTGTTGAAAGTCTTCTAGAAATCCAAGCAAAACATGAAGGGGTCTGCAAAGGATGTGCAAAAGCGAAGAATACAAAGAAGACATTTCCAAGTAGCGAGAGCAAGGCAAAAGGAATCTTGGAAATCATCCACTCCGATGTATGCGGTCCAATGTCATCAAGTTCACTAAGCGGGTATGTATACTATGTTTCTTTCATTGATGATTTTTCTAGGAAGACATGGATTTACTTCATGAAGAACAAAGATGAAGTGTTCAGCAAGTTCAAGGAATTCAAAGCCTTGATCGAAAACCACACAGAGAAGAAGATCAAGACCTTTCGATTAGATAATGGTGAAGAATTCACATCAAATTAATTCAAAGACTGATGCAAAGAATCAGGGATTAAGAGGGAGTTGTCCACTCCTTAGAATCCACAACACAATGGGGTTGTAGAAAGGAAGAATAGAACTATCATGGAAGCTGCAAGAGCAATGCTTCATGATCAGGATCTTCCTATGCATCTATAGGCAGAAGTAGCTAGAACAACATTGTATGTACAAAACTGTACTCCACACAGAGTACTCAAGAATAAGACTCCTGAAGAAGTCTTCTTCGGCAAGAAACTAGAAGTTATCCATCTCAGAATATTCGACTGTCCAGTGTACATACACATACCAAAAGAGAAGAGAACAAAACTAGATCCTTTAGGAAAGAAGGTTATATTTGTGGGATACTCTGAAAGCTCGAAGGATTACAGAATATAATTCCCAGGATACAAGAAGATCGACATCAACAGGGATGTAACATTTGATGAAGACACAGCTTACAACAAATCCAGAAAGAGACCTGCTGAAGAACCTGAAGAATCTGAAGCTCCCAAAATTCATGATACAACCATGAATGAAGAAATGCAAGAAGAAGATCAAGAATTTGAAGAACCACAAAGACCTGTAGATCCACCTCAGGAGAGGAATCCTCACAAGAGGAATCCTGCTTGGGTACAAGAAATTATCCAAGGTGCGGAAAGATATGGGCCTCCGGAAGAGAATCATAGAGAAAGAAAGAGAACCATATCTTGTTTCGGATATGTAGCCTTACTATGTGACTTTATCAAAGAAGAACCTTCCAGTTATGAAGAAGCGGCAGAATGGAAAGAATGGAAGGATGTATTGATCAAAGAATATCAATCAATCATACAGAACAATGTTTGGGATGTTGTCCCAAGACCAGAAGGGAAGTCAATTGTAACTTCCAAATGGATCTAAAAGATCAAGCATGCTGCAGATGGTAGCATAGAGAAACATAAGGCAAGATTTGTGGCTCGTGGCTTCTCATAGAAGGAAGGCATAGATTATGAAGAAACCTTTGCTCCTGTAGATAGATACACTTCCATCAGATCAATACTTGCTTTGGCTGCAGTAATGAAATGGAAGATACACCAAATGGATGTCAAGACTACTTTCTTGAATGGTGTAGTAGAAGAAGAAGTGTATGTCGAATAGCCACTCGGTTTTGAGACACATGATAGAGAGTCTCATGTGTGCAGACTGAAGAAAGCTCTGTATGGTTTTAAATAGGCACCCAGGACATGGTACGGCATAATTGACAGCTTTCTATCTAGTTTGGGCTTTACCAAGAGTAAAGTAGATTCCAACCTTGACTACAAGGTTGAAGATGGAAACCCAGTGATGCTTCTACTATATGTAGATGATCTATTTGTAATAGGTATGGATGGGTTGATTGCTAATACGAAGAGAAATATTGCTACCGAGTTCAAAATGAAGGACTTGGGTATGATGCATTATTTTCTAGGCATGGAGGTGTGGCAGATTGCGGATGGTATCTCCCTTGAACAAGGGAAGTATGTAGTAGAGATCCTGAAGAGGTTTGGGATGATGGACTACAAGGCTATGGCCACATCTATGGCATTGAACCTGAAGCTATTGAGTGATTCTTCATCATAGACGGTTGATGCTATGATGTATCATCAAATGATTGGGTCCTTGATGTATATAATGAACATGAGACCAGACATTTGCTTTGCTGTGAACACCTTGAGCCAGTTCTTGATAGATTCGAGATGAAATGTTCACTTGATTGCTGCAAAGCATATTCTAATGTACCTGAGGGGTGCAATTGATTATGGGCTCAAGTACGATGCGAATCAAAAGATTAACCTAGAGGGTTATGTTGATTCAGATTAGGTAGGCAGTGCCATTGATAGGAAGAGCACTTTAGGGTGTTGCTTCAGTATGGGATCAAGTGTGATCTCTTGGTTTAGCAGGAAGCAATCCTGTGTGGCACTGAGTACAGCTGAAGCAGAGTATGTCGTAGTCTGTTTAGCTAGTTGTGAGGAAATATGGCTACGGAAGCTACTTTCTGATTTGTTTGATCTCCAGATGGATGCTACTTGTATACATTGTGACAACCAAAGTTGCATGAAGTTGTCAAAGAATCCAGTGTTCCATGACAAGTCAAAGAATATCGAGATCAGGTATCACTATATCAAGGATATGGTGCATAGGGGAGCAATAAAGCTCCAGTATGTTGTGACGGAGGAACAGATAGCTGATGTGTTGACGAATCCATTGTTTGGGGTGAAGTTTGAGTACTTCAGGGAGAATCTTGGTGTTCTCTAGATCGAGGTTTCCTCCAAGGGAAAGTGATGATTCCCATAGCCATTCTGACATGGTGAGAGGATTGGTTCCTTCCATGGTCAAATGTAAGGGCTGAGCCATTCTATCATGGTGAGAGGATTGGTTCCTTCCATGTCAGATATGAGTGCTAATAGCCATTCTGGGAATGGAGGAACCTGGTCAATTACCAGGAACACTCAGTCCGGGACTAAGAGAGCTATTCTGATGAGTAGGTAAAATATAAGGGCTGAACCATTCTGTCATGGCTAAAGGATTAGGTTCCTCCCATGTCAGATGTGAGTGTTGGCCATTCTGTCTAGTAGGACATATGTAAGGGCAACTGCCATTCTGGGAATGGAGGCACCTGGTCAGTTACCAGGTAGCTCAGTTTAGGACTGGGGGCCATTCTGGTGAGGGTGTAGGATTTGGTTCCTACCAGGTCAGATGTGAGTGCACACCCTTCTGAACATGCATGTTGGATTGGTTCATCGCATGTGTCAGATGTAAGTGCAGAGCCCTTCTAGATATGCATGTTGGGTTGGTTCCTCGCATGTGCTAGATATAAGTGCAGAACCCTTTTGGAAATGCATGTTGGATTGGTTCCTCGCATGTGCTAGATGTAAGTGCAGAGCCTTTTTTGAACATGCATGTTGGATTGGTTCCTCGCATATGTCAAATGTGAGTGTTGGGCCTTTCTGACAGGGTTGTGGGATTGGTTCCCACATGGTCAAATGTGAGTGTTGGGTGTGCCTTTCTGATATGATTATAGGTTAGTTCCTACATGATGAGATATAAGTGATGGGAGAAGACCTACATGGTGGCCAGGCTTACATCCAACATGCAAAAGGGATAGCTCCATAGAACTTCCTATGACGAGAAGAATCATGAGATAGCACCTATGAAGATTCAGTATTGATGATCCAGCAAAGATGATCCAGATCGAGGGAAGATCCAGATCCAGTGTTGATGCTCCAGAGATGATCCAAATTGAGGAAAGATCTAGGTCTAGGAATGGTGCTGCAGATGATCCAAATCCAGTGATGATGATCCAGGTCGAGTGATGGTCCAGATCCAGAGATGAAGATGACTAGAAGACAAAGAATACTTGAAGACAAAGATGATTTGAAGATGCAGATGATGATAAGATCCAGAGAAGAAGACTAGTGATGAAAATTGTGTCAAGAGAATACCTTCCTAGTTAAGAGTGAGTGTTAATGTAATTGTAACTTTGGAATGCATTCACTTGTATTTCTCATCTATTGTAACCCGATGTTTATTCCTAGATTTTCTAGTGTTATGTCATGCCCCGATGTTCCGATCGGGAGAATCAATAATGTAAACAATTCATGTCAAGTCATTGTGGGTAACCCTCCTATTGTCTAAGGGTTAAAGTCCCCGCAGTTCTGGGGCACTAGGGTTATTAGACTCTCCTAGTGAGGTCGGCCCTAGTAGGGTTTTAGTTATGTCAGTATTAGTATAAATGGAGAGATGGACTCTCTATTTAACACACAACTCATACACACTCAAGTGTAGTGCATAGTTGAGGAAGAGATAGACACTGGGGCTAGAGGAAAGAGCTTGCTGCTATTGGGAGATTGTCTTACTGTTTTTGGGTTTCACTTTGGTGCTGATTCTATCTCAGAGGAAGTTGCGAGGTTTTCTCCATTTATGGTTTCCCTGAGAAAAAACACTATGTTCATTGTCTCTTGTGTTTGATTGTTGTGCTTGTTGTTCTCTCAGTTAAAGATCCTAATGATATGCTAGCTTAATGTTGAAAAAATAACACCTGGATAAATAAAAGACCTATTATATACGCATAGAAAAGCTATGCCTTACTATTATGTTTTCTACACATATACGCTTACACTATCCATTGAGATAATAAACTATTGAAATCCCTTTGTATAGGGGGAATTATTATTCATCATTGTACAAAGTTTTTTCAGTGTGGAAGTTTCTCTAGTCGATGGTACATATGACATGCTCCACAAAGGGCATTCACAACGATGCCCCTAGTTATCTTTTGGTGTCAACTCACTTGTAGGGTCATATTAGAGGTGTTTCCTTTCCAAGGGATGAGGATATGGTGAATAATTATTTTGTAGATGAATCTCTTTTGTCAATGATCATTGTGCATGAGTCTATTTTGACTACTAGATATTGTTTGAAAAAATGTCAATTGAAGTCTTTGGGGATATTGTTCACAAGACTTACTTTTGGTTGTTTTTTTTTTATGAGCCACTTTCTTGGATTCCAACCATTTGTAATTTTGTTCTTCCTAGTGTTATTGTTAGATATTTTGGTACAGCCCTTAAATTAACTGTGATAAATTTTCATGGACCTCTCTTAGAAGGTGGTCAGCCTAAATATAATGTGTTCAAGTCAATGAATAGGGTCTCTATAGCTAATATTACATTCTCAAGAGAATATGATCACTACTACAAGGTGGATTCTATCTCATACAATATGATTATCGCCTCCTTTTCTTCTCAAAGAAACAATCCAGATCACACTTCAAGGCTGCAAGTGACCTCACAATCCTCTAAGGGTAGATCAACCTTGTGAAAATAGGGTTTAACAATGATGGCATTCCTCAAGAATTCTCAAAGGTGGATTCCAAATGGAACATCTCAATAGTATAGCAGTAGATAATGATTCCAAATTGGGATGGTTTGATCCAAGTGACAATGGGAACCCACATGTGCTGAAAACCTTCCTCATCTCATGTTGATTTGACGTAGGTGTAATAAATAGAATACAACACATGAAACCATTATATTCACTGCTTAGGTTTCATTTCCATTGCTCTTTTTTTCCACACATTTGTCCAAAATTAACTCAACGTTTTCTAGATATATATTAGGGATTATTTTTGTCTGCTAGGTGTCATTATCATTCTGCAAACACTGCTAAAACGGACCAAATATAAGGCTCAATGTGATGAAAATATTTGGTTTCAATATTGGGATGAATTAAGGTTATTTTACATGCCCATTTGACTTCCTAGAATGCTAGCATTATTTAATAAAAATAAATGATTTAATTGTTTCCTCTTTTGCAACATAAATTATCCCAAGTTTTACTCTATCTTGCAAGAAGCACATAGTGGACATTATGGGGGCCACTTTTGGTCACATGCCACCTTAACTAAGATATTGTACATGGGATACTACTATCCACTATTTAAAAAAATGTAAAAATTTATGTTAACAAATGCAAAGTATACTAGCATTATATGAGTTTGTACCATATCTCATCCTGTGACTTAATCTCAATCAAATTCCCTTAACCATTATTATTGTGGGTTTTATTCCTCATTAGAGCTATACATGCAACCTTTATAATGGCCACAAGTTCATCATCATCATAAATAACTATTGAACCAAATGGGTAAAGGCCATGCCCCTTAGTTGTTTCATAGGACATGCTATTGTGAAATTCATTAGAAACCAATTTATATATCATTTGATAGTCCATTATACCTTAGTGGCTAACAATGGAACCTAGCTCATATCTACATAAATAAAGAGACTTCTAGCTAATTATAACATCAAACATAAGTTTTCCACACCCTACTATATATAGATAAGGGGTAGGTTGAATCCATAAATATTACATTACTATCCATCCTTAAACACATTGTTAATGATTCATGTGACCATTGGAACACCAAGCTATATCCTACACTATGGGCTTACAAAACTTTAATTATAATTTAAAAGTTCCCACATGGAGATTACATATCTCCATGATGACCTACTCATTGGTATATAGAGCTAAAGTTATGTTTCCCTAAGAGGTCTTTGTCCCATCACTTAGCATTGCACTACATGATGCTATACATGATGAAGAGCTTGTCACCACACGTATGGTAGAGTTAGAGAGCCTAGATGAAAGGAATCTCAATCATTGGAGCACATTTATTAGTACCATATTTACATAGTTAGGGTGTGTAACAAAAATATTGGCTTAAACCTTTACCAAGGGAGATATGGTTTTATGTCAGAAATTTCAAGTCCATGAATGGACTAAACCAACCTCTAAATAAATTCTAGTACCTTGGCACTAACACCCAACAATACTATAACTACACTTCCAGATACTTAGTATTAGTATAACTACACCAAGCCGATGTATTAGTTGAGTGTACCAAGTCAGCAGACAATAGGAAGTGGTGTCAGTGTTAAGCCATGCTTATATATCCTCAAGATAATGATATCAATTCATGGGTTATCCGATCTCTATGAAGGAGACTTCTTCGGATTTCCGACATCTATGCAGTGAAATTTGTCATCGGATATCATTAAATACAACATATATGCTACACTACCGATGACTTCATTTCGTGGATTATATGACTTTAGTCATGTCTACAGGGAACACAATATGAGTGCAAACCATTTATCCAAGGAAGCAATCAATATGAAGGTTGGCCTCCTCTCCTTCTCAGAACTTTTATAAGGATAAATCATTGAGGAAGTCATGATAAAACTCTTTGAAGAGCTTTTTGATTTATGTGCATACTCTTTTTTGGTTATTTCAAGTATGGGATACATTATCATATTTCTTGTTTTAGCTGGGGATATATATTTTGTTTTTATCCCCCAAGGGTGTGTTTTCTCCACCCTCGATGCCTCCTTGGATAAGTTGTTTGGGATCCTTATGTTGTCGCTGTGGTATTGATACTTCAATCATCTTAGGATTGTGGGTTTTATCCCTCCCCTTGGGAAATATTTTGATACTTATATCCACTCACGTATGGAAATACTTATTGTCAGGACTATGCACAAGTTACCATTGATTCACTATTTAATATCAAGGAACACCTATTTTTCTTCTGAAAAAAAGTTACAAAATAATAGAAAATGATTTTATTATATATCTTGAGATTCGTAAACTGGGTCTTTAATATTTTTTGTGAGGAAACAAAATAAATTAAAAAAGATACACCGATAAAATTTGTCATAAACGTAATTTGTATTTTGAGATAAATTAGCTGAAGCATTTTCTATGGAACCACTTGATATCTATCTTGTGTTACAAAACTATGTGATGTACTATTATACTAGGAAATTATTGATATTCTTTAAGATAATGATATCACTATGATCTGATGCTTATAAGTCAATAAAATATGTTTCTCAATATATTGATGTCACTAAGATGCCATGCTTATAAGTCCTCAAGATAATGATATCAATTCGTAGGTTATCCCACTTCTATGGAGAATACTTCGTCGGATTTCTGACATCTATGTAGTGAAATTTGTCGTCAGATATCCATTAAATCTGACATCTATACTACACTATGGACGACTTCAATTCGTGGGTTATATGACTTTAGGCATGTCTATAGTGAGAACAATATGAGTGCATACCATTTATCCAAGGAATCACTGAATATGAAGGCTGGCCTCCTCTCCTTCTCGAAAAGTTTAGAAGGATAAATCATTGAGGAAGGCATGATACAAATCTTTTAAGAGATTTTTTATTTATGTGGCATACTCTTGCATGTCAGTGACATTAGCATTTGAGGTTGATGGAGTTAAGAAGGTAGGAAATTTATCTATGCGATGGGTATGCCATTGGAGGTGATAGTTTCATCATCCCAAAGTGTGTATGCTCAATGTGGATCTAGTTACTGTATGATTTTTTTGTAATGCTGTGTGGACAGTTTGAGCACACAATGACAAAAGGATGTTGGTTTGTGTTTAGTGTCTATAGGAATTGTTGTGGTTGTCAATGTAACAATCTTCAGTAAGAATACTATTTTGGCAATGTTTGTTTTTATTAAACGAAGGATTATAGACTATTAAATGTTTTTGGTGAGGATTTGGTTGATGGGGTTGCTTGATGGTCTTGTTTTATTAAATATATTGTTTATTTATCCATCTTGGCTTGTGCATCCCTTTCTTGCTTAAAATTGGTGTTGGTTGGAGGTTCTTTTAACATGATGGTATTTTTCTCTTATTTGCCAAGTTTTTTTCCGGCCATGGTGCAGGTAGAACCAAATAGGTATTTGTCAAACATGTCTTCCTCGAGAGAGGGGAATTTATGAAGACTAGAGGAAAGTGATACAACAAGTAGGTCTACAAGGGCTAGATCAACAAGATGTTAGAAGATCAGAATAAAATTCAATAAATGCATGGAATTTTTTCTCGTAGGAGGGGTTTCATGTTCATATGATGATGACACAATAGGCTACATCGAGGTGCTCTTAAGGTACAAAAATCTAGTGAAACAATGGGTACCTAGGGATATTCCTCAACTCAAAACATATTTTTGTGTGAATGAGATATATATAGAATTTCATCGTCGTCATTACATGGATTGAGGTTGTTTTGCATGGATGGCATAAAGGTCAGTTATGGCAGATGCACATAATTGATGGAGTATGTTGGAACCTCTTACAACTACAAAGATTGGATGCGCCTGGTCCAATATACATGAAGTATGCACATATATGGGTTGTTGAAAAATTATTTACAAATGAAATACAAAGATAAAAATAAAGGAGCAACGCTGTACATTGACGAAAGGCCAAAGGAAACTCGGAATATTGCGGGGTTTATAAACAGTACACAACCATGGTCTACACTTAAGCAACCCACCTGCATATTTGATGGGTGTGAAGGAAACCGTGTATTTGTATGTGCCATTAAATCAATAGCTGCAAGGAAAGAGTTTCTTATTAATTACAATTTGAATCGAGTAGATATAAAAATGGTTCCTATGGATGTGGTACATCCAAAAATTTACCCAACCTTGTATTAATTATTTTAACATCTTTAGGATTTTTCGTTATTAGATTGTTATAATTTTGATTAAATTTTCTATGTTTACTTTGCAAGGAGGTGATTGGGGGCGTATCACCCTCTAGCTGGTCAGAGGAGTACACCATCCTCGAGACAACATGTATACATCTTTGTAATAGTACAAGTATAAGTACATCAAAATGTTATGTTATTATATCGTTTTAGTGACTATTTTGTTTTTGTTAGGTAAATTTTTCTATGTTTTTGATGCAAGGTTCTGTGAGGGGAACCTCCCTCACAGTATATGTTACCAGACCTACCTCGAGGCAGTAGGTATACATCGATGCCATTGTACAAATTTAATATGTACAAACAACTCTTTTGTTATGTTTTTTCAAGAGTATATTAGTTTGTTTTATATAATCTTATCTATATTTGATGTAGAGTGTTGATCAGTGAAGCCACCCAGTTGTTGATCAGGCGACAACACCCTCGGGGAAACATGTAAAACAGAATGTAATTCCACAATTTAAATACTTAAAAATTGTACACATATATAAAATGTAGCATAATGTTTTTTTTGTTATGTGTTTTTTCATTTGTATAATTGCTTTCATTACGATAATGGTGTTTACTTATTTTTTTGAAGGTGGATGATCGAGGAAATTTCCTAACTGTTGATCAGACCACGTCGTCATCCAAGCATAAGTTAAACCTAGATGTAATTCTAGGAATCTATCATGATGATATGTTTTGTTAATATAATCTCTTCCTCAGACTATTGCTTTAATACATAAGTAATGTGTTATATATTTTTGTTGCAGACCAATTATTCGGTTTATGAAACAGTATCACAACAATCCATAGATTTTGATGTGAATGAGTTTATGAACAATGATGACATTGGTTCTTATCTAGACCTGGCTAAGGTGATAGAGAAGACATTGAAAACGATTAATGTGGATATCCTTCGTCTGCTATTCATTATTCCGCAGACATACGAGATTAAAGCCAAGAATAAAGTGTTGGTAAAGAGATCTAAGGCCTTGAAAGTAAGTAATGGAATATTGAATCATAATATCAATTCATTTATAATTACTTTATAATTTTTACTTTTATATGATAGTGAACTTATAATTGAATGGTTTGTATTTATAGGTTTTTTTGCGACCACACACTAGTGGTGAAGGTGGTGTTGGGCCTAGTGAGAAAATGAATCCACGTACACCATGTATTGCACCATTGTTGTCGACTGAACATTTGGCAACACGTTTTGTGACACCCTTGAGGCCAACAGAGAGTGCAGTCGTTGCTGACTCACTCACACCACATCGTGCAAATGAAGGGGTGAATGCAAATCCTACTAGTAATGCTGATGTTGAAGCAATATTTCCTGGTTCTTACCGTGTCACTAGCAAGGGTTCAATAGAGACAACATTTTTGGTGAACAAGGAACTCCTTCCAATAAAGATAGAGAAGATCCTAGGTAATTATACATTGTTCAATTTAGTTTTTATAATTTGATTGTAATATATTGATAAAACCTTTTTTTTTTAACTAATGATAGCATGATTGTTTTGTAGGAAATGATGTTTTTTTATAAAAATTCTAAATGATTTGACCTTACATATCTTTGGGCCCACCACCGCACAAGGTGGGATAGACAAACAAAAAAAATTAAAGGATGAGCTGACTAATCAGTTGGTTAGCATGTTTGACAATGATACCTTCGATACAACAAAGGTCCTAAAGAAGGATAGACCAAATATGAAGATTGCCTGAGACCAATAGAGGGTTCACTTAGAAAGGAACTCTATGTATGAGCACCCTTCGATGATTCCATCAAGGGAGTGGAAAGCCCTAGTGGAATATGGAAAAGAGAGGGGCTTTGAGAAAAATAGGAAAGATACCACCAAGCACAAGTAGGTATGCAATACTTTCCACAATGTAATGATAACATTTATTATTATTAATTTTTATATCGAATTTAGAACATCTAGTGTAATTCAACACTTTCTTATGCCGTAAGACACATCAAAGGCCACAAAGGAAAGACTGGAAAAAATTGGTCAACACAAGCTTGGGCCTGGTGGTTATTCGAATTTGGAGACACAAATTGTAAGTGTCAAAAACCCGATAATGCATCCAATTATTAAATTGAAAACTATTTTTGTTTTAATGCAGCACAAAATGTAAAATTAATGATGTTATGCAAATATGCAGACCGACCGATTCAAAGAAGCTCCCACTCAGGAACACTTGAAGCTTGGCTTCCAACATGTCTTTGAAGCTGTTGTTGAATGTTGAAAAATATTGTCTGGGCATACACGGTCTTCTGGTGATCCATCTGGTGCATAGGTATAAAAAATCTATATAGTTTAATGAAATTTTATTGATTGTCATGCAATCTATTCATTATAAACAATTAACATAAAATATTTATTTTGTTTTGAGAGGAAAGCAATGATCCCCTTAATGTCGATGATGGACAAAAACCCATCGAAGATCATGCTTCTATTCCTGGTAATGAATTTATTCATATGCTACAATTTTTTATAGATAATTGTAGATGGTGAACATTAATTGTACTTCTGCATATTTCAACTGTAGAGCATGTAGATGGTCACACTGTATAGGTTGAGCTTGGACAGGAAAATGAAGAACATGATGTGTCCACACCAGGTAAAAAAACACCTGTGTTATGTTTTTTTAAATGAAATAATTGTAATTATAAAAACAAAAATAAATTAATGCAACATTTTCACATTATTGCAACAATTCCGAACCCATTGCCACAAGATCCATGTGGCGAGCAGTCTACTAGGGAGACATCAGAACAAGTTGATGAAGCACCATGAACCAAATGACAAATTCTAGAAGATGCCCTTCTTGTTCATTTTGTAAAGAGAAAAAAACTAAAAAAGAAGTGATTGAAGAAATTTTGAGTAATTATTTTTTATAATACAATGTCGTGCATGGATTTTTTGGCTATTTAATGAATGGTTTTTTTGTCTATTGAATGGAGAATGCTTTAATGAATGGTTTTTTTGGATATTGAATGAATGAATTTGAAAAAAAAAAATTGCAAGTAGATGCATTGGGTTTGGGGAATTGAGAGTGATGTGAGGGAGGGGGGGGCGGGGGGGGGAGGGGCCATAAGAGCTTCCACCTTGACATGGTTGTCCCTGTTTAGTAGAGAATATTAAATTATTCTCAAAATAGAGAGGAGCTCAATGAATGGTAAGGAATTATACATTTCCCACAATTATTTCAATAATTGTAGTGTTTAAATTTTACTATTGCTATTTCACTCATCCATTGGAACTTGTTACAGATAGCCTTGGGAAAGATTTTGATATTTCAAAAGCAAAATTCGTGTTTTGATGTGATCGATGGCCTTATATACTTTGTTTTGTGGTTCTCCATGTTTCCTCAGGTGATATCTTATTACCAATTATTTTACTTGAATGCTATTGTAATTTACATTGTTAAATTAAAAAAGTTCATCGAACGTAAAATGTTCATTATTAATGTTGTTTTTATTCATTGAGACAAACTACTCAAACTGTATTTTTTTAGCTTCATTTTGTTATTTTCACAAACAAGCAAATATTTATTTGATGGGTCCTAACATGAAATTATTGCAATAGAAAAACATTTGTAGTATGTTGAAAGATGTTTTGAAAGGTAAAGAAAAAGTAGATAGTGTCAAGCTCCACAAATCAAGGTAAGTTGTACCAAGAAATTATAAGTATCAGCAACATATTCCTAATTCTCATACCTATTTTGCTTCTATTAATTATTTGATTTGTATTCTATACAAGGGCCACTTTACCTATTGTTAGCCTCTTAGTGAGTTTGTAGTGAACTTTCCGCTTATGCTTGTTGAAGATGCCAAGAGAAAAAAAATTTCTTACGCCAAAGAACTCATTGATGTAACTCTTATGCAAAAGGTGAGTGAATATTAATTTCATGAAAAATGTGTCATTGTAGTAAAAACTTGTTTCTAGATGGCTCTTTCTAGTTAACATGCTTTGCAAAAGGTGTTGATGATTGAGCTATATGCCACAATATCCATAACATTTCCTTTGGTCAACATATTATCTATAGAAGAATAATATTCTATTTACCAACTTTGAATGAAACTCTAAATATTTTTGTTGGTATCTGCAAGTTTTGAGCTAGATAAGACACTTCAGTTAGTCGATGTCCATGGTCCTTATGACAATAGATTCAGAGAGTTGGGCTACATAACTTGGCCACACATTTGAGAGTCATATCAACTTCTTTTGAAATGATTTCTTTTGAAAATATATATAGAAAATTTAATGTTAAGGAGGGCACTCTTTCAAAAGTAGGATTAACAGGTACACTTCAACAGGTTATTGAAGATGAATATAGGACAAGGAATGTGGTTTCAACCAAGTATTTCTCCTTACAAAGTCCTTAATCCTTTCTGTTGTTTCCTCATTTTTGTTTACTAAATGACTAGTCTATTGTTGAACTTTATGTATTGTATTTGGGTTTTTGAGATGATAGTACTACACATGGAACATGAAATGATGATCTTTTGTAACATTGTTACAAATAGTGTATGATAGTTGAAATCTTAGGTGGTCCCCAGGGATCTATTTTGAGTCTATTTGAATAATGTATTACATTTCTCCTCGAAATATAATATGATTTTTTCCTGAGGAAGTCCTTTATTTCAAAAGTAACTAGACACAATCTATGCATAAACACTCAAGCAGTTGATCAAATGAATATAAATCAATTATCCTACCTGACTGATCAACCAATCTCAACTCATTGCTAAATCTAATATAAATATCCATATAAGAATTCAAGGGACTTTTACCTTCCTAAGACAATAATCCAATATTAACGGATCTAAGAATAAATGAACTAGAATTACTTTTGCAAGAAATCAAACCCTAAATATATCATACTACGGTAACCCAAATCATAACCATCCAATTCAAAAAATCCTAAGAAAGACAATTAATAGTAATAATCAAATTTTAGCTTGACTGTAACAGTGATCTAACACACTTGCATAAAAATAAAACTAGACTACTCGACACAGTCGATTGTCACACCACATTGTTGCATCAAGACAAAGGAAATTGCATTCATTAACTACCGTTGCAGCGTGTTGTAAATAATTCTACTATAATTCCACACCATATTAAAATAAGAAAAACTAAAGCATATACTTAGCTCAATGATATTTGTGAAAAGTCGGTCCTTGGCCTCCTAACAAAGATGCCACTAACTAACACAAATTAGAACAAAAAGATATGCAGAATTGTTGATCCTTGTATTAGGAAAGTAAAACCACATTTACAATAATATTTGTTACAGCTTCTTACAATCAAATGATAACAACCAATGAAAGAACCCCCAATTCAGATCGCTTCTCCATACTTATACACAGGTGACATAATCCAGATCCACTAATATCAGGCAGCCATGAAGATCTACGATCTTTAGGCTGACATGTTATAACAGAAACAATTACAACCATAAATATAATTGAATGAATTTGTTCACATCCAGGATTGCGCTGTTACTCCGAGTGATGAATGGATCAAATAGACTCAATTGATTGGAAGGGGAGATGTCACATTAGAGGAAATTTCAACTCAAAATGGGCCTCCTAAAAAAAATTAATAAAATAATAGTTAAAATACTAAAATAATATCTATTAATTTTGGAGGAAGAAAAGAAAAAAACTACTTTTTTGTTTGTATTTTCGGCATATCTCCTCGTGTTTTTACTCAAATTTCGATCAGGAGAGCTCGTTGGATGCGGAATTTAATTCCACATCCAACGAGCTCTCCCAATCGAAATTTGAGTAAAAACATGGGGAGATGTGTCAAAAATACAAACAAAAAAAGTAGTTTTTTTATGATACTTATCCCCAAATTTATATTAAAAAAGTGTTTAAGACCTATACGGTATTTCAAATTTAAAGCAATTTCATTGGCTAACACATTATGAAATGGAATTTTAGTTAAAGTTAAAAGGCCCATTTTGAGTTGAAATTTCCTCTAATGTGACTGCCTCAGCGATACCGAGTCTTGACTGACCGCGTGGAAAGATACTCATGCCACTACATCAACGCATGGAACTAGCTCCAGGAAGTAACATCTGGAACCGAACATTCCTTTCTTCTTCAAGCTCAGCGGGATTTTACACCCGTAATCCTTCAAGGCTTTGAACTGTCTTTATTGAACTGACATAAGTTAGCACAAATCAAAAGATCAAGTTCATAATGATAATCAATACTGGGTATTATTAGAATAAAGCAATAATAGATTATACCTTTCAAGATCCATTCTTAACTTGGAAATATATCTTCCTGGGTATGAAAAATTAAGGTGAAATAGGGGAAAAGGCATTGATAGGTATAGGAAAAAAGGGCTATTTTGGGACCCAACTAGTCTGAATCTAATTCTGATTCAAAACTCTTTTGATGGAGATGGGTAAGATTGAAAGAAAGTTCAGATTTCTCTTTTGGATTCTTGAACTTGTTGTGTGCAATTAAATCATTCCAACATTGTTTCTCCACCTTCTTAGTCATTCGGTACATGCTCTGGTATTTTCTTGTTGGCCACCATAAAATAGGAAACTTAAATCTCAGTCCCATCCAAGGTACACAAGTTTTAATACATGCAACATAGCCGTGAAACCAGGACAGGGCATATTTAAAGTTTTCAACGTATTATGGATCTCTTTCTCTAAAACTAACATAAGAAGCATCCCATATACCCTAAATTCCTTCTATTGCAAATAGCTCTTGATGAGATATCAACTTGAGACAGGAAGAGACAACTTTTTGTTGGAAGGCTTCCATCTGACTAGCCTTCTGAGGAGATTGTAATTGTCTCATATGCCCCATTCTTAATGATGTAGGATATTGGGGCTCACTTCGAACCCAAAGGATGGAAGTATCCTCATTCTTCTGTATGGTCTGAATGGTGCTCCACCAATTCATATGATTGGTAAAAAATGAAGTAAATTATTTTAGTTGAATATCTCCCAAATAAGGAACTCGATTGGAGTACACGTCCATAGGGAATTCTCTTTCATGCAAAAATAATTCACCTAGTGAATTTTGACCTGAAAAATCGCTCTAAATGAAGGTGTCCAAGAATTTAGGGGTTGAAAATACCTGATAGGGCCTTCCTTATTTTAGTGCTCTGATTTTAAATGGGACCATATGTTCATATAAGAACACTGGATAAGATTGGGATGGAGCTTTGCAGCTCAACATTCTTGAATTAGGTTGTACATGTCCTTACCCAGCTATTATTTTTCTTCTTTTAGGAACTTAATATTTTTCAGTTCCTGTAGCTCCTTTTGAAAATCATCCCATTGGGATAGTTATTCAACCCATTTATCCTTAAGATATTGGATAATACTCCTATGTTTAGACAAGGAGATCATTCCTTTCTCCATCAGGGTGGTACGATATTTCCATTTAGTGAGCTCAAGTTGCAATAGATAGAGATTAGTTTCCAATTCTTGCTCCTTCTTTCCTCTTTTATCCTCTCCTTTTCCTTTGTCCAACAAAATTTCTACTTCAACCCCTCCTCCAAACGCTTCTGTTTGTGTTGTTGATTCAACAACCAATTTTAGGATTGTTTATTCTTGTGTAGCAGCATCCCTTTTTTGTGTTTCATCACCAACAACTTTAGTTTGAGTTGCATCTTCAACAAACAATTTTGAGGATGTTGGTTCTTATGTAACAACATCCAATTTTTGTGATTCACTCAAAGTACACACTATTTGAGTTGCTGCTTCAATATCATATCCTTAGAGTGCTGGTTCTTGTCTAACATCCTCCTATTCCACAATTATTTCAATGCTTTTAGGTTGTGAAGATTTCTCTTGAATGATTTTTGTATCCCCTGACTGCTGATACTGATCCTGCATGAATTCAATGTCCCTGGATTGACTGTTGGGACTGTATTTCCTCTTTTTATTGCAATTCCTAATCAGGAGTTATGGTCAATCTTGGCTTCCTTTCTTCCATCGATTATGCTAGAGGTATTTCTTCTCTCCCCTTCCTTTCTTGTTCTAATTTCCACGATGTTAGATCCACCCTTGTAGCTCTATACCCTGCAAGTTTGAATAGATCTCCACATTCAAGGAATAGTAGTGAATTATGTTCACCATCCTTCAAAATAGAAGGTGGATTCTCCAACTGGTCTGCAGCTTCATCCAAGGTGTTTAAGCTCTGCATCGTCTTCTTTTTGAAAGCTTCTTTCAACCTCTGCTCTTCATCTCGGAGCGTTCATACTTCTTCCTTTAACAGTTCATTCTCAAAAAGTAATTTTTCAATTTGAGGTTCACTTGCAGTAGGTTCTTATGTAATAGCAGATTCTTGGTGTTTTAGAATAGGAATTTCAACATTTTCCCCTATTACATGTACCACTTCTTCCACAGTAGAAGCCCTATTCCTTCTCCTCTTTATAGATCTAGATGTCTGGCCCTTAACACTTGGTATTTTCCTTCTTCTATGTGACATAGGAATTTCCACATTTTCAGAAGCATTGATGGAAAATTCACTAACTTTTCCAGTTTCAAAAAGAAATTCCTCCTCCTGAATTATGGTTCCCCTGATTTCAGGGTAGGTGTCAATGTTCAAGACTTATACCTCCCCTCCTTCTGTTTCCTCTATATAATGTCCTGCCTATTCCATTGTAGCTTTTGTAGTTACAACTTCTATTGTAGCAACTTCTACAACTGCTCTAGTTTTAGCTTCTGCTGTTGTAGCTTCTCTCACACCTTCCTCTTGAACATTCTCCAATTGGCATGCTGACATTCCATCCCTCCCCCCAAATGAACCTAAGGATCTCCTCTCATCACTTTCTTCCCCTCAAAACTTATAATTTGATTAATCCATGATTTTTTAGGGAAATACAGGATGTCGAGATGCTTTTACATAGTGGGCCATGCTTTGTAGGGTTCTTAGGAGATAAAATGGCATATTGAGTAATCTACCATGGCGTAAATGGGACGGTAGCATAAATTCATAGATATAAATGATTCGATACCTTCATTCACAAGTTATGTATTTCTTTAGAAAGATGACAACTTGATCCTAGGGTCTTGGCAGTGAATCCAGTGTTGTTCCCCTTCCTCTTGGCAGAAATTTTTTTCTTGCTACAAGAAAGTCACGTACTGCAGTCGAATTGGGTGCCTTCCGACCAAACCATATTGTCGCAATCTGTGGTAATCCTATCACTTCTGCCACAATTTCTTCAGTAACACCTATCCCCAATCCTCTAGCTGTTGAGAGAGTGTCAGTCAAGTTTAGAGAAAATTGCATTTCTGTTTCCACATGGAAGTCATTTAATATCTAGAAGTACTCTATCCACCTGGCTTCCTGAAAGATGGTAAATAATTCCCCATTTTCGCACAGAGATGCCATGTTTTCAGGTTCGTGTCTCGTTGGGATACCCATATTTATTCCTTTCTATAAGTTCTATTAGTAGATGAAAAACTACCAGAATCAGACGTTGGATTTACAGCATGTAGTAACATGCAATGGATAGCCAAAGTTCAATTGGGTATTTTCAAAAAGTTGGCACAGTAATTTTTGGAAAGTGGCATGGTTATTTTTGGAAATCTATATGGTTATGGGATAAAATAAATTGTTCGGATATCGCATGATATGGGTAGAATGATGCTCATATCACAAATATGGGAAATAATGTTTTAACTTGTTTCCCTTGCAAAGAACTAATCAAGGTCTGCTGACGAGGACTAACGACAAGGTATAAATATTAGTGTTGTTGTGTCAAATCATGCCTAATTATGGTTATGGTGAGAACCTATATCTTTCAATATAATGTTGAGTCGTCATCCTTACATGGTGGCATTATTTCATGGTCGCATCATTCATGAGGATATAAATATGCGCATGCTTCTGTGAGTTGGTATTCGTCAATCAGACAGATAAAGTACATCCATGCTGGCACAAAAGTACATGATGATTAGACGAGCATCTAATGTTCCCCGTGGAGACTTGAGCAGGCTAAAAGAAACTGGAGGACATATAACAATCTTGTGGCTAAAGAATTAGCGGATTCGCATCCACAAATTGGAAAGATTTGGTGGAGTCGTAGCCACGAATTGGAAAGATCTGGTGGAGTCGTAGCCACGAAATAGGAAAAGTTGGTAGAATTTTATTGGAGTTGTAGGTGGGAAAATAGGAAAAGTCGACAGAACCTAGTGGAGTTGCAACTGTGAAATAGGAAAAACTGGTAGGATTTTAGCGGAGTTGCAGCTGCAAAATAGGAAAAGTTGGCATAATTTTAGTGGAGTTGCAGCTGCGAAATAGGAAAAGTTCGTAGAGTTTAGCGTATTTTCCAGCATTGCAACATCGTTCAAAAAAATAAATAAATCAAGGAGCTGTCCAAAAATAGGAGGATCAACCAGAATTCCTGCAATTGCTTGGCCCCTATTGTGTTTGTTCTTCTTTGGGTTAACCTTCATCCATAATCCTGTACACAATTAAAAAAAAACAAACCCATCAAAGCTTAAAAATAAAAATAAAACATTTTATTTATTACAATTTTCTGTGCGGAATTGTAGTATTTCTTTTTAAGAATTCTTAGGAATAGGGGAATATCCCTGCCACTACATAATTTGATTATCTGGATCAGCTAGAACATGCGAAATGAATGCATTCTTTGAAATTGTTTTATGATATAGTCGCAGTCGCTTTTATTAATTCTTGCACATGATCTAGGAACTAGGAATCAAAATCATCAAAGAATAATTAACAAATACTCATGAATTGGAAATAAACAGAACCAGAATTGGTTTCCTCTCTGTATATTTAATAAAAAATAAAGGGTTACAATATCAATGCTGAGCAATGGATTAACTCCATGAATAATTTGAATACCTAAGGAGAAAATTCGAATTCAGTGAGTGAGTCTAGCTTAACTAACTCTAAACCATTCAATCTCACTCAGTTAACCACTTGACCAAAACCCTAATTGACTCACCAAACCCTAACTGAATTCGAAGTGCAATAAATGACTGAATCTCAACTGAAGGAGATCAAACACATGGCATAGCAATCCAACCATCAAGTGCTAGTGCTGCTTGACTCCAATGAACCCCGATGAGGTTAACTAAAGCTAAACTGACCATCAGAAGTTGGTGGAGGTGCCTTGTTAACTCCAGATCATTAAATAATAATAAAAAATCATTAAATAATCATAAAATAATATATTTAATGACTGAAGGCACCTTAACTGACTGTAATTGACTGGTTGAACTGATTGTAACCACCAGTTAGCAATTAGGTGCATTAATATCACTCAGATCACCCCCGGAGTGCTCCAGTTAGCCTCCTTGACTGTAGGAGAAGGCTAAGTTAGCCTCCTTGACTGTAGGTAGGTGTGGTTGTGACTAGATGATAGCAATTAATGCTCCATTGATGTCAATTAAACTTAGGATAGTGGTTTAACTAGGCCAATTTGACCGAAAGAGTGTGTATGATGGTAGATGTCTCCAACACCCCCCCCTTAAGCTATACTCAGGAATCAGGAAGAGTTAGAAAACATAGATGCATAAAATGCTAGGTCCCTGGAAACAAAGGCCATAGGTCACCCTGTACAATAAAGTAACTGCTTAATATAACCAAGGAAACGGGAAAAACCTCATGGGAAAAATACCCCCCCTCAAACTAAGCAGTAAATCAAGAATTGGTTCTTCTATGCAGCAGCATCCTGAGACTGTGCATGTGAACCTCTAAATCCAAACTAAATGAATATGTCTATAGGAATCTTCCACTTTGGAAGAAAAACAATGCACTCAACTGAATCAGAAATATAAGCAGCTGCACGGTGAAAACTGGACCCATGTAGAGCAACTGAAATCATTTGAAGAGAGAGCAAAGGTTCTTGAGGATTCGAACCATTTCTGGAACACTCAAGAAACTGATATTTTGCATCTTTAAAAAGCGAACCATGAGTGTTAAAATCATCCCCAAATCTTAGGAGAAAGTGTCCAAGCGGATGCAGAATGTCTTCCTCTTTACTAGTTCTGTGAGGAGATGGGCTTATGACCAAAGGTAGAGAATCCCTGGGACTCTGGAAAGCGAATGCTTGAGATCCATAATCTGATATATATTCTGAAATAGATAATGAATCACAAAATAAAATATCAGCAACCTCATAAGAGGAAACTAACACCAAATCCCCAGCAACAAAATTGAAGAAGAACTGCGGTACTTGATTTTTCACACCGGAATCGGTGAGAGCAGCTACAAGCATGACTGAAAGCTCTTGCATTTTAAAATATGAACAAAATAATATCATATCAGAATGTAAATCAGATATAAATAAGTTCACAACAGATCCAAAACTATGAAATGAAATCAAATCCCCAGCAACAGTTTCGAAGGAGACTTGTGGTACTTGTTTCTTCACACCGTTGATGAGAACAGCTACAAGCAGTACTGAAGGTTTATGAACCTGAAATTTTGAACCAAGAAATATCAGATCAGATCCAAATAAGATCATATCAGATCCAATAAGTTTCATATCAGATCCAAAATTATGGTCAACCGAGACGGTAGATGCACAGTTGTCTTTTTCTTCAAAATTCTGAATTTTGGTGCATGCAATCCTACAGGATTTTGCTGGAAGATCTAGATCATGGGGAGCGAATGTGTCACTCTTATAATCTTATATTTATTCCAAAATATCAATTTTTTTACATATTTTCACACCAGCAGCAACATTAGATGGAGAAAAATCAAATTTCTCTTCACTTTCGGAAGCAATTACTGGTAAATTTATCACATAATTCAAAGGAAAATCACCGGTGAATGTTTGCATGGAAGTGCAGCAGTATTTTTCTTCAATATCAGAGATTCGAATGTCTTATTCTGTTTCAGAAATATGAGAAGATGAGATATCAGAGATCTCATGAACTTTCGGAGCATCAGGAGAAGGAGTCACTTCATGGAGACTTTCTTCAATTCGAATTGAATGTGTAGAAGATTCTGCTTCACCTTCATCTTGAACAACTTCATCAGAGAGAGTAGAGGCCGATACTTTTGAGTAAATAACTCTTGTGGTGCTGGATGTGATCTCCAAAGTACTATTATGATCCTCATTGTGCTTTCCAAAGGTTTTGTCCAATATTGTCCAGACTTCCTTTGGGTATTCAGCAAAACAAAGATTAAGGTAGTACAAGCTATCATCAAGGGCCAGACATATTGCTCCAATAGCTCTATCACTATAATTTAGCTAGTCATTCTCATTCTCATAAGAATCTTTTCCAAGTCCAATATACACCTCATAGAGACCTCGTCTCTTTAGATATGCAATCATCTTCAACTTCCATTCTGAATAGCTTGTGAATGGGGCGAGAAGAGGGATTAATGAGTCCATTTGAAGTTGTACCTGATAAAACCTGCAAATCAAAACAAAAGGGGCACCATAAGGTCAGACAGCATGCACATTCTATGATTTCATCACACCCATCATAGTCAATCAAGCAAGCTTGATCAACAAGTTCTTTACTTGGGGTATTAAGTGGTAAGCCTTGGCTTCTGGTGCAGTGCTGGATTTTTGAGCTATTGCTCAAATTTCATGGAGAAATATTTCAAAAATATTGTTATTGAGAGATTGTTCTTCGTCCCACCGTAAGCTCTGATACCATATTAATTCTTGCACATGATCTAGGAACTAGGAATCAAAATCATCAAAGAATAATTAACAAATACTCATGAATTGCAAATAATCGGAACCAGAATTGGTTTCCTCTCTGTATATTTAATAAACAATAAAGGGTTACAATACCAATGCTGAGCAATGGCTTAAATCCATTAATAATTCTAATACCTAAGGAGACAATTCGAATTCAGTGAGTGAGTCTAGATTAACTGACTCTAAACCATTCAATCTCACTCAGTTAACCACTTGACCAAAACCCTAATTGACTCACCAAACCCTAACTGAAGTCGGAGTGCAATAAATGACTGAATCTCAATTGAAGGATATCAAACACATGTCATAGCAATCCAACCATCAAGTGGTAGTGCTGCATGACTCCAATGAACCTCGATGAGGTTAACTGAAGTTTAACTAACCATCAGAAGTTGGTGGAGGCGCCTTGTTGACTCCAGATCATTAAATAATAATAAATAATCATAAAATAAGATATTTAATGACTAGAGGCACCTTAACTAACTGTAACTAACTGGTTGAACTGATGTAACCACCAGTTAGCAATTAGGTGCATTAATATCACTCAGATCACCCCCAGAGTGCTCCAGTTAGCCTCCTTGACTGTAGGAGAAGTCTAATTTAGCCTCATTGACTGTAGGTAGGAGTGGGTGTGACTGGATGATGGCAATTAATGCTCCACTGATGTCAATTAAACTTAGGATAGTGGTTTAACTAGGCCAATTTGACCGAAAGAGTGTGTATGATGGTAGATGTCTCCAACAGCTTTTTCATGCACAGATCCCTAATGGTCTTGGCGTAGATGGGTACATCATGTAAGGCCTGTAATAATGGAATATAAACATAAAGATTCTTCAATTCCCCTAGGAGATTGAAATGAGGTTGTTCCACTTCCTTCTGCAAAGTCGAACATCCAAGATATGGTGGTTCTTTTTTCAGTTGTGTAGACTATGTTTCAATGCATGCTTATGCATGTGTTTTTGTTGGTGTTTTAGAAGGGGTTTCAACAGCCTCAATAATGGGGATTGCTGTACTAACTAAATTCTCAAATTGTTGCTTCATTATTGCTTCGTTCACAAAGGACAGAACATCCTCAATGACTATGGGTTCCACTACCCTCCTTGATCGTAGGTGTATATCATTGCCGGAAAATTGGGAAATGGAGTAAGTTGGAACGTTATGAGTTTCAAATTGATGTGTTGCCTTATTGTCGAGGTTAGTAATGGGTTGAGTAGGAAGTTGAGGTCTAGGTGGTGCATTCATTCGTACATTATTATGGATTTATAGCCGCGGCTACTGATACTATGGTTACTAAAACTGTTGCTGAGTGGGAAATTGATTATAAGGAAAATGACTTCTTGGGTAAGGGTTTATCCACAAAGGAGACCAAGGACCTTGTTGACTAGATTGTTGTGCCCATGGAATCTAGAGATCAGGATTCTACATTGAGGATTGAACAGGGGGTTGCCACATAATATTAGGATAAGAATGTTTTGGAGGAAACTATTTAGACATGTTATTCCATGAATTGAAATACATGTGGTATATATTCAAACTTGGGTTATGAGGGAGCCACGACCTCTTTTGCGCAATAAACTAATCTTGTTCTGTTTCTGCATTGGACCTCTGAAAGATTTCTTTGGCCTTTGGTGAGGAAGGGAATTCCTTAGTATCATGATCTAATTCACACAGGTCGCATACTGCTTCCTTATTAGGCGGGCACTCCCTCAATGGGTGTTTTTTCCTTCACTTAGGGAAAAATACCCCAAGTATCAGATCCTCTGCCTCTTGTTCTGCTTTACTCTCAGGACATATAAATGTGAAGAGATGGAGCTCATCACATTAGTTTTGGATTTCTCCAAAAGGTTTCCTATATTTTCCCGAGTGGCACCTCCACTAGTTGATTTCTATGACCAAGAAAAGACGTCCCGTTCTTTTGTGAGGGTTCTAGAGGACCCTCTTGAGTAACTTTGACATAGATCACCAATGTTGTCTATGGACACCTTGGATATGTCCCCTTTTCCCAATATATTAATAAAATATAGGAAGTCTTCTCTGATCCCTTGTAGTAGGATAATATTAAGAATGTCATCCTCGATGTCAGTATGGCCAGACTTCTGCATGTTATATAACAATATTTCCACGAAGTCCTCTAGGCTCTCATGGTATTTTTCTAGGAATACCATCATCATGTTAATCCTTCTCAACCCCTTAGTTTTTATAATATAATTTAGAGAATGTTTCATACTTGGGAATATAGCCATAAGGAATATTTTCCACATCTCATCCTCCAGTGTGGCTACTTATTATACTCTGAAGTAATATCCATGTACCTCCTTCCTTCTTAATTCATTTAGAGTAGTGAAATTTAGCTAATATCTAGAAATCATATTGCCCTTGGGCTTGTAAAAGTTGTAGTATGATGTTACTTCTATTTCTTTAGGTTTGGGTCTAGGAAAAAATTTGGTGATAACTTTGGCAGGATATACATCTACCTAGAGAATGTATTTTACCTGCAATCAATATTTCTTGTCAGCGATTCTCTTCTCTAGACCCTTCTCATGATCATTTGGCTTAAGCTTATACTTTCCCTTCTTTGTTCTCATAGTAAAATGTGGACCGCACCTCTAAGGATTCTCTAGAAGGAAGCTCAATTTATCCAAGACTTTGATAGCTTAATTAGCACCCTTCCTTTTTGACAAATCATATCCCATCATCGCACCAAGATAAACTATGTGAATCTTATTTTTGGACTTCAAGAAGTGGAATAAATCAATATCAACCAAATGTCTAACATATTCTAGTACAAAACATCTTGTGGTAAGGAGCTTGGGGATCTTGTAGGGGGATTCTAGCTCAACTCCATACATCCTTATTACTTTGGAATCCTCCCCTAAGTACTAATATCATTTCCCATGAACATCACATAGGTGTAAGTATGGCTTGATACTATCGAGCGTCCTATGAGCCTCTCTACCTATGATGAATGAGAAGCTTATGAATATTAACTCATTTATGTATTTGAATAGGGAATACTCTATCTCACCTTTTACAACCCATGGTAGTTATTCAAGACACCTGGTTGGATTACGATCAATGAATTGTTGTATCCATAGGTGGGACAGGGTGTGGTTTTGATGGTATATGAACATGTAGACTAGGTAGGATGGGTAGCATAAAACTCTATTAGTTTGGAAGGTTAACCATTATATTATATTAATTGCTAGAGTCTCTTCATATCTAATGTGGGGGTTAATATATCATTGAATAAGTCAATATGGCTATAATTCTTTCATCCACCATGGCTTCATCGTCCCTCCCTAGGGTCAAGGTAAACATAGAGATGGATTCATGGACCCAATTAAGAAAATTCATGATATTAAATGGGAGAGGATGAATCTCAATAGCTACTTGGTTTTATGGAATATTAGTAAATATATCATCCATGAATGAGGTTAGCGTAGAGGAAGATACATCACTCATTTCTAAGTGACGACCAATGGAATAGGAGGAGGAATATATATTGGCATGATGGATTATACGGGTAATTAATTGCAAGGGATTAAAGAAAGGATGGAGGAATTTTGAACATCATAGAATAAGTGAAATATCTTATTCTTTTTGGTGAATGAATATCATACACTAGGTTCTGTTAACTTCACTTAGCTACTCCATTAAAGTAAATATGGCATCTAGAGTGAGGCATACCATATCCGATATTGCATATGGGAAATTTCATGTCCTACAAGATCTTAAAAAGTTGGTCACCAGGTTTCTTTGGTGAATCCAAATATAAAGGGATATTTTTTTTTATAAATTTACATAGTTCCGTCGGATTTTTGACCCGTATGAAGTGAAATTTGTGGTTGGATTTCCATTAAATTTGACAAAGTGGTTATACTATCGACGACAAAGTGGAGGAAACTTCATCGGATATCCGACATGAATGAAGTGAAATTTGTGGTCGAATTTACATTAAATACGACAACGTTTCTATACTATCAACGAAGGGAGGCGTCGGATATCTGGCCTATATAAAGGAAACGTAGTCGGATTTCCCACACATATGCACCAAAATTTGCGGTCATATTTCCAATGTCTATGAAGCAAACTTAGTCGGATTTCCGACATCTATGCACTAGAATTGGCGGTCAGATTTTAAAATGTCTACAAAGCAAACTAGGTGAATTTCCGACATCTATGCACTGGAATTTGTGGTCGGATTTCCGATGGCTATGAAGAAAATGTAATCGGATTTCCGACATCTACGCAAAATATGTGGTTATATTTTTTATTTCTACAAATAAAACTTAGTCGAATTTTCAATGAGTGTTTTCATTGTTGGAAAACCGTCGAAATTTAACCGAAGTTTAAAAAGAAAGAAGATTGTCAAATTTTCGACAACAATATGTTGAAAATCAGACATCTAAGTCGTCGGATTTTTTGTTAAAAAATTCTAGTGGCCTTTGGGATGATAATGTCAACATTGGAATTCATTCTTTTAAGAGCAAATATTTCCTCTTTGGGAAGATTGGATTTAGGAATCTTGGCATATTTTAAGATTCAGGAGCAATCTTTCCAAATTTCTTCAGCTTCATGGGATGGGAGATGGGTAGTAATAGATTTAATAGAGCACAAGATATCCTCAACGTGAAGATAATGAGGAATAACTACATAATTAAATATTTTTTGAAGAAGAGATAAGGAGGGATGATCTAAATTAAAAGAAGAAAGGTTGAAAGTGGAGGGATAAAGAATAGAAAAGAGGTTGGATTTTGAAGAGGGAGCTAAAATATTGGAGGTTGATTTAGAATCACATCGACAAAGAATTGTAGTGTAGATGGATGTTGGAGTAGAGGGAGTGGAATCGCTCAAAGGGGGAGTGTATTCATTGGATGGAAGTATGGTGTGAGGCCGATGAGGAGAAGGTTGTGTAGAGTTAAGGGATAGAGTGGAGTGGTGAGATGGTTTTGAGGTTGAAGAAAATGCTAGAGGAGGTTCATGAAATGGATTTGGAATGGAGGCATTGGGTAGAGATGGGTTGTGAAAAGGATTTGAAGTGGTGGACGAATGGGAAAGAAGGGGGTATGTCACAAGGGGAGTCACCATAAGTGGAGAAAAATCAATGAGGTAGAGCATGACGGTGTTTTTGGGAGATCTAAGTGATGCGGCTAAGGAGGAAGCTGAGAGGAAGAGGGATTTTAGTTGGGGATTTGGAGGATTGAGTGGTGATAGGGAAGGAAGTTAGGGCTTATGGTTGGATGTGTAAAGGTCATAGTATTGAGAGGGGTTAGAGGAGTGGTTGTATAGGGTGAGGATAGGGTTTTTTATAATGGAGTTCTGTCTAAGTGAGAAGTCGAGGTGAGAGAGGTCACTAGAATGAGAGTGGGAACCAAAATGAGAGAGAGAGATGTGTAAGAAGAGAGTCCCAAAATGATGAGAACATGTGAACACCGAATGGGAGGTGAGAAAAATATAGGATTGGTTATAGTAAATATTAGAGAATTTACATTTTTGATAGGTATATATTTTAATAAAAAAAGGATTCAACATGAAAATGAGACCTAAAATCAATTAAATTCCAAAGAATAACATTTATAATAGAAGCAAGTTTGAGGTGAAGAGAGAAAAACTAGGAATATAGTCGAGCTAAATCTGATCTAGTGGATTGAATTTTGACTCTAAGAATATATTGTCTGACTTTGACTAAGATTTGTTGATGGTCATTCCTTCCAAGGTGATTCTTGACTTGAGTGAAAGAGGGTAAGATGGAAGAATCCCTGTGGCGTTTAATAAATTTAATATCCTCCATTATTTTCTTCAATTTTAATATGATATTCTCAAATACCCGATTCTCCTTGAGACAATCCTCTCCATAGAGGTGAAGAATTTGCACATTTGGGTTTAATTAGAAATATTAGGTCTAATAATGGTGGAAATTTTTGCTCCATGAAATTTAATAACTTTTGTACTCAAGAGCGTATTCAAAGGTAGTACACCACACCCAACACTCCACAAAAAATGGAGTGGTATAGATGTGTAACCACACTATTATCGAGATGACACATTGTATGTTAGAAAAAAAATATCTTCCTTACATGCATTTGGATGAAGCAGTGCACACTACAGTGTATATTCTTAATAGATTTTCTAATAAATGCAATGCAAAAGAAGAATCCAAAGGAAGCATGGTATGGACATAAATCACAAGTAATCCATCATAATATTTTTGGTTTAGTTGTATATGCATGTGACCCTAAAGAACAAAAACCAAATGAGATATCAAAAGAAATAAATTGGTGCTCATTGGATATATTGACACTCACAAAGATATAAGTTAGTTGATGTGGATACTGCCAAAGTAATATGTATTCATGATGTTTTGGTTGATGAGAATGCAAGGCTATTTTAGATGAACTTGTATTTTAAAATATTTTAGAATGAGAAGGAATTTTTGACAGGAAGTTCAGGTAGGATGCTTGTACAATCTCTACTTGAAGAGGGGAGAATTATGAGGATGAGAGTATAGAAATTCCCAACCACAAAACTATTGCAGATACTCCAAATCAACAAAATGACAACGTTGATATGGAAGAGGAGGATCCTAAGAAGATATCAAAATGGTGACACAACTTCATTGGAGATGCTCAATTAGATGAGATGAGGGAAGAATGAAGACCAAGAAGAGGTTAGAAATATGATACGGTCAATTATGTTTTGATGGTTAACATTCAGGACTTATATGAACCTTAGGAATATGAAAATTCCAAAGGAATATTTAAATTGGAGAAGGTTGTGCAAGTAAAACATGATACTTTGGTGAAAAACTAGACATGGTTTTTAACAAATATACCTCTAGGGAAGAAACACATTTGTTGAAAATGAGTATATAAATTCAAGTGAAAAAAATATATGACACTTGACAAGATTAAGGGAAGACTAATTTCAAATGGATTTGAACATAAAGAAGGAATTTATTACGAATATGCCTTTTCTCTCGTCATAAAGATGAGCACAATCCATTTAGTTCTATCCTTGGTAGTATAATTTGGTTAAAAATTACACCATGTGAATGTGAAGAATGCCTTCCTAAATAGATATTTGCAAGAAGAAGTATACATGTACCAACTACATGGTTTTCAATTCTTTAGGAAATAACATATGGTTTATTAACTAAATAAATATCAAGTATGCACCTAGAACATGGTTAATCAAAATTGACAAGTATTTGGGTGAACAAGGGTTCCAATAGAGTCCTTCATATCCTAATATTTGCATAAAAAAATTGGATATTATGTATTTATTTTAGATATATGTATATGAAATCATCATCACAAGAAAAATCAAATCTATTTGTAGATTTTGACATGACTAACTTAGCCTTCTACATCACTGCTTAGGTGTAGAAGTTTGGAAAACAAATAAAAATATTTGTGTTTCATTAAAAAAGTATGCAAAAAATTTTGTTAGACAAGTTGAGGGGGGTATATTTCAAAACATCATCTACACCTATGGAGAAAGCACTAAAATTTTTATCCAAGATTGATTGTAAGGAAATTAATGATTTAGTCTACATGTGACTAGTGGGGGGATTTATATATCTTACAACCACTAGTATCAACTTGAGTTTTACAATCAACTACATCCCTCGATTCATGACCACTCCGGTGGTATAAAATTGGACAACAAAGAACCTTGGAATTCTATATGGTAGACACAAATAAACTTGGTTATGTGGTTATAGAAAATCAAATTGGGAAAGGTTATTGGAATATAGGAAATTCACATCAAGCTATGTTTATAATATTGGTACTAGAAAAGTTACATGGACTAGAAAGAAGCAATTTTTGATCTCCCTTACTTCAACCAAAGAAAAATTTCAACCAACCGCTAATGAAGCATGTGAAGTAGTTTGGTGTAACGTATTCCATTACGACACTAAATCACATGCTAACACATGCATGCTTAAATTTTTAATTTTTTATAGATATGGAAATTATTTAACATTTCTCCATTTTGATATTAACCAAAATACTTAAAGAATACATGTTAGGGCATAGAAAAATGAACTGATAAGGAAATTATACAAATACCTTCCTTCCATCTAGAAGTTATAAGTTAAAAATTATATAAATATAATAAGAAACTAACCATTTGGATATAGGATTTAATGTTAAACTTAAGGCTCACAAACCCAATTTTTCTTCCACACACAACCTTGATAAGGCTTCCAGTCACATAATCCATCCAACATTCTTGAAAGGAAATGGAATATTAGTTAAATATTTTTCTCAAAGATAATATATTTGATAAATGACCATTTATGAATAGTTCACACATAGTCTGAATGCATCACTTTTATTGCTGACATCCATCAACCAAAAAATTAAGTATAAATGCATCTTTAATTTTCAACCTTCATAAGTGGAATCGAGGACATTATACCAATCTTCTGATTATTCAATGTTCATGAATACGATTCCAACATTAAACACAATAGTTTACTTCCTCTATGTACCAGACAACCCTTTATTTAAGCATAATTCCTATTAACTTTCACTATGGAGTTTACAAGTAATCCACGAACTTCATACACAGAGCTCAATTATTCCCAGTTTCCTTAAATAAAATCAAACCGTCATGCTACATGCCTCAATCCTTTAATAATTCTTCCAAATATTGTTCAATCATTAGTACATTCCTACATGAATACATAGAAGCCACACAAGGAAACTTAACCATAACAAGTTCCAGTCATTTTAAACACATAATTAACAAGAATACGAGATAATCCATTTTTCCTATGGTATAGCCACAAAACCGATAACATGCATATAATATTAGGTAGAGACATGCAAAATGTGTGCATTCATAGCTATGCACAATTCATGATTCGATTACGAGGGAATTCATTGCATTCAGTAACTATATAATTAAAAATAATTCATTCTGAGTTAGAACATAACACTAAATAGAATACATAACTATATTAATTCAATACAACAATAATTCAAATCCTTCAGGAGTCATTTCATTCATCATACATAGCACTAAATCATACATAGTAATAAAATGGCTTAAAAGGAGCAAGAGTACTTATCTGAATATTTAGTATCTTGACCAATTGGTTCCATGTGTGGCAATATCCACCCAACCATAGGCTTCCTTTCTCTTAAATCTCTTAGCAAGGTGCCACACCCGAGCTGAGACTATGATTCCACAAGGGGAATGCATATGGTTAATGGGAAAAGGAAAGTGGATAGGAAGGAGTAAAAAATAATTCCCTAACATGATACTATATTAGAGTTTGGTTCTCAACAAATTCTTACCATTATCATGAATTTTTCGTCCCTTCCCCATTATCTTTTCCAGAGAAAAGTAGTGAAATACCTTACACTAGGCCACCCCTGTTAAACAATGCACATCTACCAGTTCCAAACCAAACATTGTAACCCATTCCTCATTATATATTCTAGAGAAAAAACAATGGAAAGACATACATTATCAAACTATGCCCAAAATTATTTTCTAGTGAAAAATAGTGGAAATATATACAGTGTCAAACTATTCCCATAATTAGTTTGCATCCCAACTAGTAAAGATTTTGCTTTAGGAATTCTTTCTTCTAAACCTCTTTCCAATTTAGTTATGGGTTTTGGAATATTAGGTGGGTTATATTTTTTGTTACCCATTTTTGGGATTTATTAAGGTAATTATTACCTACATAGCCCCAACAATTATTGGTTGGCTTTGCTTTCTTTCCCACAATTTCGACTATTTGCATTCCACTCTCTGATTCCTCGATCTTATGCCGGTATTTCCTAGTTGTTCAACTAGGAAGATGCTTTCTCAGAGGGTATCTATATTCTCCCTTGGTTATGGATATCAAGATATCCTTTACCTCATTTTTCAAATGGATTAAGTTTTGCAAGACTTGAAGATTCATTTCATTCTATTTCATCTGAATATTCATCATTTCTCTAATATTTTCTTGTATATTTCTCATAGTTAGAAGCATTTCTTCAGCAAGGTGGAAAAATGTTTGTTCAACCACCATCCTATAATTCTTGGTATTTATAGCATCACAACTCTTTATGGCTTTCAAAATTTCCCTCAAAGATTTTTGTTTTGCTGAGGTTCCACATGAGCTTGTTTGACTCCTATTTAACAACAAAGAGATAGTAGCAATATCACTTCTGAGGTTGAAAATTTCTCTGTGAAATCAAGACTCACATAGTCATTAGGCCCATACCTTATATATATATATATATATATATATATATACAATTTTTTCAGGATATCCTAGTTGTTAAATGATCAACTATTTCATTTCTTACTCAATATGCCCTTATGCATATCATGCTTCGCTAGGCCTTTTAATGTAGATGGATCCAATTGTCTTATTTCCTTAGAGAAGAAAATTATTTTAGCATGCTTTAATTATTTTAAGTAAAGTAAACACAACATTTGTATGCTTCAAACATACATTCAAACAACTTCCTCTTTCTACGAAAATGAAACATACTAATCAATAAAAATGTAATGAGTTCTTCCCTTTAATCTTTATCTCATTTAGGAGTTCCAAAATCGTAGCGCTTTTTCTCCCTGGTGTCTTACTATTTATATTCATGATTATTCAAGATACTTTTAGTCATATCGATTTCTCTACTCGAATTCAATTGATCTTTTTCCATTTGTTTATTTGGTACCTCCTTTTTAAACTAAGGCATTGCCTTAGGAACAATATTCCTTAACCTATTTATACTAAGGAATTCCCTTGGGAACAATATACCTTAGCCTATTTAAACTAATGAATTTCCTCAGGAACTATCTACCTTATCCCATTTAAACTAGGGCATTCCCTTGGTAACAATTTACTTATCCCATTTAAACTATATACCTTATCCCATTTAAACTAAGGCATTCCCTTGGTAACAATTTACTTTACCCTGTCTAAACTAAGGCGTTATCTCAGGAACAATATTCCTTATCCCAAGGTTTCACAACATGGAAAATGTACCATATGGTGATCAATTTAGTATGAATCCAATTGTCATAGTAAGGGTTTCTTCCCTTTTAATTTTCACGATTTAACACTTTTATATCCATTAATTATTCCTTCCTTTTCTTTTCTCCTTTTAATAGTGCTCCCTATGGATCTGAGAACTTGATTATTTTTGTGTATTCCCACCTACTAAATACATAACAATTGGAATTTTTTTATTAGTATTATGATCAATAGGTAATTTACAATTAAAATAAAATGATAACAATTCTTATGTACATTTATCTCAATATATTATCATGAAACTGAAAAACACCCTTCTTTCCCACAACCTACTTTTCGACACTTGGTCGATTATCTAATTGCCTTCCTTTCCACCTATACACAATACCAAGAATGTGTCCATTCTTTCTTAGGTTTAATCAATGTTGGCATAAAGGTCACAGTTCAGGTGTCCTTCCAAGGAAGAGGTCTAGCAATTACTTTACTGTATTTATTTTATGAGCATAAAATAGTTATATAAACTTTTTGGTATTAAATGAGGTGAGGGTAAGAATAATCCCTTGTTTTCTTCAGGACCTAAACATATCTTGGTATCTACTTGACTGGAGTTGATACACATGTTTAGGCTTGGAGATGCTTTGATTTTGTTTCTACACCACTTACAAGTTATAACATTAAAATGAAAGAACAACAATTACACTAAATTACAATATGCTTATGGATTCTTCCTTTCATGTGTTTCATAAGTCTATGTACAAAAATTCTAATAGCTCATCAGGATTATCTCTTTCATAAATATTTTCCTTAGGGAAAAAAACATTATGAACACGATCCAGATCATCTAGACCTACAAAAGAAAATTCCAATAGGGAAAAATATTCAAATAAATTCAAGCACATCATTGATGTTCTTGGACATTTGTACATTAATATTTGTATTGACAAAAATTCAAAAATTACACTTATTTGCTATTAAATAATAGTATTTCACTATATGTTTAAGATAATCTCATTCCCTTCATAGTTTTTTTTTGGAACTAAAGTCTATTTGAGGACACTGAGTTAGTTAGCTTATACATTCTTTTATTTGGGACTTAATGACTGCTAAATCAGGTAAAATTTCAGCAATCCATACTAATAGTTGATCCCAGTGTGGTTTTTATATAGAAGTGATTTTCCAAATAAAAGCTTGGTCACAAGAACATAGTCAACACTCAATACTATGTTTGCTTCTACACAATGAGAACTAAACTTTTGTCAATACACGCTTTGAAAGAAGAACTCAGTTTGAGATTCCATATGTATAAAGGGAATGTTCCAGTTGATTTAGAATCATATTTTACCTGGTCATCTATCATGGAAATCAACCAAGAACATGTATACCATTTAGAAAAAATTATCTTGTTTAGGAAAAGGAGAATTTTTTCTTTGAAGCCCATGAAAAATTTATAAAAGTCGCTCCTCGAGAAATAAATAAATTTGTCAATGATTTTTCATGACCAAGTTGGATGCTCAAAATGAACAAATTTTAATGCACAAATTTATAACAGAGGAAGAATGAATATGTACGAGTGACTAAAAATATGCAAAGAGTTATGTGAAGAGAAATCCATACAATAAAGATCATCTATTGATCAAGTTGGAAACATTTCTACACCAAACTTCACAAGGGATTTTTCTACTCTATACCAAGCCTATTTTATAAATGTTTAAATGAAGAAGGAACGAGTCATATAGTCGAGCCACGACCTCCGTTGTACACTACCACCTTGAAAAATTGGAAGCAAAACCAACATTATTAGGAGTGCTTCTTTAATGAACCAGAGTGGGAATATTTCCCAAGTAAACGAAGTCCATTACCGAGCCCACTATCGTAGAAAAATAGAGCCGGGTCAGCAATGGGTGAGTCATTGACCATGTGTTCTGAATAAAATGATGATGCTATTCAATAAAATAAGAAAATAATGAAACCCTATAAGAAGTCGAGCACACTCCGACGAAAAAAGTGTCTAGTCTCCCACAAAAAACGACATACATATATAAAATATAAAGAGAAAAGAGGTACAAGTGACGAGAGTAGTTGAAGTATTTTGCTAGTCCATTAACAAAAAAATAAGTATAAAGAAACTAAGTGAGATGGTTGAGTAGCCAAAATTATTTCCTGAGTCGACGGAAATTCATCCAGAAGTAAGAGAAGGCCAGGTGCCAACACCAGTAGATTGGTCACACGCAATGGTACTAACCCCACAAACGTTGCACATTACAGTCATAGATGCATCGATTCCCTTTGACTATGTATTGATGATAATGATATTGGGACAACTATTAGAAAAATAGTTGAGCAAGACATGGGATTGAATCCAGGGGACAATAGTATATGGAATTGACTATATAAATGTGGATGAATTGCAAATATATTGATGATTCAACAACCAGCACACGGTAACTAGATTACCTTCACACCTGAATTAAGAATACACTCCTTTAATTTATTTTATTCAAAACATATGGAGTTACCACCACCACACCAACAACATTACTAATCCAAGTGACCAACTTGTCGAAGAATCAATCTAGCAATGAAGAATTTTCAGAAGAAGTCTAGCTATCATAGTACCAATCGCATGTGCAAAATGTCAACAACAACTACTAGGTAGTAATTACGCTAGTCAGTCAATTGACTCTAGTAAGTATTAAAACCCCTAAATTCAACAATATCAATTATCATATTCCAATAAATACTCCTATGTTTGAAGGGGATGGTGACCCTAAGAAACATTGGCTTGTATCTGAATCCCCTTTGCAATCTAACCTCATTGATGATGAGAATTAGAAGATTTCATAGTTTGTAGGAGGAATTAGAAACATAACGCTCACGTGGTACATGAATTTCCTTGAAGAAGGTCCCAAGTCGAAGCAACAAATAAAAGACAATTTTCTAGTGTTTTTCAAAGCCGATGGCACCAAACATATGAACAGAAAAAAATTGAAATAAATTAAGCAAATAGTAGGAGAATATGTATGAGAATATGAAATAATATTTAAATTTATTCTAAGACACATGTCATCTAAGATGGACCAAGCATTAGTGATACAATTCTTTGTCACAAGTATGTAACTGAGAATCAAGACGTCATTATTAATGCATGAATACACTGCATACGAAGACATCCTGACAAAATCCTTAAGATTCGAATCTAACACAGACTATTGAACCAAACCTTTCGATAAACAAATTGAAGAGAAGATTGAAATGATACAAAAGTCACTACAACATCTTACAATGAAGCATAATGATCTATGGTGTACCACATGCTATGTGGAAGGACATACCAAAGATACCTGACCCTATCACAAATGAAGAATATACCATGATTATCGTGCTACATACCAGAAGGACATGAAGCAACTTGAGTAAAATCCAAGAATATTCCCAGAAGAATGGAATCTAGAAAATTTCTAGATAGCGAAAACAAGATACTTTTGTGAGATTTGCGAGAGTTTTAAACCTCACTTGACTACAAATTACCATACAATGATAATAACGTCAAACCTAAATACTGTGGAATCTTTCAGATGACACAAAATTCAAATGTTGAATGTATCAAGAACTTAAATACAAAAGCAAATTATAATACAGTTTATCAAACGTAGATGATTAAGCAAATAGGTTGGAAGGGTCATAATAACAATAAGTGCAATAATGGCTACAATCGACGAGGAGGATATAATGGTCATGGATGATACAATGGTTGAGGAGGATACCATCAAACAGGATGTGCAAAGCCACATTGATATGTGTGCTATAGCGAATAACACTTGAGCCCCGATTGTCCACGGAAGGATAGGACAGATTTAAAATTTTGTACAAAATGTGGCATGGGGGAATATTTCTTAGAATAATTCCCCATCATGATTGAAGCACTTAATAATAAAAAAATGTTAATTTTTGTCCCTAGGAAAATATACTAGAATTTTGTTTGAAAAAATGAAAAATCTTGTCGCAAGACGAGCAAAGACCGCGGTGGACAAGGTTGCGACAAAAGAGGAGAAGAGCAAGTCGAAACTAGGAGTTCGACCTATTTTATGATAAGATTTAGTTAAGTTATAATAATAGTCTATTTTTGGAATAAAGTATGATTGTAAATTCGGTCGATAGTGCCTATATTAATGTAACAAGATGTTTTGAGTTTGTAAAACATCTTGTCGACTGACAGTTAAGAACTTATCGACGGGTAAAACAAGAACTGTAAAAAGCATATAATTAGTTCAATCCAAGATGTGAGAGAGCGAGGCCTGATGAAGAGAGACCATACTTGAGGAGACTTAGATGAAGAAAGAGACCTAGACATGAGAGCATGCAAATAATAAAAGCCTCATTGACTGTAAAGAAGATATAGAGAGGAGTTTGTAAGTTGTGTGCATAGACCAAAGGCATTTAAAACATTACTCATGCCAGATGAAGAGAGCCTTTGTGGTTTTTCCTGTATGGGTTTCCATGTTAAATATGTGTCTTTATGTCTATGATATCTATGTCTTTTGTGAAATAAATTTATGAGTTTTCCAAACAGCTTATGGTATAATAGTGTGGAATGTTGATTAATATGTGTTATAATTTATATATCTTAAATGTTGTCTATGTGCATCGACAAATCAATATGATTTATTCTCTCATGTATGTATGACGTCGGAATTCCATTCCTTGGTTTCAGTCAAGTTTCCTCATGATTTTTTGATAAGGAAATCCCCTCCCATAACTGCAGAAACCTAGTTTTGGTAGTCCCCGTAGATGTCCCAGTGGAGGCCTCACTTGCACTGCAAGTGTTGCCGACAAAATTATACTTTATCAGGATGATACCTTGGGATTTGTTGATGGATGGGAAATTTTGAACTCGGGTCAGCTGAAAAGACACCAACAAATGGTTATGTTGTTGGGACTTGAATCATTGTAATCGGGACATTTTCTGGCACCTGATGAAACTAGAAATTCAAGATTGGGTTGATTATAAAGCACTAGAGTTTGCACAAGACAAAAGTAAAGGATCACGATTCAGCCCGATAGGATGGTTAGAAAGATATATTTACATATAAATTCATGAGATATTCTTTAGTAAATTTCCCATTTTTTTGCATGAATGGTTGTCCAAGCTAGCAACTCGGAAAAAAAAATTAAGGCGGAGAACCCACAAAGTGGAGTCCTCGGTTGATCCAAAATATGAAAAGAGTTAGTAATCCTATATCTAGGGATGTCAAATTCTGGGTTGATAGTATTTTGGAGGGATATATTACTATGATTGTATTTGATACTATAAATTCATACATTGAAACAGAAAGAAAGTTCTTCTAGGAACCTTGATGATGCTATTTGAAACCCTTGAAACTATGGATAAAAATGTTGGTATGTGAAAAAGATATTCTGAGGATGGATTCTGATAGATAAATCCTTGTGTTTGAAGACCCTAGGTAATTTCGCAAGACATATTTGAGAAAAATGGGCAAGAATAAGTTGATATATTTCCTATCGATAGGGATATTGAGAAATAAGGTAGTCTAAGGAGTGGGAGACGATTTTGGTCAGGAAAGAGAAGAAGGATTGCAACAAGAAGAGGAAGTTACAGTGCTATCGAAAGTATTATATTTTTATCATTTAAGAAATATGATCTTAGGATCTTATCTGAGAGAATAACATGCACAACAATAATCACAAGAGACAAGAGACACAAAGAATTTTCCTTGCAGAAACCATAAAGGAAAAACCCTGCAACTTCTTTATAGATAGAATGAGCACCAATGGCAGTAGTAAAACCCAAAAACATAAAGATGATCTCCAACAGTTGATCTCTCTCACTTGTGCCAGCACTTCCTCTCTCACTCATGCACCCCAGTTGAGTGAGTGTGTGTTTAACAAATAGAGAGTCTCACTCTCTATTTATATTCTTTCATTCACTTTATTTCCACTCCAACAAGTAAGCCTCACTTAACAATTACTTACTAGGGCTGAATTCTCTAGGAGATTCTAATAACCCTAGTGCCCCACAAATATGGGGAATTCGACCTCTAATCAACAAGGAGGGTTAACCTCTATGACTTTACATGACTTGATTACATTAATGATTCTCCTGATAGGAACATCAGGGACCAATGAAATACAACATATGAAATATACAAGTGAATACATTTTGAAGGGACAATTACATCAACACTCCCTCTTAACTAGGAAGGTATTCTCTAGACACAATTCATTAACACAAGTCTTCGTCACTAGATCATCACTGGATCATCATTAATACTGGATCATCACTGGATCATCATCAAAGTTGGATCATCACTGGATCAACATCAAAGCTGTATCATCATTGGATCAACATCATCATCACTGTTCCCACTATCTCAATCAAATGGTGCTATCTCTCAATTCTACTCATCACGGGAAGTTCTACAGAGACAACCTTTTTTCATGTTGTTTGTAAGCCTAGCCTCCATGTAGGTCTTCATCTTCTTCAACACTTATATTTGACCATGGTAGGAACACATCCCAGAACCATGTCAGAAATTCCCTTCCAGCACTTACATCTGACCATGGAAGGAACACATCCAACAACCATGTCAAAAAGGCCCAGCACTCACATATGACCATGGGAGGAACACATCCAACAACCATGTCAGAAAGGATCAACACTTATACCTTACCATGGGAGGAACACATCCAACGACCATGTAAGAAAGGCTCAACAGTTATATCTTACCATGGGAGGAACACATCCAACAATCATGTAAGAAAGGATCTGCACTTACATCTGACCATGGGAGGAACACATCCAACAACCATGTCAGAAAGGCCCAGCACTCACATCTGATCATGTGAGGAACACATCCAACAACCATGTCAAAAAGGCTCAGTACTTATATCTTACCATGGGAGGAACACATCCAACAACCATATAAGAAAGGCTCTGCACTTACATCTGATCATGTGGGAACACATCCCACATTCACATTAGAATGACTCTACACTTACATCTGATCATGTGGGAACACATCCCGGTGTCAAATCAGAATGGCTCTGCACTTGCATCTGATCATGTGGGAACACATCCCACAGTCACATCAAAATGGCTCTACACTTACATCTGATCATGTGGGAACACATCTCGTAGTCACATCACAATGGCTCTGCACTTACATCTGACCATGGGAGGAACACATCCAACAACCATGTCAAAAAGGCTCATGGAATCATCACTTCCCTTTGGAGGGAACCTCGATCTAGAGAACACCAAGCTTCTCCTTGAAGTACTCAAACTTCACTCTAGCTAATGGCTTGGTCAACACATCAGCTATCTGTTCATCCTTTGCAACATACTAGAGCTTCACTACTCCTCTCTGCACCATATCCCTGATATAGTGATATTTGATCTCGATATGCTTTGACTTGTCTTGGAACACTAGGTTCTCCAACAACTTCACACAACTTTGGTTGTCTCAATATATGCAAGTAGCATCCAACTGGAGATCAAACAAATCAGACAGTAGCTTCTTAAGCCACACTTCCTCAAATCTAGCCAAACAAGCTGCAACATACTTTGCTTCGGCTGTACTAAGTGCCACACAAGATTTCTTCCTGCTAAACCAAGAGATCACACCTGATCCCATACTGAAGAAGCACCCCAAAGTGCTCTTCCTATCAATGGAATTGCATGCCCAATCTGAATCCACATAACCTTCTAGGTTAATCTTTTGATTTTCCTCATACTTGATCCCATAGTCAACTATACCCTTCAGGTACCTCAAAATATGCTTTGGAGCAATCAAGTGAACATGTCTCGGATCTGTCAGGAACTGGTTCAATGTGTTCATAGCAAAGCAAATATCTGGTCTCATATTCATCAGGTACATCAAGGACCCAATCATCTAACAATACATCGTAGCATCAACCAACTTGGATGAATCATCACTCAATAGCTTCAGGTTCGATGCCATAGGTGTGGTCATGGCCTTGCAGTCCATCATCTCGAACCTCTTCAGTATCTCTATTGCATAATTCCCTTGTCCCATGGATATTCTATCCGCATTCTACCACACCTCCATGCCTAGAAAGTAATTCATCATACCCAAGTCCTTCATCTTGAACTCAGTAGCCAGCTTCCTCTTTGTGTCCGCAATCAACCCATTTGCACCTGTTAAAAACAGGTCATCTACATATAGTAGGAGCATCACTAGGTTCCCTTCTTCAGCCTTGTAGTAAAGGTTGGAATCTGCTTTACTCTTGGTAAATCCCAAGCTAGTCAGGAAGATTTCAATTCTATTGTACCATGTCCTAGGTGCCTGTTTCAAACTGTACAAGGATTTCTTCTATTTGCACACATGCGTATCCCTATCATGTGTCTTAAAACTGAGTGTCTGCTCCACATACACTTCCTCTTCTACTACACCATTCAAGAAAGCAGTCTTGACATCCATCTGGTGTACCTTTCATTTTATGAATACAACCAGAGCAAGTACTGATCTGATGGAAGTGTTGTGGAAATTGAACCCAGGTGTTAGAACAATTACACTCACAACAATTTCCAATTACACATGCAAAATCACTCACAAAAGAGACTGAATATGGAGCTAAACACTAATCTGTATTGAATAAGTGTACAATAGCCAACCCTATGAAGTCATAGGCTACCACAATAAATAATTACATGAGATATTTGAATGCATGAAGATGCCATTCGAATTTAGTCAAAAGCAGGCTTACTAAATCTAAGCAAATCCCCCATAGGTACATAAAGCAGTTTCCAAAACTGTCTAGGAGCTCATGAATTGGAAAAATCAATTAGGCAAGCTAATAGTGGGTGGGAAGACAACTCATACATGCTTTTCATAGGAGAAAAGAGTGGAGGATGTGGAGGACAAAAAACAAGTTAACTTCACCTAGTCAAACTTTCCCAATTGCCTTAAAACACTAAAAAAGCAGGCAATAAAGAAGAAAAAACAGACATGCGCTAGGGAGGCCAGGAATAAAGAATATTTGATTCCAAGAGGTTTCCCAAGCACTCCATGACTCAAAATTAGCAAGTTTGACCACTATGGATGTGTGGAGGACAACTTGCATAAGGTGGAATATGGAAACTAGGCAAATAAGACAAAAAATGGATTAATTAATGTCTAAGGTAGCTAACTATGGGTTGATTATTCTAACACCCCCCCTTAAGCCTGACTTATGAGTAAAATATCCAAAAAAATTATAGTGCCTAGCAACAAGGCTTAGTCACCCTTTACATACTGCATGTCCATTTAACCAAGGAAAGAGGCAAAAACCCAGTGGGAAAAATCCTCCCTTAAATATGGACTGCAAAACAAAATTTGGAAATATTGTCATCACTCATGCTTCACAGCATGATCAAAAATCCCCAGCAGTGATTTGAGATTGCTGAATTTTTTCTCACAAAAAACTTTGGTGAAGATATCTACTACTTGTTCTGAAGATGAACAGAAGAGTAGGTGAATGGTGCCATCATGCACAAGCTGTCTGATGTAGTGCATATGGATCTCAATGTGTTTGGTTCTCTGCTTCTGAACTGGATCATTATAGATTCGAATGGTACTCTGATTATCACAATAGATATTAGTTGAGTATTATGATTCAAAGCCACACTCTCCAAGTAATCCATGCAACCATAAACATTGAGTTGCTGCATTTACAACTCCACTGTACTCTGCTTCTGTAGATGAGAGTGCAATGGCACTCTGTTTCTTGCTTGACCAGCTGATTGGCCCTTCTGCAAGCATGAACACATATCCTGATGTTGACTTTTGATCTGTGCTGTCACCTGCCCAATCACTGTCAGTAAACCCAATCAAATCAAGATCAGATTTAGCTTTATAGAAGACCCCATGTGTCCTTGTTCCCTGAACAAAGTTAAGTATATTTTTGGCTGCTCTCCAATGGATCTCATGAGGCTGATCCATGTATCTTGAAGCCACACTTACTGCATAAGAAATATCAGTTCTAGTATGTGTAAGATACAACAAACATCCAATCAATTGCCTATACAGTGTATTGTTTACCATAGGTGAAGAATCAGTTTCTTCAAGCTTCACTCCTGAAAGGAAAGGAGTCTTGCTTGGCTTGCAATCCTTCATTTTGAATTTGTTTAGTAAATCCAAGGCATACTTGGAATGATGCACTTTGATTCCATCTTTGGTTTGAGCAATCTCGAGCCCCAAGAATTGGCTCAATAGCCCCAAATCTGTCATGGAGAAGGCATGGTTCATTGCATCCTTCAAGGAAGCAATTTCATCCTTTGAGCTTCCTGTAATGAGAAGGTTATCAACATATAAAACAATGATCATTAATCATCTTCAAATAGACATTTGGATCTGACTTGCATCGAACAAAATTCAGTGATAGAAAAAAGCTATCAATCTTGGCATACCAAGCCCTGGGGGCTTGCTTAAGCCCATACAATGACTTCTTTAGCCTGCACACAAGAGATGGGTTAGTATAAAATCCTTGAGGCTGCTGCATGTATATATATTTAGTGATATCTCCATTCAAGAAAGCACACTTCACATCCATGTGATGTACTTCCCATTGCTTTGAAGCTGCAATGGCTAAGGTTAGCCTGATGGAGTCCATCTTTGCCACTGGTGCAAAGGTCTCATTGTATTCTATGCCATGAACCTGTGAGTAGCCCTTGGCTACCAATATGGCCTTGTACTTCAGAGGTGAACCATCAGCAGAAAATTTGGTTTTGTACACCCACTTACACTGAACTAGCTTCCTCCCTGGGGGAAGATCAACCAGCTCCCAAGTGTTGCTCTTCTGGAGTGAGCTGAACTCTTCCTTCATGGATGCTTGCCATATTGGATATTTTGCTGCATCTCCATATGTCTGTGGTTCTTATTTAACCATCAAATATCATTTCTCAGCAAACATAGGATCTTTCATGCACAGAGCACTCTCAAATTGAGATCTAGTCCTCCTAGGGTCATTAGGATTTCCAGCTAGTTCTCTAGCTGCATGAACGGTATTAGCTGCCCATTTTGGTCTTGTAGGACTATTAGGATCTGCAATAGAATCATCATTATTAGAAATATCAGAATCAGCATGTTCAACTATCTCTTCACTTACATTCATAGGTTTTGGTGGTGAAGAGGATTCTCCAACTTCCACTGCTGCTAGGGGTTCTTTTTGAAACTGAACACGCCTTTCAATGAAGGCTTTTTTGTGCTCAAATTGATCAGCTTATACCCTTTTGAATCTTCAGAGTACCCAACAAATAGACACTCTTGGATTTGGGGCTGCAAAGCCTTCCTCTTTTTTGTTGGAATTCTAGCCCAAGCCCTTGAGCCAAAAATCCTGAAATGGATCACATCTGGCTTGTGCCCACTCCATGCTTCGAAAGGAGTCATACTGTCAAGTTGTTTATGAGGAACCCTATTTTGGATATAGGCTGCACAGTTTATATCTTTGTCCCATTACTTTGGTGGCAAAGTCTTAGCCTCCATCATGAAGGTTGCCATCTCTTTCAGTGATATGTTCTTCCTCTCAGCAACACCATTCTATTGCGGTGTGTAAGGGATAGAATGCTACATTTGAATACCTAAATCTGCACAATATTGAATAAACTCAGACTTGACATACTCACCACCATTGTCAGATCTGAGGACCTTGAGTTTCCTCCCAGACTTTTTTTCAACCAAAGCCTTAAAGACTTTGAAGAGGCCAAAAACTTCAGACTTGTGTTTCAGGAAGTAAACCAAGCAATACCTGGAAAAGTCATCTATGAAGGTCAATGCATATTTGGCCTGACTCATTGACATATGAGGAAATGGGCCAGAAACATCACTATGGATCAACTCAAGAGGTGCAGAGGTTCTCTCATGACTAACTCTCTCAAATTTATGCTTTGGGTGTTTTCCTAGGATGCAACCTTGACAGACTCCTTTGGAAAACTTAATCTTTGGTAACCCTATGACCATTTCTTTTTCACTAAGATCAGAAACATACTTGTAATTTAGGTGGCCAAATATTTCATGCCAAAGATTGCTTTCCTCATTAGCATGAATCAGAAGAGCAGAGGGTTTTGAGTAGGGTAGGAAGTGTGAGAACATGTATACCTTCAAAGTATGATTTGCAACTCCTTTTGCAATGAATTTACCACTTGAGATCTCTGTGATCTCAACTTCATTAGGGGAGAATATGACCTTCTTTGGAGACCCTGTGTGGGTCATCTGATACACTGATAAGAGGTTAGAGGCAAGACCTGGAACATACAACACATTGCTGAACTTACCATGGTCAAGATCAATCCTCCCTTTGCCCAAAATTTTAGTGAGAGAGTCATCTCCCAGTACTATTGGTGGACCTTTCGACATGTCAAGTGAGGTGAATGCCTCCTTGGTCGAAACCATATGTCTTGAAGCTCCAAAATCAATGATGAAACTAGGTGAGCTTGATGTGCCAACAACCAATGCATGAACTCTCTCTCTGTCTTCTGAACTTGATCCTCCTTCCCTCTTCTTTGAGCTATCTGGAAGGGAGATGCCATTATTCTCCAGGAGTTGGGTCAGCATGTCTATTTGATTCTTCATGCACGAGCTCTCGGAATGATTGCCCTTACTGCAGTATGCACACTTGCTCATTTCTCCTTTGTTCTTCTTCTTTTGGGGGTTCTTCTTGGAACCTTGAGGCTCCTCCAGAGACTTGTTCTTGTCTAGATTTATTCTTGCTTTTTGAATCCACCCTTGAATCTCCAGAAACCAGAGCTTGGTCTTTGGATGGTTTGATGGTTCCCATCATCACCAATTTATCTTGTTCTTGTGTGAGAGATTCCATGAAATCTGCAAGGCTAGGCATTTTCCAGGCTCGAGCTGTCAACTTTGTGGCATAGAAGGTCAAAATAAACACTGAATAGTCAGGGCCAAGCTTCGAGAGTATGGCCAAGACCAGCTTATCATCCTTCTTTTTGATCCCACATTGTTTTAGCTGCAAAACAAGTGCTTTGAACTTGGAAAAATAGAGTTGCAGGGATTCAAAGCTATTAGGACTCAGGGAGATCAATTCATTTTCAATTTGATGTCCCCTCATCTCATCTGTCTTTCCAAAAAGATCAACAAGCTTCTCCCATACTTCATTCGGTGATGTCAATGCATCAAGATGGAAAAGGAGGTCTCTGGATATGCTCAGACACATGAGACCATAGGCCTCATCCCTCCTGTTGTGCCATTTTATCTTCTCTGTAGCTGCATTGGGCTCTACTTCTATTTCCATAGTCACTCTGTAGAGGCATTTTTCTCTCAACAGTATCTCCATCTCTTCTTTCCATTCAAAGAAGTTAAATGTAGTCAAGATGATCTTCGAAGATTGATCCATAGCTCAGAAATCATCCCGCCAGTCAGCAGAATGCTCCCAATCAATTATGTTGAACCTGCAAAACAAATTGGAAGGAGAGAAATCGATCTACAAAGGCTCTAATACCATGTGGAAATTGAACCCAAGTGTTAGAACAATTACACTCACAACAATTGCCAATTACACATGCAAATTACTCACAAAAGAGATTGAATATGGAGCTGAACACTAATCTGTATTGAATAAGTGTACAATATCCAACCCTGTGAAGTCATAGTCTGCCACAATAAATAATTACATGAGAGATTCGAATGCATGAATATTCCATTCGAATTTAGTCAAAAGCAGGCTTACTAAATCTAAGAAAATCCCCCATAGGTGCATAAAGCAGTTTCCAAAACTGTCTAGGAGCTCACGCATTGGAAAAATTAATTAGGCAAGCTAATAGTGGGTGGAAGTACAACTCATACATGCTTTTCATAGGAGAAAAGAGTGGAGGATGTGGAGGACAAAAAACAAATTAACTTCACCTAGTCAAACTTTCCCAATTGCCTTAAAACACTGAAAAAGCAGGCAATAAAGCAAAAAAAGCAGACATGCGCTAGGGAGGCCAGGAATAAAAAATATTTGATTCCAGGTGGTTTCCCAAGCGCTCCATGACTCAAAATTAGCAATTTTGACCACTATGGATGTGTGGAGGACAACTTGCATAACGTGGAATATGGAAACTAGGCAAATAAGACAAAAATTGGATTAATTAATGTCTAAGGTAGCTAACTATGGGTTGATTATTCTAGCAAGTGTATCTAGATACAGGTGCAAAAGTCTCTTCATAATCTATTCTTTCTTTCTAGGAGAAGCCACGAGCCACAAATCTTTCTTTATATTTCTCTATGCTGCCATTTGCAGCATGCTTGATCTTATAGATCTAGTTGGAAGTCACAACAGTCTTCCCCTCTGGTCTTGGGACAACATCCTAAACATCATTCTTCATGATCGACTGGTACTCCTCGATCATAGCATCCTTCCATTCTTTCTTCTATGTCGCTTCTTCATAGTTGGAAGGTTATTTATTAGTTTCATCATACCATTCTTCATTTTGGATTATTTCTTGAATTGTCATCACTTGTTCTTCAGAACAAGTCTCATCCTTCTTTTCTTGTAGGCGGTTGTATGTGATCTTTCCTACAAGTCAAATGCATCAGTTGTATGGCTAGAATCATTTCATAAAGCATATTCATAATGGCAAATTCTTATGCATAAAGATATGATCATGCAACTCTTTTAGCCAATACAACATTCATCCATATCTTACGGAAACTTTCTAGATTCCTTCCATCTCTACTAGGACAACATTGAGATTGTGCACTAATCCAATATGTCAACAAAGAGGTTTCATTCTAGATAGGTAGTAATGCAGAGTTGTATAGCACCATGGGCTACTTACCCATCACATCCATGTTAGTAGTATACTATCATTAATGCAAACATTCTATAATGCAAAATCATATCAACTGAATATAAACAAATGCATAACCAAACAATATCATAAAATGAAAATTGAATACTTATCTTCATTTGTTTTGTGGGTAGACTCCTTCTTGAGCCTTCAGCTTCATCATCCTCTTCATTCATAACATCATCATTTCTTATCCAAGTGCTCAAATGGATAAGAGGTTCTTCAAGAATTGAGTTCTTCGTATTCCTCATCACTTGAGGGATCTTCTTTGAATCATGAGAGCTTTATCTTCAGTTGTTCCCATATTATCTTGAGTCAAGCTTCTTCTTGTGTGCACTCTTCCCAAAGTCTGTTGAAGGTAATCACTTCCTTCTAGCACACATTCCTCGAATGAATGAATCCCATGATCCTGGGAAGCCATTCGCAATGTCTTATTCTTTTTCGATAGCATCAAACACTTCCTTTTGGTGTCTTCAAGGATGACACTTAGGGATGAGATGATATTCATTAGAATCTTCAATTATTTTCTTGGCTCTAGTCTTAGCCTCATCTCCCTCTATCTCCTAGATCTTTCTCACTAAAATACTGATCCAAGCCAATTTCTTCAAGGATCATGGAGGTCCAATTTCTTCTGATTTATATTCTTCTCTTCAACTAGCTTTCTCAAGGGATCAAACATATATTTAGGAAATACACTTGTGGTATAAGGTGATCCTTTATATAATCAACAGTAATCCTCTTGGCCTTGACCAAGTTCTTCTTGTATAAGACTTTTAGCCTCATCTCCCTCTGGAACTGGAACCTCTCCACTCATGTAGGTGTCCAATTCATTTTCTTCAGAGAGATTCTATACTTCCATGCTTGGAAGTTGTCAACTTCACCAACCTTATCATCAATCTGATGTGATAGATCATTTTGAAATGAGAACCTCAAATGAAAATAACAAAAGATTAGATCTTACCGATTTGAGGTGTCCGTCCTGGTTCTGGAGCTCGCTGATCTAGTGTTTGTCAGAGAAACCCTAATTTTCAAATATTGGAATATTTCAGATATTATTGTATATAAATGTGCATCTCTTCAAGGTGATCTATCCAATGTACTCCTTTTCTGAAAACAGTGGAGGGAAACTCCCGGAACAGGAAGCCCTAGTTTTCTAATTTCTTTTGCAGAAATTCCTGATATTGTTTTTGTGATATCTCCAAAAATTACTACTCCTCTATGTCTAAAATTTAGTACTGAGGTATACTCATCTGTCCTTTTTCCAAAACCATGGGTTTTAGAAGAATTGGTTTCACCAATTGGGACTTATGCACGTTTTCCCAAGGTGACGTTTTTCAGAACTGTTTAGAAGAGCGAAGTTATACAGACTGCCACATGTCACTGGTGTATCTTATGGGTTTGAAAGTTTTACCAAAAACATTACAGTCCATACCATTTATGGCAAATATTGCGAAATTTCATTTGGACCTTCCTATCCTGAGATATAGCAATTCTCCCTAGGTGTCCTTTTTAGGGATCAATCCTGGAAGAGGCTAGAACCATGATTTGGAGGAATCATATCTCCTAGAATACCATGAATATGAGGCTGAAATTTTTACACAGGGTACATCCGTATATTATATTTGTCTTGTGAAAATTTCAGCCCCTAGGACTTCTTCAATCCAGATATATAGCGAATGTACCAAACTACCAGTTTTAGTATTTTAGGGTTTTTCAAGCCCAAGGTCAAATTAGGGTTTGACTTTCCTGGAGCTTCACCCAACCAAAAATATCAAACTTGGTCTCTAAACTTCTACTTTGATGAGGAGATAAATTCTATGTCAGGCTCACTCAAAAAATCTTCTTCTGTAAAAAACCCTAATTTCCCGTAGCAAAAACTGAAAATGCCTGGAATCAAATTCTGCTTCGATAGAAAGATGCACCCTTCAATGGAGAGTTATCCTAGAATACTTTTGATGATGGATTGTGGAGAGAGACCCAAAAATTAAGAAGCCCTAGCTTCTGTAGTTGTACAGTGTCTTCTTCTCAAGTTAGCTCTGATATCATGTTAGATTTTTACCATTTAAGAAATATGATCTTAGGATCTTATCTGAGAGAATAACATGCACAGAAATAATCACAAGAGACAATAGACACAAATATTTTTTCTTAGGGAAACCATAAAGGAAAAACCCCACAACTTCCTCAGAGATAGAATGAGCACCAATGGCAGTAGTAAAACCCAAAAACATAAAGATGATATCCGACAACTGATCTCTCTCACTTGTGCCAGCACTTCCTCTCTCACTCATGCACCCTTGTTGAGTGAGTGTGTGTTTAAAAAATAGAGAGTCTCACTCTCTATTTATATTATTTCCTTCACTTTATTTCCACTCCAACAAGTCGGCCTCACTTAACAATTACTTACTAGGGCCGACTTCTCTAGGAGAGTCTAATAACCCTAGTGCCCCACAACTTTGGGGACTTTACCCCTAATCAACAAGGGTTAACCTCTATGACTTTATATAACTTTATTACATTAATGATTCTCCTGATAGAAACATCAGGGACCAATGAAATACAATATATGAAATATACAAGTGAATACATTCTGAAGTTACAATTACATCAATAGAAAGAAGGGACTACAATTTGGCACCAAATATCGATGGAGAATCCTGTGATGAAGAGGAGGAATATCGGCTTATATCTAAAGAAGAAGAAGAGTATGTAATAGATCCAAATCAATACTACGACATACCCACAACCCCGTGTATATCTCTAGAACATGAGGTAAGACCTAAAAACACATCACCATGTGGTTTTATCAATCATAGTAACAATAATAGTGGAAATAGTAGTCAAAGAAATTATACTAGTGGAACCTTTAATTCATACATACCACATGTACACAAAATGGTGGGAAGTGATATAAAGTTACCTATATTCAATGGGATGGGATGAGGACCCTAAGCAGTATTGGATCCTATGTGAAGTTATCTAGATAGTGTGACAGGTCCAAGATGAGGCTATAAAAATATCCCAGATGATCACAACCTTTAGAGGTCATGCACTTTACTGATACATGAAATTCTTTGTGGTCCCAATAGGGATCCCTCATAAGTCATTAGATCAAATCTGCATGGGACTGATAGAAGAGTTAAAAAATACTAAGTATGATTCTCAATTCATCACATAATTAAAAGAGATAAAGCAATTTTTGACTGATTTTGTTTGGTATTTTGACCAAAGATTTAAAACTCTAATGGATAAAGCGAGTTTTCAGATGTCAAATGTCCAACATAAAGAGTGGTTTATTGCAGTGATGATACCTCATATATTTATTCCCTCAATGCAACAAAATATTATATCCCAAAGAAAAGCTCTTGATATTTCCATGAAGTTGGAGGCTTCACCAGTGCAAGAATGATACAGATAAAATCACAACTTGCCAACCTCACGTTGCAAATACAAGATATCAAGAAAGGAAAATAAGTGCAGGAGGAACTTTGGTGTAAAATATGTAGAACTGAAGGCCATCATAAAGAATCATGTCCATCATGCATGAATTATCTTTCATAAGGAGAACCAAATCCTATAAACTCAAAAGGAATGCCCTGGTGTAGAATTTATCAGACCAGAGGAAATCGGTCGTAAGAATGATTATATTTGTAGAAAATAGTAAGTGCACTGTCCAACCTATATTGTAAGTTTTGTTGATCAGTGAGCCACACCAAGAAATACTGCAAGGCATATCAGTTGCTGCAAGAGAAAAAAATTGACACATATTTGATGAAAAATGATGAACATATGCAAGCTAAGTGAGATCAAGCACAATACCCTCAACCCATGGGAGTGATATTTTTAAAGGTCGAGGATGAGGATGAGGATATGGTCATGGAAGGGGCCAAGTCATTTGTTATAATTGTGGACGACCTAGGTTTTTTTTCCAGAGATTGTACTAATCCTACATCGACATGTTCATAATGTAAATCATTGGACCACATTGTCGAAGAATTCCTAAAATTAATTGCTAAATGGTAGGCTAGAAACATGGGAAACCAAAACCCGCCTCAAAATGTCAATCCAAACATTCAGAATATTTCTATTGGACCTTGGGAACCTAATATTTTTGTTTTAACCAGAGGAGGTTTTGCGACTAGAGGAGATCAAGAAGTACCATACAGACAACCATTGATTTTGACCAACACCACAAAAGAAAGTGTCATTTGATGTCCAAAAAGAAAAGGAAGTGTTCTTGGACACATGTCATGAGTTCGTCAATAGAAATCAAGCATCAAATTTTGTTGTTGTCCCAATATTGAATGAAGGACCAATATTGGAAATGCCTCAAAGATTTGAATAGTTATATCAAAGAATACCAATAGAGGAGGTCAGTAAGTTGAAATATTTCTTTAAATTATTTTTTTTCATTGATAAAAGATAAGGATGTTGTTGCAGAAATATCAACTTTAGTCGAAGAACCTCAAACAAGTGTGTGACCAGAAAATAAAGTTAACCACATTGGTAAAAAGATGAAAACTGGTCGTGAGATAAGGATGAATGCCCAAATATGTGAATATCATTCTGGACTTGGGCCTAGATGTTAACATTCTGATCAGACAAACACGGGAAAGTATGGGAAATCCGAGACTAGTATGGTTTCTTGTTTAGCTAAGATTAGCCAACTAGTCGAAGGTTCTGTCTATTGGTCAACTAACATAGGTTCCTATCAAAATAGAAGGACTCTTGACCTATGAATATTTTGAGGCTATATATATTGTTGACGATACAAATCCATATCCCACACTTCTAGGGATTGACTGGGCTATTGACATTAAAACCATTATAAAGTTTAAGAAGATGATATTAAATTTTGAGGATGCAAAACTACGGGTGTTCACTCCTATTAAGCCTCTAGAAGGATAGAGATATATCAAGCATGTAAACAGTGAAGGAAAATATGGATATCTTGATCCTATCTAAAATATTACTTCTGTGATGGATGCTTATGTTAATCTGACAGCCGATGGAAAAGTCAATTGGTGAAGTATTAGTTCCTTCTCATCAGACTCGGGAGAATCTCTAGAGAACTAAAATAATCAACTACATGAAGTATCAATGCGGAAATGCGCAAGAATCATGAAATTTGTGTGATGGGTAGGTACAGAGGTATGTGATATACCTACCTATGAAGGTTTACCTAAATTGGAATCCTTTCTTACATATTTTCAAGAGAAAGTATCTGAACCTTAGCGCTTGTTAGACATGGATGTTGCACTGAAGGCTACACCCGCAAGATGGTGCGTTGCTCATAAGCAGTCTATTTCAGACTAGTCTTAATGCCGAAGGTTGATAAAATTATGATTTGAAGGAAAGGTGCTCTATACTAGTTAGAAATATACACGAATAACTAATCCTATCAATCGTATTGAGCATTGTCGCATGACATGGGATACACCATTGCGACAGGAATGGGTTCATCAATTCATACACACCTTGGAAATGATAACAAGAAACCGATATACGTCAGTTGAGCTGTGATGAGAAACAATTGACTAGGAAGAGATAGAATCCATTTTCATGCATACATTTGTATTTGCTGATGATAATCTGACAATTGATGCTACTCAGCAAATAATCAGAATTAAAATATTTGAATATATTCCTGTGTCGATTTCAAGTTTCCATCATAGCATCACGACTGTTCAACATTGGATGGAGTACTACAATATTATAATACGTGAACCTGATGATGATGATCCATGTGACATAAATATTCCTGAATATGAGGGTACTCGAGTAGTGGATGGGTCAGGTGTATCAAGTGACAATTTTTTGAATCCTCTTAAAGTAAATAAAGTGAATATTGGTTCTCCAAAGAGTCCGAAATTTGATAATATCGGGAACTATTGGGTTGATGAGGCACTATTGGGTTGATGAGACCATCAGGAAAATTAATGACCTATTACATGAATTCCAGGATCTGTTCCCCACTAAATTTTCATTAACGAAGGGCATTGTTGGTGATATCATAGAAACAAAGATTCCCCTGAAGCTTGAATCCAAACCTATCAAACAAATACCATATAGACTCAATTCGATTTATAAAGAAACTGTCAAGATAGAGTTAGACAGAATGCTAGATGCAGGAATTATAGAACCTGTCAAGGAATCAAAATGGATTATCTCTGTGGTGGTGCAAGACAAGAAGTCTGTATCTGTGTCGACCTGAGGAAGCTAAATGATGCCTACCTGCATGACCCATTTCTAACAGGCTAAAATCATGAATATCGATGTTTATTCAGTGAGAATTTTTTTCTTTCTAAATCCATACTCCATAACCTTTCAGTCGAACTAATTTATGTTTTCGATCAAAAAACATAGAACTAACTTTTGACCGAAAATATTGTTCGACCAAAAGTTAAAGTTGATGATATGCCTCATAATGCACACTCTGCACGGATAGACGGGAAAATAACATTTGGTAGTTAGGTTTTTGACCGAAAACCCTTTTATATGTATTAATAGAATTTCATTGTTTATTGTTTTAGACATTTTTTTTATGGTAAGTCTTTGACGCCCTAATCGATCTACTGGAGTGGTGGAGTCGTTGACAAGTTGTTGTGGTGGATTCGTGTATGTCCTGTTTTCACCCTGTGGAGCCCTGCATATCTTGGAGCCTTGATCGGTCTGGTGGTGTGGCGGAGCTGTTGGTGATGTGGTGGCACCATTGGTGGTGTACTGGAGCCATTGAAAATTCGTTGTGGTGGAGATGTATCTACCATGTGGATCCCCAATGCATATCCTATAGCTCTTCTTGATCTGGTGGTGTGATGGAGTCGTTGGTGATGTGGTGGAGCCGTTGGTGGTGTAGTGGAGATGTTGACTAGTTGTTGTGGCAAGGAAGGATTTTTTTTATTAAATAAACCATGAGTCAGTCCTCAGTTCACCATTCGACAAGGAAAGTATTCCCCCACATAATGAGGGCATAGCCCGTATCTGCTTGTCTCTGTATTATCATATACTATCTCTGCATTATCGTATCTCGTATATGCTTGTATCTACATTATCATAGCCTATCTCTACATTATCATAGCCTATATCAGCTTGTCTTTGCATTATCATAGCCTATATCAGCTTGTCTCTTCATTATCACAGCCTGTATTTTATTTTAAGTTTTATGAAGAATTTATGAAAACTATCTAGTGCCAATTTCATTTTAGTTTTATGAATAGAACATAGTTATTCAGTCTCGTTATTGTTGTACTCTGGCCTCCTTGTGTATGCCTACTATTATTTTCGTACCAGAAATTCTTTCTCTACTTGGCAAGATGAATGGCGGTAATCCATTTACAACCTTGCCCTACCTCACTTGTGATCATTTGTTAATATGTAGAACACCCCATGAAGGTTCAAACCAACAATTGATTCTTATCCTTTCTCCACTCAAAAAATTAACCAAACTTAGATTGAAATAATGTCTTGTAAACACCATTTCCCTTCTCCACAGAATCGTAAAGTCAAAATTCTCACTCTGTGTCTCTGGTTGACCAGGATCTTAACAAACCATATCGAACTAACAAATTTGGTTTGCTTCCCTTTCCCTTCAGTCAAGAGATTCACACCTTATTAAGTTAAGTTAATAATTCATCCATTTATTTATATAGGAGTGATGAGAGAGGGATCATAGGGATTCATGATCGGATAAATGTAAAGGATATTGCGTGGTGTCATATCATATGGTGTGTAACTAGGCGATATATTATACCCTTAAAAATAATATACTTCAGATGAGGAATGGCTTGTTCGGGATAAATAAAGGGGAAAACATGTGGGAACAACACAAATTCACATCAGAAAGAGGGGAACAAACAATAAATATATTGAATTGGTCTTTTGTGTCCTCAAAATATTTCCATGGGATAAACTAAATAGAAATATTACCGTCAGTATCCAAGGGAAATATATCTCAATTTGGAGGCAGTTTCCACTTCCACATTTCCCATGCTACTATCAAATAACCAAAAATAAAATAGGTAACATTGGTATGCACATTTACACAAGTAATTAAATTGATATAATTATAAGTCCAACCCTAAAAGAGAGCAGGTGCTTATGCGGAATGCAAGGATACCTCATCTTTCATGTCACCACTTAAATACATTCCATATAAATAACATGATATTTTCTTAGCTAAACATTCCAGGAAGAAAAAACCCCACCCAATTCATTCAATCCATTTACTAGTTTCGGAATCTCAGAATCTATTAATCATGGAGGGATATTTTTTTACTCTTTTCACTGGGGAAGGATTGAACTAGAGTAGGATGGATCCTAAGACAATCACCTTTCCTTTTTCCCATAATATCCATTTAGACTCTAAACCTAATGAAGTTCACTAGATTACCTATTAATATGTCTTAAGACCCTGATTAAGTTTGACTAAATGCAAGCTGATGATAATGTTTGGGGATGTTCATAAAGTTTGATGTTGATTCCTTACAATCATAGTAGCTCTAATGTTGTACTATTTATTTCTTTTTCTCTACCTATGCTCTAGGATCCTCTCTCTTTCCTTCTCAACCTAAAACTACAATGTCACAATACCAATGTTGACCATCTTGTTGGATAAACAAATCCCATAAAATTTTTAAAACAATTGTGTTGGCCTATCCACATGTCACTAATATATATATTCCTTGAAATTAATCATAATGTGCTTATTATTTTATTCAATTTAGAGATAAAAAAATTGTCTTCTCTTCGTTGATATGTTATGGCTTCAACCCACGATTTTCATGTCACATAGGAAGGGGATATTTCTCTGATATCAGAATTGAAATATACCATAAATCCAATTGCAATGCATATCACATCCACCAAAACAATTGAGGGTTACATCAGGTGGGAGGGGCACAATACCATATTTGAAACCCAACAATTTGAATTATAATATATATCACATCCCCCAAAATGTTTGGCGATGATTGTTATGGTTTAGATATATTAATAACTTTGTAATGTTGTGATGTGCATTAGTTCATTGATGCTTGTAAATTCATGTTTATAGGATATATACTAGAGATGGATTGAGATGAGGCATTAACTCATTCTTCGAGTCAAATATGTATTAGGACATCTAGTGAGACAAGGGTGTCTAATGCAACACATGCGTCTAGTGAAACATCTTCGAATGTTCGCTCTCAAAGATTGTCGGATACATCTATAGATTCCAGTGTATTATATCGAGACACTGGTATGTGTTTAAATTTTATGCACATGAAAATTTTTGAGTATGCATTCATATTTATATTTGCTTTAAATCTTGTTTATTTATTTTACTAACTGTTAGAAATTTTCTTTATAGAGAGACCACTGAATAGATTGTCTCATGAGAGTGGGAAAGAATCTGTATCTAGTAGTATGTCTGATTCATCTCATGACCGATTGCCCTCTTTTGGTTTTCATTTGAGAGAACAACCGATAAACCAACCACATTTTATTGGTAATATGTTGTATATATATAATTTACTTAGATAGAATAAAAATTTGCACGTGTATATATGGTTTGGAAATATTAATAAATTTGTAATATTGTGATGTGCATTAGTTCACTGATGCTTGTCTTCATGTTTATAGGAGATATAATAGGGATGGATCGAGATGAGGTGTTGACTCATTCTTTGAGTCAATATGTATTAGGAAATCTAATGCAACACATACGTCTAGTGAAACACCTTTGAATGTCCGCTCTCGAATATGGTCTGATATATCTAGAGATTCCAATTTATTATATCGAGACACTCGTACATGTTCAAAATTTACACACATGCAATTTTTTTAGTATTCCATGCACATTTGTATTTGCTTTAAATCTTGTTCATTGATTTTACTAACTATTAGCACTTTTCTTTGTAGAGATACCATGTAATAGATTGTCTCGTGATAGTGGGAAAGCATTTGTATCTAGTCATCTGCCTAATTCATCTCATGACCAATTTCCTTCTTTTGGTTGTCATTTGAGAGAAAAACCCATAAACCAACCACATTTTATCAATAATATGTTGTCTATATATAATTTATTTAAATAATTTACAAATTTTCAGATGTGTATTTATATACTAAATTATACATGGTCAAGTGTTTTTGTTGAGGATCATGGTTTTATTGAGGGTTACGATGATGCTTTCAGAGAAGATGAGGGTGATGATGTAAGGGGTGTATTTGAAGGTGATGATGCATTTAGAGAAAATGATGGTGATGATGCAAGGGGTGGATATGCTGAGGATGATGCAAGGGACCAAGAGGAAGGTCATGCAAATTCTCGATGAAAGGGTCAAGTTTGATGAAGGGTTACTTTGAAACAAGAGGATTGTTGTAAGACCATGGCCATTTATTTGTCAGATATACCCATGCTCTTCCTTGGGAAAATGATATTGTTTATGTGACCCTTGAAAAATGCACATCCCACCATAAAAAATTGAGGGATGATCTTGCTAATTTGGAACTCCCTACTGAGTGTCAACAAATTTCGCAAATACTTTTGGAATATTTAGACAAGTTAATTAATGCCTATAGAATTATTGGGCCAAAAACATATTGTTTTATTCACTTGATGCGAATGCAGAAGGCTCAAGTGATGGGTCCTGACAAGTGGGATGATGTAGAGAAGAGGGTATCAAAAGAAGATGCCATTTCAATGTTTGATTTTAAATAAGGACCAAAGCGAAAGATGTTAAAGGTGAAATATTTCAAGCACCCTGAGATTGCACACCATATCTATGATATATTCTTGCCAACCTATGGTAAATTGACCTAGAATGATGAAGTGCCACATTATTTTGTGAGATTTTTTCTAGGCAGATTTCTTTTTAAACATGAAGCCAGATTACACATATGCTTCGTCCAAATTTTATGGGATTAGAAAAGGTAGAATGTATGAATGAGAAGGAGACTTTCGAGATCCATTGTTTCCTAAGGATACACCTCCTTTGGTGCCTCAACCATAAATACTTTTTAATTTACGAATATAGATGGAGGTGACCTATGAAATTGGTCTATAGGAGAGAACTATTATAGGAGACAACTTACAATCTACTCTAGTGGGGGTTGTTGTGGGCATGAATCGACACAAAGCACATGCTAGTTCTCATGCATGTTTTTCTTATAAAACAGATATTGAGGTAGATTCAATGAGCAGTGAATATTCCAAGGACTATGCAAAACATTGTAGACATGGGTGCTTGGAGTTACTCCATCATGAGGGAGAAGAGAGCGGGGAGATATGTGAGAACTTTTTATTTTCACCTCATAATTGTTAAATCATGTTTTGCTAGTTTATCTAGATATATATATATATATATATATATATATATATATATATATAAATGGATATTGAACTCATGTGAATTACAATTCACCCAAATGTTGGAGGAACGTGATTTTATGGTTGGCTCTAGTGTTTGTTAGGATTATTATAATCCTCCCTTGTCTATATATAGTATATTGATCATCTTGTCTAGCACAGGGAGACAATATTACTGTACTCGAGTATGGGGAACACATATAGAGGTTAACTTCCACTTGTTGCATGTTCATGCATGAGTTTAAGTGCCTCTGAGACCATTCCCTATATTTACAAGCCTCTAAGTGCCACCAGCATCCTCCATCAGTTGGTTGTGGTAGGTAACTAGTTATGCTAGTTAACCTTCAGTTAAATTCAGTTAGATCACTCTCAATTAGTCTAGCACCATTTTTGCATGGATGCATGCGGAAGTGGCGCCCTTTTCCACCTACCTTGTCAGTTTAACTAGTTTAGCTAGTTTAACTGATTGTTAGACTGATTTAGTTATCCAAATTTGGACTAATGGCTCACATGCAGTTATTTAGACACTCCTAGTTAGCCAGTCAGTCAAGTTTAGTTGGTAGATTCGAATACTATCCACATGATTCAAATTATCCTTATTGTAACACTGTTGTATACTCATGGGAATAATGAAGATCAATGTTGTAATTAATTGATCAATTCTTATCATATTTGTCTCAAATTTGTCTTGTTCAGTGTACATTGTTCTTACTATTCCACTGCACAATTCTACCTTTCAATTGCTCTCATTTTCCTATAGATCAATGGTCCAATAATTTAAAAGTGTTAACCTAGGGCCAATGAAAGAGGTACATTTGCATAAATATCTATAAATTTATTATTTAATTTTAAAGTTTCACCTTCAATGTTGAAATGAATAAATTTACATGTTCTCATTAATGTCAATACACTTTTTTCTAAGAAGGAAATTTCCGATTGTGTTCACAGATTTTGATCCCTTCTCCTAGCACTATGGGTATTGGGTCGTTGTCGTCATCAATTTTAGTAGACATTCCCAGTGTCTCCCAAGATAACGAGGTAAATGGCACCTTTCAAATATTTTAGTAATGACTAAAGAACAAATGGCATTCTATTTAAATTTAATTTATGTTAAAAATTACATGTTTCAAATGTTTAAGTTTAATGATTGGCATCTTATTTTAATTTATTTTATGTATGTATGAAAATTTTAAGTAATGAAATTAAAATTGTAGGCTGGTAAACAAACTCTAGAGCCTTCGACAACTTTGGACGTGGTAACTTCTTTGGGTATGGGGCTCGCCGAGGTCTAATTCTTCATATTTATTTTTTTTAATTCGAATTGTATTTTTATTAAAATTTATCTACAGTATAAAATTTATATTTTGAAGCTTAATTAAATGGTGCATGTGTTATAGATCAATCACAAGGAGAATGTGGATAATGATATACATACAATGGATATTACATAGTTATGTTTTTATACTTGTGTTTGTTAATGAAATTGCATTAGAACTTTAAACTTATCATTTCAACATACATACATACATACATACATACATACATACATACATACATACATACATACATACATACATACATACATACATACATACATACATACATACATNGATTTATTAATGTCTTTAGAATTAGTTAATGTTTATACACTCTGTGGAACTTGTGTTTAAATGATTTTTTTTTTTTAATATTAATTTTGGTCATGATGTATAGATTTAATTAATGCTTTAGATTTATGTATAATTGTGGATTTGATTGGATATATTAGTTAGGAATGTTTTCAATCACCTATGTAGAATAATAAATGACAAAGTAGAATATTCAATTAGATACACTTTATACAAACTTTATAATAGAATATTTGTTCTAAGATTAGTTTCTTTATATAAGATAAACTATAGGTGTATGACTATATAAATAGTTCTAGGACACTATTATTTGGAATAATTAGTTTGATTATCATGTGCCAAAAATACTCTCTTTTGGTTGTCATTTTTAAGATAATTCAATGTTCTTTCAATCTTTGTTTATTGTTTTACATAAGAAGATTATTATGAAAAGATGAAACATGTTTTGTGTTAATATTCTCTTTAATATTGTTTTAGAATGTTGAGAATTTGAGAACATTGGTTTAGAATGTTGACAATTTGAACATAAAGACATTAATGTTTTGTGTTAAGGTTCTCTTGAATATTGGTTTATATAGTTATAAACTACAATGTATCATCTTTACCCTTCTAATAAAATTAACCACAAATTATTTGTTATGAAGATTTCTTATGAATACATTGAAAAATATATATATTTTTTACTTAAATGGAATAGAGTTTTCTCTGTAACTATATGGTGGAAAGTTGTATATAATAGTATTAAACAATTTGTTGTTAAATGTTTTTGGAATACCCATGTTTTCCTTTAGTACATGAAACTTCCTAATCATTCAACAAATGAAACAATATTTCTTTTGAAGTTCATGGCCATCATAGAGGGAGAGATACATAAGCAGATTAAGTTATATTATTATATCGCAAAGTTCAATTTCATTGATTTGTCATTGATATCATGATTTTATTTGGTTAATAGTCTTAGTGTGTGTGATGCAATTTTATAAAGTTCTTCAATTTGAATATTGACTTTTTGGTAGGACAATTTGTTCAAATTATGTTAATAAAACAATATTGTGTATAACAATAAAAAGAATGAAAATCCATGTAAGACACAATAAGAAAAATGTAAGTATTTTAAAACTCTTTTAATTTAATTTGTTATTTTAGAAATTTTTATTGAAAAAAAGTAACAATTATGGCTATTTACTTTATACATATCATAATGTTAAAAATTTATGGCCACTCAATACAATTCATCAATCAATTTGATGTGCATAAGCTCAACAATCTAAGAACAATATATCATATAAGTTTCATCAATTTGATGTACACAAGTTCAACAATCTAAGAACAATATCGTATAAGTTTCATCAATTTGATGTACATAATCTCAACAATATAAGAACAATATCATATAGGTTTCAAAGTGAAACAATTCTCATAATTCTACAATTTAATAACACGTACTCAAGTGCATAACATTATAATTTTGAACAATCAATTTCTAAGCAATGTGCATAAAAAATCATTAAAACAATCTAGAAAACTTATCAATCATTAATCTATTTGAGTGTCACAATTATAAAACCAATCAAGATGTCCACTGTAAAAAGTACATCATGTTTAACATGTTCCAAATTAGAAATAAGATCATAAAGGAATGTTGTCTTCAATTATTCTTTCATGATCCACTTTTGACATTTTCCATCTCTAGCTTTAAATTTTTTGATTGATTTAACTTCTATCAACTTTATGCAAGCTGGACATACCAAACGACTAATTGGAAGCATATGGAATCATGTTGATAGTCTTCAAAGTGAATATCACTTTTAGTTTGATGTGTTTCTTAAAAAAATAACCTTTCAATAGAATTGACCCTCTTTCATAAATAAAACCTTTGTCATCATAGTCCTCCAATAATTTCATCTTTCTCTCTATGCATCACATTAAATAATATCTAACATGTCCATTGGTGTATATGGGTGCAACCACAACAAATACATCTCCTGCACATAAATAACAACATTGAATTTGTCAAATTCATCTTCATTATCAAACAACTTTCATATATATATATATATATATATATATATATATATATATATATACATGTACATATATATTGATATATATTTGACATTCAAGTAAAAAATATTTTAAAAAATGGCATTTATTCAAGTATACATAAATTTACCTTCTCTAACAAGATCATAAATTATATCACCATCACTTGATATTGCAATGTCTTATGATTCCAACTCCCCTTTTGATTAATTTGGTTGTGTTTCCCATATTTAACATAATTGTCATCGATGTTTTCACAAAGGTCTATTGATTCCATGTCCTCCATGAAAATAGGGGAAAAGCATGTTAGCTTCCTACTATCAAATGAAAACACATTTTGGAAGGCTTTTGTTTTGATTGAGTGTAAATATTGAGTCCCATGAATGGTGCTAGCATCATATGGGATTGATCTGTCTATATCATGGATTACAATATGCCAAAAAAATATGTCCAACATAAATAATTTATGTACATGTGAGTAAAATGTTACTCGATGTACATGTTAAAGTCATTCAAAGTTAAATAAATTTGTTTCGAAAACAAAGTTCATACCTGCACACATCCTTTGATTGTTGATTGCATTCATGGATGAGATTTATACGACACCATTGAAAAACTTGATTAGCACACACAAATCGATCGGAATAATGGTTCATTTGATGCCTTTGAAGTGCTCATTTTACACATGCCCCTGCACCATCGTGCTCTCCTTTTCCATGACCAGTTTCAAAGAAATTTCAATGATGTTTAATATTTGTTTTTCTATGAAGGAGGCATAGCCACAAGCATGATCCTAAATATTTAAATTACCCTTCACATCTATCTGACCATATCCAATTTCCATTCATTACAATTCCACGTGTTTTCAATGAACCATAAATAATATCAAAACAATGTTGTACATAATGTGTATCATGTGTGCGGTCATTGCTGATATAGAAATGATATTCCTTAATCACATGTCGATTGTCATTCGTGCTTTTTATATCATCAACATTGTGTTCAGCATGCCTATATAGAACATGGACAAATATAGAAACTTGGTCGGAATGATAATATTCACTTTGTATTTCTCTTTGTGCTTCAAATGTGTAATTCTCTGCAAAATCAAGCACAGAGAAAATAATCCCTACTAAAAAAAACGTCATGTGATTGTTTGAACTGTATGCCTTGCCATTGTGCTCTATGTGAATGTTTGATGTATTTATAAATTCCTTTTTCAAACTTCTTCAAAAACTCTGTAACACTGATTTTATCTTCTTGTAAATCAATCCTTTTGGAAAGAGTATTTGTAGACCTTGTAGAATTTTGGAAATAAGTGACATATCCATATATCTTCCAATCAACTATTATATTTGACAATGCATGATCATTCATATCAATAGGATATTTATGGTTGAATAAATCTAGATTTCCACAATGATCACATTTCTTTCTACTGACACATATTTTGTTGTAAAATATCTCGTGACTATCTCGTTCACATAGAACTTCATATATGAAAGCATGAATTGTGGAAGGAGGTGAATTTGGCCAAAATGTTTTACCAAACCGAAGGAATGTATCATAATATATTTCAAATTCAACATGATATCAACAACAACATGTGTCACGAATAGTGATAGGACTAACATACCATGGCTTCTATTGTACAAATTTATTGATTGACAAATTCACTTCTATGTGCTCATATTTGAATTTATTGAACAATTGTATTTGAGTCATCTCCAATATATGTTTTGGATAGATTTCATACCAATTTCAAGATATTATTCATCATATCACATCCCTTGAATTTGGTGAAACACGAGAATTTTCCACCCAATATTCATGCGTCATAGCTTTAACACTCATAGAGGGGGATGTGTGTTGCGTCGTGCCCCATATCGTCGATGTTGGCGTCTCCTTCGGGTGATGGTAGTGGGGGTGGTGGGGGTGGTGGGGGTGGTAGGATACTCTCTGTGATTCTATGTTGTTCACAGCTAGTTTTAACGGAACTCTTATTCCCTTTGGTATTTTTGTTTGTCGGCTCCTTCTCGACAAGTTGTCGGATTAGTTCGACTTCTATCGATGTCCAATCCAATTGTTGTAACTCGGATATTCTTCCTTGTGAATCTGACTGCTCTATGTTTCCTAAAGTTGTGTTTTCCAAGGGGGTTTCTCCTTCATGTCCTAGATAGAGTAGGTGGATACTTCGATTAGATGGGTACGATTGGAATGTGACTCAGTTTCTTTCCTCGGGTTGACAAATTACCAGATGGCCGAAATCATTTCCTTTCTCATCTAGTCTACTCCATACACTGAACTCACCAACTTGTAGCCTTAGGTCCTCCTCGACAATGTCTTGCACTCGAGAACTTAGGTTCGAACTTATAGGAGATAGACGTCTTATATCCTGGGATATCTTGATGTGGAGAACTTCTCGCTTCTATATCCACAAATATTCCTCCATTGGTGATACTTCTTCATCATCTATGCCCTCTCTTTGTCGGTCATGACCCAACTCCGGTGTATTTCCTTCAATTTCAATCACCCTGGTATTCATTCTTCTTTGTAGCGCAACGACCTACTCTCTATGTTCCTCCCTTCTCTTCTGTCTCTTATCTCTTTCTATTTTATGCAACTACAAACTACTTTTGTGAGTCACTATCCGAATTATTTCTTTCTTGGCCTAAATTTTCATCGATGGTGGTTCCTTCTACAATCGACTAGAATCCTTCTACTCTACCTCGACACATGACCAGCTACCCCCCCATAGTCTACCCGGGACTTTAGTAAGCCTGGATAGTTTTGTCTATTTACTCAAGACGTACTCCCACTCCCTTTCTACAATAAACTTCTCCCACACTTTCTGTTTCTATGCCCAGTTAGTAATTGATGGCAGTTCAATCAGTGATGGATGAGGGTCAACAATATTTCCTACTCCCCTATCAATTAGGAACTTAAATAATAGAGTCGACGATGAGCAAAGAAACTGCTCAGTGAAATTATTGTAGAATCTCTTCTCGATGCTCTCGACAGAGACTCTCTTCTTCACAAAACTTGTCTGCAATTTTCTCAAACCACTCTGATAGGTTTGTGCATCCTCCTCTAATCAGTTTTTGGAGAAATTATTGGTCCTTAATTTCCACCGGCTTTTTCATCCAGTAATTTCTTCAGAAATGGAGGCACAGATTCTAGAAACTTCTCATGTGTTTCAGTGAATAATTTCTCCTTCGCCTGGGCAATATTCAGCTTGTTTCTCTAAGCATAATTCTAAAGATAGTTTGCGATCTTACGCTCCCACCAGTCCTTAATCTCTTGCTCTGAGATCATATGCTAATGGTCATTTCATCCATACGTGTAATACCGACAACAGAACCAATGTTGTAATCACTCTGATCACTAAGTTACCAATAATACACATAAAGAGTCATATAATCATAACACAAACAAGAGACAAGGATAGTAGGTTGAATAACAGCTTATATTACACAATAACACATGTGGTTTCATACAAACATCAAAATGAAACAAGTTCGTATCTGATTCAACAGCCTATATATATGATTACAAAACAATTATGAATAACTATTTTCGGTTCAGTCAACCAACATGACCTATGGAGGCTGACCTAATCTCTAATTAGTCAGATAATTAGTGTAGTCGGCTTTACCGACTAGCTCCTCCAACAGTTTTTGTATCCATGTCATTTAAATTTTTGAAAGAATGCAAAATGTGGTAAAGTTGTTTTATCACCCTCGTTGAATGCAAAAGACTAGATATCAAATAACATAATGTTTACATCTCATGTCAAACATTCCCTAAACATATTATATAAAATCATGATGGAAATGAAGTATCGTGTTCCAAATAAATCATATATTTATCATACATAACTAGATCCTTTTGTAGATGATGATAGGAATTACACATCAAAACAAATCACCAAAGTTCTTTTTACTTAAGAATGACCCTTTCAAAAAACAAAATATTGTAAAACAAGTACTGAAACCAACAAATTTACATCACAAATAAAATTGACGAACTTTGCAATATGAATAAAAAATATACCAATCACGAAATTCTCAATACAAATAAAGGAATCTACCAATATGCTTTGGACAACTCTACAATAAGACATCCAAAATAATGACCATTCCACTGTAGCCCCACCATTATATTCAGAGTGCATTCATTTACATTACATACATCCCAAACATCAACAATAATAAACATAAAATATGAACATATACACTCTCATTAATGCCTTGGATCCAATAATAATTACAGAGCAATATCCTAATAAAATCACATTTTAAACAATTGGGTCAAATTTAGTTTGAATATATAAATACCATGTGGCAATATCTCTCCATCAAGAGTAGCATCCACTAATAACATATAAATGTCAGTCGATAGTTTAAACATGACAAGGCATAAAATAAATAATGTATTTGGTGTTCTATAACACTTTCACAAAACCAATACTCCTAGGATATAATAAAATCCTAATAACACCAAATGATCCCTAAGAATCAAGAGTGCCCTAGAATTCAACAGGACTCAAAAAGCATCCATGATAAAAAGCATGATAAAAGGTAAATTTACAATATAATCATCTATTGTAACTGTGGATAAAAATCATAAAAAGTTTGATAAAAAGCATACCATGTTTATTATTGGATGAAAATCATGATGTGAGTTTGTATTATGTGATCAATTGCATGTGTGGCATGCTGTTATAGCGGATTTCACCACACTAGGTGAATCACACATTGTATGGCCTTACCCTGTCCTGCTGCAGACTCATTAGCCCCTATGGACCACTTTTTGTCTTTTGATGTATCCTTGACCCCTAAAAACATAAGAAAAGTGATATACGCGGCTTTTTCCCTGATAACCGCGTACATATACGGATATTCCCTCTATAGTCGCGTACATCGGGATGTGTACATAATCCAAATCCTTTTGGAGCGTTCCTTGACTTGGATCCGACTCATATGACTCTTGGCATTCCATATGCCTTGAGATCGCACGAATTCGACCTTTCAGTATCCCTTTGAAAAGCTATATAAGGAACCCATTGAGACATTGAAAGCATAAGAGAGAATTGAGAGTAATGAAACTATAGTCCATTGTTGCCAGAACTTATGCTTGAGTCTGCATCCCTTTGTCCCTTGGAGCACTGTTGTGTTCTTCCTAAGCTTTCCTTTTGCTAGTAAGCTTGCTATCGAAGTGATGGAGGATTGAGGTGGTGGAGGCCCAAGTGAGGGATTCAGTTTCTCCGGTTCGTAGACGTGCCGTCAGAGGTTGTCACTTGTAATCTTTGATTCATATTAATATAAATATATTTTCCTGTCCAGTAATGTGTATTTGAATGAATATTGTATCCATTGGAATATGTCAAATGCTTATACATTATTGATTATATATGCTAGAATAGATCTAACACCATGAAATATAGTATGCTTGTATTGTTTACTTGTTGTTGAGGACGTGCTATAAAAATTCAAGCTGAAGTTTGGAAAGCTCAATGGGGATCTACTTCAACCGTCCGGAATAAGGTACGAGGTTCGATCCTTTAGTGTTAAATATTTTATTTCTATTGCATATTGTAAAAAGATTGATTTCTGGAGTCTAGTTGTCTGTTGTGGTACCCCAAGCCATAGGAATTTCTCTCCGTAACAGAATTGGTGACTCCGCTGGGGAGTTCCTAGTAATTGTCCTTTGGGGGTTGATTTTTTGGCATTCAATATATTTGAATTGCTCTCTCTCTCTCTCTTGTTTCTGTGTCAGGTATGGGGGCATGTATGCCTGGTAGATCCTGATTGGTGTGAATTTAGTCTCAGCCTGTCTATTTACCTTGAATTTGTGCATCTTTTTCTTCCTGTACATGGGTTTGTCACTTACAGTCGCGTATACATGTGGTTTCCCCTGGGATTTTCGTGTATACACGCGGGTTCACTGTGCACAGTCGCGTATACCATGGTTTTTACCTTTTTGTGGAAGATAGTGGATTGCAGGATGAATTCTGTTAGTTGTTGAGTCTCCTTTGGCACTGCCTGAGTCTGTTAATACCTCTGTTTCTGACCAGAAACATTTTTTTTTGCCTAAATTTTTTCTTTTAGGAAAGTTCTTGTCATGGCATCTTTGATTTTTTTTTTGAGATTAGTGCATTAGAGTCCTTTTACCTTAGTGCTTTGCTGGAATGTTGTTTATGTGTGCTTGCAGAGTTTGGGGTGGGTAGAATCATTCTTTTGCTTTTTGTATCTCTTTATTTTCAAAAAAATCCAAAAACATTTGCTTATCATCATGCATTGCATTTTGCATTTTGCATTGTACTTGCACTAGATCTAGATTTGCTTTGGAGTAATAGTTAGGACTTCATATAGGGAAATTTGCATTCATCATTTGAAGAATAAATTTTGCATTACACGTAGTACGCATACCCTGTTTTCATGGACACAATGCATTTGCATTGATTGTTAGGTGTGCATTTTGCTTCTTGTTGCGTCATAACGCCATTAGTTGCATGACCATATCCTATTTTTGAGTAATAAAGCCAACTAAAATCAACGCTAATTAAAATGAATTACACTCTTTTCTTTTCTAGGGTGCACCAACAAGCCTAAGTTTTAGGATCTTGGAATAGTTCATTGTAAGTCAATTCTCCAAGATCACTAAACAACAACAACTAGGTGTCTGTCCAGGGAGTGTGTGAAATCCTTGGTATAACCGGCGTTCTCAGGAAGCTCCTCTCAAAAGTGAGTCAAGCACTAGGCAGTGTGAGCGGTTGTTGATTGGGATAACCCATGCTCGGTAACTGTGTAGCACCGGCGATATAGCTATTAAATTTTCATATTCTTAGCTAAGACATCAGTATATCATTTCATTTTTCATAATAAAAGCATATAAAATAGGATCACTGAAAGAAACAATATCACAAGAACAACACAGATTTATCTTGGGAAAACCATAAAGGGAAAAACCCAGCAAAAGCTTCCTCAATATAGATGCCCCAAAAGGGAAAAAGGTAAAACCAACAAGGAGATCAAAAACCTGATTATCCTCCTTCTCCAGCAACTCCTCTCCTCCACAAGTGCGCTATTCCAAGTGAGTGTGTGTGTCTCAAATGAGGAGCACTACACCTCTATTTATATTCATCCGTTTACTTAAATTTTACTCAATTAACATGTCGGCTTAAGTTAACTCATGTAGGCTCGAGTTACACATGTAGGCTCAAGTAACCACACTGGGGTGCTGATGACCCACCTTTATAATTAGAGGGGACTACCTCATGACTCTTATTAGTTCTTCCAATTAGGAGCATCGGGGTACAATGTAATACAAGTGGTTCTCCCAGTTGGACCATCGAAGACCACAAAAGATACATAAAGAATATTCTTCGAAGTTACAATATTACAACACTCCCCCTTAACGAGAAGGGTATTCTACATCAACAACAACAAGAGTAGAGATAGCGGACATCATCAACATCAGCAGGGTAACACATCTATAAATCATTGGAAGCTTTTCAACATCATGTAGTCTTCATCTTCAATCTTCAGTCTTCATCATCAACAATATCTTTAGCATTTTGATCTTTCAATCTGTAGCAACATATTCAGCACTTGGACCTTTCGATCAGCAACATCTTCAGCACTTTGACTAGTTCGATCAGCAACAACATCTTCAGCATTTTGATCTTTCAATTAGCAATGACATCTTCAGCACTTGGACCTTTCAATCAGCAACATCTTCAGCACTTTGACTGTTCGATCAGCAACAACATCTTCAGCATTTTGAACTTTCGATCAGCAACATCTTCAGCATTTTGACTTTTCGATCAACAACAACATCTTCAGCACCTTGACCTTTCGATCAGCAGCATCATCATCATCATCATATTCTGATCTGTCGATCATAATCATCATCACATTCTGATCTTTCGATCAGAAACATCATCATCATACTCTGATATTTCGATCATAAACATCATCAACATACTCTGATCTTTCAATCAGAAGTATCATCATCATACTCTGATCTTTTGATCAGAAACATCATCATCATACTCTGATCTTTCGATCAGAAACATCATAATCATAGTGCATCATCATCATACTCTGATCTTTTAGATTAGTATGTCATCATCATCATACTCTGATCTTTCGATCAGTACGTCATCATCATCATACTCTGATCTTTCGATCAGTACAGCATCATCATCATCAGCAACAACCTGCAATCCACAACTCAAAGACAAAAAGTCTTTTGGATCACTTTTGGACTTAATGTCCAAGGATGATACAATCCCACCACATTCTCGACAACCGAAGTTACCGGATTGATTACGGGAGAATCAGTCCCTATCACTTTAGGACTAAGTCCAAGGATGATGCAATCCTACCACATTCTCGACGACCGAAGTCACCAGATACAATTACGGGATAATCACTCCCTATCACTTTAGGACTTGAGTCCAAGGATGATGCAATCCTACCACATTCTCGACGACCGAATTCACAAGATACAATTACGGGATAATCACTCCCTATCACTTTAGGACTTGAGTCCAAGGATGATGCAATCCTACCACATTCTCGACGACCGAAGTCACCGGATACAATTACGGGATAATCACTCCCTATCACTTTAGGACTTGAGTCCAAGGATGATGCAATCCTACCACATTCTCGAGGACCGAAGCCATCGAATCTATTATGGACAAATGTCCTAGGATGATACAATCCCTCTTCATTCTCGAAGAATGAGGTCTCTAGATCACTTTAGGGAAGGTAACCAAGGATGATACAATCCCATCAGGTTCTCGATGACCAAGGTCACCGGATCTATTATGGACAGATGTCCCAGGATGATACAATCCCTCTTCATTCTCGAAGACTGAGGTTTCCGGATCACTTTAGGACAAATGCCCAGGGATGATACAATCCCACTGCAACATCACTACTCCCCTTTTCGAGGAAGGTCTTTCTGAACAACACCAAGCTTGTCTCGAAAGTGTTCGAACTCTACTCGAGGTAGAGCCTTCGTTAGTACATCATCATCCAAACCATCATCATCCACATTTTCAATATCTGAATACTAATCTATCACCATCTGTATCTCCAATATGTGAATACTAAAAGCATCATCATATATATCTTCAGTATAGAAATACTGAAATCACAATCATCTATATCTACAGTATGTAAATACTGAAATATCATCTATATCTTCAGTATGGGAATACTGAAAACCATCATCATCTATATCTTCAATATGGGAATACTGAAACATCATCATCTCTACATTCAGTATAGAAATACTAAATCACCATCATCTGCATCTATAGTATCATTATCTTCATCTTATCTTGTATGTAGAAATACTGGATTTCTACGTGTTACGTGGAACACAAGGTTCTTTGTCATCACGACTGCGGTTATCACATAGAATCATTGTTGTGTCCATCTTCAGGTCAAAGAGACCTGATATCAGCTTCTGAAGCCATATGGCTTCACAACTTAGTAGAGCAATCTGCTATGTATTCTGCTTCAACTGTGCTAAGAGAAACACTGGACTGTTTCCTGCTAAACCATGAACTCATAACAGACCTCAAACAAAAGCATATACCTGATGTGATTTTCCTGTCTAAGATACTTCCAGCCCAATCTGCATCTGTGTAGCCATACAATCTATACTCATGGCTACCATCATAGTATAGACCAAAGTCTATAGTCCATTTCAAATATCTCATCACATGTTTTGCAGCTACTAGGTGAACCGGTCTTGGTTGAACAAGTACATCAATGACCCAATAATATGTCTATAGTGAGTCACAACCACTAACTCTAATGATTCATCAGCTAACAGCTTCAGGTTGGAGTCCATGGGTGTGGCCATGACTTTGCATCTCTACAACATACTTTTCCTGGTTGAGAAAGATTCCTTCTGAACTTTGCCATACTTCCAGACCTAGGAAATAATGCATTAACCCAAGGTTTTTCATCTCAAATTCTTCTGTTAGTTTCTTCTTGCTTTCCATGATCTGTTTCTCATTCCCTGTCAAGAATAAGTCATCCACATATAGTAATAGAATGATAGGTACAAATTTTTCAACCTTGTAGGAAAGGTTATGATCGACTTTTTTCTTGGCAAATCCCATGCTCATCAGGAAACTATCTATTCTTTCATATCAAGCTCTGGGAGCTTGCTTCAGGCCATAGAGGGCCTTCTTCAACTTGCATACTTGATTCCTTTTGTCTTCAACTTCAAATCCTCGTGACTATTAGATGTAAAACTCTTCCTCAATCATACCATTAAGGAAGGCTTGTCTTTACTTCATCATGGAAGAAACTACCATGATAGTTTTGAAGGAATTGTACCTTGCTTCCTGGTGTAAGTGTCTCTTCAGAATTAATTCCCTCTTTCTGATAGAGACCTCTAGCCACAACTCTTACCTTACTTCTATCAGCAACATATCTTATCTTGCAAATCCAT
>LPNX010342996.1:160727-198951 GCA_001517045.1 Pseudotsuga menziesii
GAAATTGTTTAGTCAATACAATATTCATCCATATCTCACATAAACTTTCTAGATGCCTTCCATTTCCACCATCACATTATTGAGATTGTGCACTAATCCAATATATCAGCAAAAAGGTTTGATAAGAAACAATGGAGAGTTGTATAGCACCATGAGCTACTTACCCATCACATGCATATTAGTAGTATATAGTCATTAATGCAAACAATCTATCATGCATAACACATCACTGAATATAATCAAATGTATAACAAAACAATATCATGAAATGACTATTGAATACTTATCTTTATTTGTTTCATGGGTATATTCCTTCTTGAGTCTTCAGCTTCATCGTCTTCTTCAACATCGTTTCTTATCCAAATGCTGAGGTGGATAAGAATTTCTTCAAGAGTTGAGATCTTCATATTTCTCATTGATTGAGGAATCTTCTTTGGAAGATGAGAGCTTGATCTTCAGAGACGAGCTTCTTCTTCTTCCCAAAGTCTGCTGAAAGTAATCACTTCCTTCTGGAACACATTTCTTAAATGAATGAATTCTATGATCCTGGGAGGCCATTCAAGGTGGCCATCACCACTTCTACATTCTTCACTTCTTCTTTCCCTGTTTGAAGTTGTCTTTGATTTGAGAGATCCTTATGACTGCATGGTCTTTGCATTATGGATCTTCACATTCTTCAGCTGGTTTCTTAAGGTCATATTCTGATCTATGTTCTTCCCTTCAAATAGCTTGGTCAAGAAAACAACCCTCATCGATGTATTTAGGGAAGACACTTGTAGTACAAGTTGATTCGTAACTGAATCATCAATGATCTTCTGGGATTTGACCAAGTTCTTCTTGAGAAAGGCTTCTAGCCTCATCTCCCTCTGAAACTGGAACCTCCATGCTCATGTAGGTGTCCAATCCATTTTATTCAGAGAGATCATATAATTCTAGGCTTGGAATTTTTCAACTTCACCAATCTTATCATCAAGCTGATGTCATAGATCACTTTGAAAAGAGAACCTCAAATGAACATAGCAAAGGATTAGATCTTACCGATTTGAGGTGTCCTGGTTCCGGAGCTGACTGATCTAGGGTTTGTCAGGGAAACCCTAATTTCAAAAACTTGGAATCTTTCAGATTTGATTGTCTAGACAGATATATCTCTTCAAATGGAGCTGTCCAATGTACTCCATTTCTGAAAACAGTGGAGGGAAGCTCCCGGAACAGGAAGCCCTAATTTTCCAATTTCTCCTGCAGAAATTCCTGTTACTGTTTCTGTGATATCTCCGAAATTTCTGCTCCTCTATGTCTGAAATTTTGTATTGAGGTAACCTAGAATGTCCCTGATCCACCACCATAGTTTTCATCAGAATTTGTTTCACCATTTGGGATTTATGATCCTTTTCCCAAGGTGACCTGTTACAGGACTGTTCAGAACAGCTAAGTTGTACATCATGCCACGTGTCACTGGTTCATCTTTGGAGTCTGAAATTCGTATCACCGAAATTAAAGTCCATGCCCTTTCTGGAACATCTGTAGGAATTCCATTTGGACCTCTGTAGCTCAAGATATTGCAATTATCCCCAGGTGTCCTGTTTAGGGATGAATTCTGGAAGAGGCTGGAACCCTAACTTGGAGAGAACATATCTCCTGGAATACAGAGAATATGAAGATGAAATTTGGACACAGTGTTCATCAAGATTTTATCTTCGGCCCCTGTAATTTTCAGCTCCTGATCCTTCTCCAATCTCTGAATATAGTGAATGTTCCAAAACGTAGCAGTTTTAGTATTTAGGGTTTTTCTAGCTCGGGGTCAAACTAGGGTTTCACTTTCCCGGAGATTCACCCAACCAAAATTCTTGATCCAGGTCTCTAAACTTCGGTTTTGATGAGGATAAAAATCCTATGCTGGTCTCACTCAAAAATTCCTCTTCTGTAGAAAGCCCTAATTTCCACATCAAAAATTGAAAATGCTCGGAATCGAATTCCGCTTCGACAGAATGATACACCCTTCAAAGGAGAGTCAGCCTAGCCTTCTTTTGCTGATTGATTGTGGAGAGAGAACCAAAAAATAAGAAGCCCTAGCTTCTATAACTTGTGAAAGATTCCCTATTTAGGTTAGCTCTGATACCATGTTAAATTTTCATATGCTTAGCTAAGACATCAGTATATCATTTCATTTTTCATAATAAAAGCATATAAAATAGGATCACTAAAAGAAACAATATCACAAGAACAACACAGATTTATCCTGGGAAAACCCTAAAGGGAAAAACCCTGCAAAAGCTTCCTCAATATAGATGCCCCAAAAGAGAAAAAGGTAAAACCAACAAGGAGATCAAAAACTTGATTCTCCTCCTTCTCCAGCAACTTCTCTCCTCCACAAGTGCGTTATTCCAAGTGAGTGTGTGTGTCTCAAATGAGGAGCACTACACCTCTATTTATATTCATCCGTTTACTTAAAGTTTACTCAATTAACATGTCGGCTTAAGTTAACTCATGTAGGCTCGAGTTACACATGTAGGCTCAAGTAACCACACTAGGGTGCTAATGACCCACCTTTACAATTAGAGGGGACTACCTCATGACTCTTATTAGTTCTTCCGATTAGGAGCATCGGGGTACAATGTAATACAAGTGGTTCTCCCGGTTGGACTATCGGAGACCACAAAAGATACATAAAGAATATTCTTCAAAGTTACAATATTTCAACAATAGCCAGGATTGTATTCGTATCTGGGGGCTCTTTTGGGAGTTTCGGGCTTTACTACCCTGCCCATACGGTCAATCCCGCCTGCGACTGTCCACCTGAGCGTTGATTATATTGAGGTGACCTTAGTGACCTTATCTAGGATATCGAGGGGGTACGTGTAAAGGTTATTCTGCATGTGTCCCGGCCAGGTTGGGGTCGGACAGCACAGTCGCTTTACGGGTTGAAGCTGAGGGCCACAATAATTGGTTTCGAACCTTCGCTTGTGGTGACAAGGGCCTCTCAAGCCTCTCCTAGGCGAGACATACCGGCCACATTCGAGAGCTCACTTATCCAGCCCTTGTTTGATTGCATTTGGCTTTATATTTTATTAGTGATTGCTCTGTGCACACTAGTTGGCCTAGGGTTGACGTAAATAGAGATTCTTTGCTATTTTTTGAGTCATTATGGAGTCGGGTGTGGTTCTGCGCCGTTCTCGTCGTTTAGCAGGACTTCGGTCTTCTACTTCTCCTCCTCCTTTGGGAGAGGGACCTAGACAGTCCAGGTGGACCATGTCACACATTGATTCACACACCATGGGAGATCATTCAGAAGATACATCTGAGCCACCTCCTCCCATTCGCGTTGACGATGGGGAATTCACGCCTACTTATGATCCTTCACCAGACCTAACTGAGTTAGGACCTGTGATTTTGGAGTTAGGAACCATGCATGATAGACCTAGTCACTCTAGTGTTGACCCCTCGTTGACACATTATTGGTATGGAATGTCGGAAGACACCAAGACTCACTTTGAACCTGCCAGTACTAGCTATGGTAGTTATGCTACGACTAGTTTTCCTATGCACAATTTGACATTTCATGTCGAACCCGATTTTGAGCCTAGCACTATGCCTGGGGGAAATCCCATGCCTTACCTTGCGGAGACGTTTGGGAGTACTAGTCACATTGCACCTTCCATCCCAGTGGTGGAAGCTCCATCTTATATACCTCCTAGGTCTAGAGTTAGTGATACGATAGGGATACCAGGTCCCAGACGAGTGACGATAGGCACTAGTACATATCTTCTTACAGAGATTCCTTCGTCCTCGCTTCCGAGTTCTTCAAATGTAAACCCTCCACCTTACTCACGTGGTCCTTCGAGTCGGCACATAGCTACGAGTCAGATCTGTACTGCGATTACTAGACCAATTGTGTCTCAAGCCTACATACCACCCATGGTTTCGGGAGGTTATGTTCATGTTTCTAGAGGTCAGATTGCTACTTCCACGACATATATCCCTACTTCTGGTATGTATATTCCTACTTCCAGAATGTATATCCCTACCTATGGAGTGTCTCATGGGACATCGCAAGTGGTGACCTATGGACCCTATTATGGGACGCAGTATGGACAAGTCTCTTCACCTTACGGAGGTGGGTATTCACAACCTACTTACTCTCCTAATTACGTCTTTGTAGCTCCTACTAGTCAAGGTCCACCTCATTATGGTACTTCCACACCACCCTATACGGTTCATACAGGAGGAGGTCACTATGGCCAAGGTCATGGTGGTAATCAATCCTATATGAACCAGGGAGCGGTCCATAGGCCTCATCATCCTAGGCTCCCTTTCCTTGCGAAACTCAATATACCTGATTTATCGAGACTTACAAATGATCCTGTGGCTCATGACCCGGCTTGGCTGGCTGTCCCTACCAAGCTTCCTTCGGACATACCTAAGTTTGAAGGCAAACCAGGAGAGGATCTGAGTGAACACGTTACGACATTTTAACTATGGTGGTCTTCCAATTCATTGCATCAGGACTCAGTCCGTTTGAGACTATTTCAACGCACCCTTACAGGGCCTGCGGCGAAATGGTATATAGAGTTACCTAGGGGTGCCTTTACTTTGTTCGACGACCTTGTGATGACTTTCCTTAATCACTTCCAGCTACCAATGCGCTATGATGTTGGTACTGAACTCTTGTTGACATTTCAGCAAGATAAAGCCACCCATATTTCTGATCATATTCAGGAGTGGCATAGACGGAAGAGATTAATTAAAGCCTTTATACCGCCGGAGTTCCTCCTTGAGTGGTTCCTCAAATATTTATTTCCATATATAGCAAAGGATGTTTCCACATCCGGAGTGCAGAATGAGGAACAAGCCTTCTTTAGGGCACAGGAACTAGACTTGATCTATGCTCAGTCTGGTTTGTTATATGATATTATACCTAACGCTCCCCGTTCTAGTTTCGATCCCAAGGTCAAACCTGGACCACATGCCGACGACATTGTGGGTAGTGCAAGTAAGAAACCTGCAGGTTCGGTTGTGAAACAAGTTGCTCAGTTGTCAATCAACCAATCTGCCTTGGGACAAGCTACGGCTTTGTCTCAGCCTGCCCAAATGACGAATGTACTTGATGTGCAATCGTCTGACCAGAAGGGTAACCAGCAACCTGGACGGAATAGAAAAAAGGGTAAAAACAATAATAATAAAAAGGGTGGGAATAAGAATGAGAATGCCAATAATAACGACAAGAACGGTAAAAATGCTGGGGGGGACAAGCAGAATAAACGTAAGGTTAAGTTTCCTTACAAGCTATGTAAGGAAGATCACCTCACTTACTTGTTCCCTAGGATGGATGAAGCTTCGAAGTTCATAGCACAGGGCCCAGCTGTGTTAACGAACCCTTTACCGCATAACCAGAATATGAACTCGAAGTCCCATGATCAATCTAGTGATGAATATCCAGCTGAAACTAGTGGTCGTGGGTGCATTAATATGGTCCGTGCCGCGAAAGTTGTGACGTGTGTGAAAGATTATACTTCATCACAACCCAACCCACGCAAAGAACCTGATCCACCAGGAACCCCTTTGCGCATTGAGAAACCTGCAGATAAACCTGAGGCTGCACCTCACATTCCTAAGGGGGTACTTAAGCGTTCGGGTCATAACCCAAATGCCCGAGCCGCCCAGAATTATTCAGTTGTTGTGGACTTTGGCCATACTCCTTGTGCGATGTCTGCATTGGAAGTGCTTCAGAGTTGTCTGTTGCAAAGGAAGGCTTTGCTTTCCGCTCTTGGTGTGAATGGTGATGATTCTTCCTCAGTGATCAAATTTGAAACTGCAGGACACCAGCCTCGCTTGCCCTACTATGTGTCCCTTTTGGTGCATTTAGAATGTCTTAATATGATCGTCAAGCGCACTGTGATTGACGAGGGTGCTGCTGCTTCTGTGATGTCTTTGTCTTGTTGGAAGGGTCTCGATTCTCCTGAGTTGTCAAAATCTATGACCATGTTAACTGCTTTTGATGGGAGATCATTTAGGCCGCACGGTATCCTTCCTTCCCTTAAAGTCCGTTTGGGAGGGAAGACCGTTGCGATAGAGGTTGAGGTGGTTGATGCACCCCTTGACTACAATCTCTTACTGGGAAGGAACTGGATGTATAGTATGCAAGCCGTTGCGTCTTCCGTGTTTCGCGTTGTATGCTTTCCTCATAATGGGAAGATTGTAACAATTGATCAAATGGCATTCAAGAATCCGCCTGTTACTGCATCTTCGGAAGCTTTGGTTCCGAAAGTTGAACATTCCCAGCCGACAACTGGGAGTGTGGGTGTAGGCATGTATCCGTCCCTCATGGGAACCTTTAGTTGTCCTGCACCCATCCTCATGATAGGATCTAGTTTCGATGGTGCTTTGACGTCTACGAGATTGGTGCCTTTTCGCACAAGTCATATGGGAGATCCTTGGATTCTTCCTTCACCGAGTCCTTCGAGTGAAGCCATTGAGACGAGCGTGCCGTTGCCTGCAGTCATGATAGCTTACCAATATAATCTCCAGTCTACTGTAGAGCCTTGTTCTTCCTCTTCATGGACAGAGGAGGAAGACCCCTATGTGCTTCCGGCATGGGCAGTATATTCTTCTCATGCCCATGACTGCCTTGATACAGTTTTCCCTTCAGATGAAGCGATTATTGAGGCTATGTCAGGAGTTGAGCCACCATGGGAGGAAATTCATCATAGATCATACTTCCTTCCAGAGCTTGACCTTTTGGAGCATGAGGATTATAAGGAGATTCTTAGTCAGAAAGTTGGTAGACCCATGGTTCCATTAAGCTCTCCTGGTCAGATGGCTGATGGAAACATGGCAAACATATCGTCAACTATTCCTATCAACATTTCTCGCAATCCTGGTACAATTGAGAATGTCTACATTAGGGAGGATTGTTCCCAAGATAAGATTCGGGAGTATACCGAGCTGTTCAAGGAATTCCATGATATTTTTGCTTGGTATTACAATGAGATGCTAGGGATTGACCCTCGGATTGTCGAACATGAGATTAAGACTTACCCCAATGCTAAGCCTGTTCGACAGTGTTTACGCGCGGTAAATCCTAGGAAAGCACCCGCCATAAAGGCAGAGATAGAGAAGCTATTGAAAGCTGGTTTCATCTATCCCATTCCCTTGACGGAGTGGGTTTCAAACCTCGTTCTGGTAGATAAGAAGCAGGGAGTGATCCGTATATGCACTGATTTCCGTGATTTAAATCGTGCCTATCATAAGGATAACTTCCCCACACCGTTTATAGATCAGATTTTGGATGAGTGTGCGGGTAGCGAGGTGTTCTCCTTTATGGACGGATTTTCCAGGTATAATCAAATTCAAATTAAGCCCGAGGACCAACATAAGACTGCATTTATTTGTCCTTGGGGAACATTTGCGTATCAGAAAATGCCTTTCGGCCGTAAAAACGCCGAAGCTACATTTCAGCGGGCGATGACCTTGATCTTCCACGATCTCAAGTCCATTATTGAAGTATTTTTGGATGACCTCGCTGCTCATTCTCGCATGAGGATGCGTCATTCTTATCACTTGAGATTGGTGTTCGAAAGATGCCGGCACTATGCTGTTAGATTAAACCCTCATAAGTGCATATTTTGCATGAAATCAGGTCATTTGTTAAGATTTATCGTTTCGAAAGAGGGTATAAGAGTCGACCCTTTGAAGGTTGAGGCAATACTTTAGTTGTCTCCCCCGTGAAATATTCGTCATCTTCAATGTTTGCAAGGCATGGCAAACTTCCTATGAAGATTTGTTGTCAATTTTGCCAATTTGACTAGAGGTTTCATGTGTCTCCTGGAGAAGGATACTCCCTTTGAATGGGATGAGCGAGCCCAGGATTCCTTCGATGCACTTAAGCGAGCCCTAGCATCGGCCCCGGTGATTAGTCCTCCGGGTTATAGCCGTGATTTCCTATTATATGTGGTCGCGTCTTTAGAGACGATTGGTATGGTTTTGGTTCAAGAGGATGAGGAGCTCCAGGAGCATGTCATATATTATCTGAGCCAAAACCTTATTGACGCAGAGATTCGGTATTCTCATGTCGAGAAGCTTGCCTTAGCTACCATACACATGGTGTAGCGTTTGAGACATTATATTCTCCTTCGCCAGACCTTGGTTGTTTCCAATGTCAATACGTTTCAATTCATCCTCACACGTAGGATTATTGGGGGAAAATATAATAAATGGATTGTCATCCTGCAAGATTTTGATCTCGAATTTGTTTCGGCAAAATCGAAGAAATATTTAATCTTTGCAGAGCACCTATCGGATTTTCCGAGCGAGGCTGAGGAGTTGGTATGTGAAGATACGTTCGTTGATGAACACATTTTCTTAATCTTAACGGATGACCCATGGTATGGAGATATCATAGTATATATGCAAATGCAGAGGACCCCTACTCACCTCTCGCGAGATGAACGACGACGATTACGTCACATCTCCAAGAACTACCTCATAGTGGACAATACTTTGTACCGCCATGGAGTAGATTCCATTTTACAACATTGTTTAACTCATGATGAGGCTGAGGTAGTGCTTAATGATTGCCACGGAGGGGCGTGTGGTCGTCATTTATCTGGGCTTTCTACAGCTCAAAATATTTTGAGAGCAGGTTATTTCTAGTCATCGATCTTCAAGGATTGTATTGAAGTGGTCAAGAGGTGCCACCCTTGCCAGGTGTTCGCATGTAATATGCGCTCGAAGCCTACCCCATTACACCCTATTATCACCGCTGGTCCCTTCACCAAATGGGGGCTCGATTTTATGGATTGCAACCCAGCTTCAGCTGGGGGGCACCATCATATCATAGTGGTTGTTGATTACTTCACGAAAAGGGCTGAGGAAATTCCTACAGTAAAATCTGACGGTGAGACAGCCACTCACTTCATATTCAACCAAATCATTTCTCGGTTCGGGATTCCGAGAGATCTTGTCACTGACCATGGCTCGCACTTTCAAAACCATATGATGGAAGAGTTGGCATCCAAGTTAGGGTATAAGCAAGAGAACTCCCCTTCTTACTATCCTCAAGCGAATGGACAGGTTGAAGCAGTGAATAAATCACTTAAGTCCATTCTCCAACGAACCATCGCACAAAGTAAGACGAATTGGCATATTATGTTATACCCTGCTTTGTGGGCATATCGAACCGCAGTAAATACTGCCACTGGTTTTTCTCCATATCAGCTTGTTCATGGAGTGGAGTCGATATTGCCGGTTGAATGCGAGATTCCTTCGTTGAAGTTAGCCATGGAACTCTTACCAGACACTTTGCCTTTGGAGGAGCATTTGGTTCACCTTGAGCAACTCGATGAGCAGCGTAGAGATTCCTTGGTGACTCTAGAGGTTAATAAGCATCGCGTAAAGGCCCAATACGATAAGTCTATCCGTCCGAGAGTGTTTAGTGAGGGAGACCTGGTCCTTTTGTGGGATCAATCGAAAGAACCCTTGGGGACAGGGAAGTTCAATCCTATGTGGCGTGGTCCTTACGTGGTCAAACGTGTGTTAGAGAAGGGTTCCTACGAGTTAGTGGATTACGAAGGGACGGCCTTGGCGGAGCCTAGAAATGGGCTCTATCTCAAAAAATACTATGCATGATCTTTAGCCAAGGCTGCTTGTTGTATATTATTGTACAGCTTTTTTGCATAGTTAGGTCTTGTTTATCGTGGTCGGGTTTGTGATTAGTTTCCATTTCTTGTGGCAGATGTCAATGGAATATTCCACCTACATAGGATTCACGGATGGTGCAAGCCATCACACTCAACACTCAACCTCAGCTGCTTGGGTGATTTATACTCCTATGGGTCATGTACTGTCTTCAGGAGGTGTATGTCTACGGCCATCTTCCAACAATGTTGCTGAATATGGTTCCGTTATCGAGCTTCTACGGGATGACATTTCACATGGTGTTCTCTCTCTTGAGGTGCGTCTTGATTCAGAGTTAGTAGTGTCACAGCTCAATGGTTTGTACCATGTTAGAGATCCGACGTTATTGAGGAGATTCTTACGTGTGAGATTGTTAGAACGGCAATTTGAGAATATAACATATATACACATTCCAAGAAATTATAATCAAGTTGCTGAATCATATGCTAACTACGTGTTAGATTGGCATTTGTTTCATTCATCATAAATTAATAATAAACACAATTTTTACACATGTAAATAAATAAACCGATCACCATAAAAAAAAATTATATATCAAAAATGTGGTAATACATAGTGTCATAATACAAAATTGGGGCTTTGAAAGCCACCATCATATACACGGTAGTACAAAATAGATACACTCCCAGGTGTCTAGTCCTATGGAGGTGGAAGAGGGTTGTGATCATGATATGTCACCACGGCTCTAGAACCTGAAGTTCCTTATCCTACCTGCCTTGCACTCACTGAGCTGATGTTTCATGTTGCTCAGTAGTGAAGTACTCCAGTCGTAGATGGTCGGTGTCATACACTCCACCGCATAGAACATCAGTGGCTGAGAGGCCTGATGGAGTGATTCTAAGCCTGCTATCCTGCCCAGCGTCAGTAGTATGGCCTTTAGGCCCAGCACCTATATAGAATTGGTGGGAACTTGGCTCCCCACCTTCTCAGTCTCTGGTTAGCAGTACACAGCTATGTACTCATCGATAGTAATCCCATGACCTGGCCCTCCTTGGGCACAAAGGTTCACCATCTCCCCTCGTCTAGATAGAACTGTGATAAAGTAGATATCCTCCACCTCAATGGTGAGGGACATGCCGTCTATCCGGAAGGACTCTGAGTCTGGATCCCAATAGTCTACCAGCATCTGTAGCAGTCCTGGTTTGGCCCTCAATCCACCTAGGAACCAAAACTTGTAGAGTCCACATCTTCTTAGAGCTTCTTGAGCCATTCTGTTAGCCCTTACTGCTTCCTCTACTTCACCATGCTCGCGTTCTCGCCACTCTAGCACCATCCTGCATGAGAAATTGACCAAATTTCCATTAAATTCTTGTAAATCCTTTTGCGCAGCGTCATACGCGGCTGTTTTGCAAACAGTCGCGTATGTACGTGGTTTCTAGCCCCTTTTCTGTGTATAGCCAGCCCTATACGCGGAAAAAGCTTCGATACCCACGTGGGCCGTAGCGCTCATGTAAGTTTGGCCTTAAAAAACTCATTTTACCATGAAAACTTGTAAAAATTATATTGAAATGCAAGCAGAGAACATGAGTAAGTACCTGGAAGAAACGGTTGTGAATTCCGTCGGCTGGATCTCCTGGAATTTGCAGTTGAAAATCAGAGCTCCAATGGGTAAAAGTTTCAAATGATTTCTATTTTTTTACTATTTATAGAAAAAATTTCAAATATTTGAAAATTTTTACCCCCTTTCCTATAGTTTTGACCGTTTCTAACCTTTTTGGACCGTTTCTGACCTAATCTGTGATTTAGAAGATCGTTTTCAGCACCGTTTTAGCCTTTGGATTGACCCGTTCGTACTGATCTCAGGTATAATGTCTGCATTGGCATATAGGTTAGGTTCACCACCGTTTGCATTTTGCATGACCTTATGACCATGTCACTAGATCCTTAGGTACGAACCCACTCTATTATGTCACGGAACCTTCTTGTTGCTATAGAAGTGGCATGATATGAGTGGTAGAGCCTCACCTTACATGGGTACCCTAGTTAGCGCCTTATTTGCATTTGGTTCCCATGCCGATGTTTCTCCCTTTAGGGTGTGGGAGTCCATTGTATAGTATTGCCATGACATTTAGCAAGAGTCTCATACTCCTCTTGATCTTATGTTGGCCATGATCCCCCGAACTCCCTTGTATCAAGTTGTGGATGCATTATCATGAGCTTTGCCTGTCTTATTGATATTTATGCCGGCTCCCCTGACATTGCGTTTCAGCCATATAGCCCGAGCTTGTCTCATGTCTAGCCATGCAGAGCCTTTCTTTATATCCTTCGCAGCTTGATTCCCTTTTTACCGGGAGGGGATTTTCCCCCGAGTGTCGATGAGTCCTACACATGTATCGTTGCATTGAGCATAGGTATGTTCCATTGCTTGGAACTAGTTTGTTTTCCCTCATGACACTCGTCTCCTCCTAGTTTGTAACTATAAAGATAGTTTATTCTTTTTTCAAGCTTTTCAAATAACTGAAAAAGACCAAAAAAATAAAAAAACCAAAAAGCCGGACAAGAAAAGATATTATCTTTGGCAGCTGTCGAGTCGTGTCGCCTTCGAACAAAGCACTGTATATCACATCCATTGGTTGGGTTATAGTTTGACTTTAGGAGCTGTACTCGTTTATCTGAGTTTTATCTCCACCGACTGGTTATGCTTCCAGTCCCTATGGAGCCTCTATTGATGCCTCCTGCGTCATAGAGATGTCCCAGTTTGTATATCGAGTCTATGCTACCTTCATTCAGTCACCATAGACCATTATGCTCTTGTTCGAAGGAATTTGAAACCTGAGTCGGCCATTCCTCAGTTATCTTGACTTTGCATGTCAGCCATTCCCAGTACAGTTACTGGTTCGTGCACCTTATGATCGAGTCCTTCCACATTATACATCCTTGCTGAGTACCTCGTGTTGGATGATGGGGGATGCCCTAATGCCCTCCTTCCAGCAGATTTCATCCCATCGACTTCAGATCATTTATTCTGGGATTGGAGTCTAGAGTCATTTTGAGTGCCTTGAGACTTGCAGTCATTAGTGGAAGGTTCTCTCGCCATCGACAGTTTTGGGAATACATCAATGTCCCCTGATCGATGGATTCTCTCAAGTGTTCGATTTCAACACATTTATTCACACTTGTTAGTTTGCACTCTAGTACCTTGATTCCCATTTTCATTATTGGTGGGTGATCTCGCATCTGTTAATGGTATACATCAATGACCGGTAATCAGACGATGGACTACTATGTTCGACCTCGACACCTCTATTCGCATAGTAGGACATGTACTCGGAGCGGTGTGTGTAGAAGACCTTCCAGATTGGTGGCATCCACTATATGCTACCTCCTTGATCATGCCAGTGTTCATGAGATTTCAGCTCTCGTGACTTGTTCCAGTATATGTCAGACATTTCCAGCCACTATGGAGATCTTGATCTATTGTATATCTTCAGCCTTTGTGGAGATCATGGTCCTTTGTATATCTTCATCATGGAGATTCTGATCTATGTATATTGTACGTGGTGATGACCACATATGTGTTATCATGTTTCATGCCTATTCATGGCCATTGTACTCTTATGTATCGGGACTGCTATATGTATTTGCAGTTATATGCAGAGTTGTATTATTGTACTATGCTGATTGGGTGGCTGGTCTGCCATTTGGGTACCTTCATCACTTCACTTCTGGGATGGACTTATAATGTATTTCGGCCATCGTATAACCCCTCTGATCTCATACATTAGGGGGCATCTGTTATAGCGGATTTCACCACACTAGGTGAATCACACATTGTATGGCCTTCCCCTGTCCCGCTACAGACTCATTAGCCCCTATGGACCACTTTTTGTCTTTTGATGTATCCTTGACCATCCCTAAAAACATAAGAAAAGTGATATACACGGCTTTTTCCCTAATAACCGTGTACATACGCGGATATTCCCTCTATAGTCGCATACATCGGGATGTGTACATAATCCAAATCCTTTTGGAGCATTCCTTGACTTGGATCCGAATCATATGACTCTTGGCCTTCCATATGCCTTGAGATCGCACGGATTAGACCTTTCAGTATCCCTTTGAAAAGCTATATAAGGAACCCATTGAGACATTGAAAGCATAAGAGAGAATTGAGAGTAACGAAACTATAGTCCATTGTTGCCAGAACTTATGCTTGAGTCTGCATCCCTTTGTCCCTTGGAGCACTGTTGTGTTCTTCCCAAGCTTGCCTTTTGCTAGTAAGCTTGCTATCGAAGTGATGGAGGATTGAGGTGGTGGAGGGCCAAGTGGGGGATTTAATTTATTTGGTTCGCAGACGTGCCGTCAGAGGTTGTCACTTGTAATCTTTGATTCATATTAATAGAAATATCTTTTCCTGTCCAGTAATGTGTATTTGAATGAATATTGTATCCATTGGAATATGTCAAATGCTTATACATTATTGATTATATATGCTAGAATAGATCTAACACCATGAAATATAGTATGCTTGTATTGTTTACTTGTTGTTGAGGATGTGCTATAACAATTCAAGCTGAAGATTGGAAAGCTCAACGGGGATCTACTTCAACCATCTGGAATAAGGTACGAGGTTCGATCCTTTAGTGTTAGATTTTTATTTCTATTGCATATTGGGAAAGATTGATTTCTAGAGTCTAGCTGTCTGTTGTGGTACCCCAAGCCATAGGAATTTCTCTCTGTAACACATGCCCCTTCAATACTTGAGGTTTCGACAACGGAGATGTTATGCGAATATTAAAATGTCGAGAAAACTAAGAATGAAAAGTGGAATCACATCAACCAGAACCTTCATCCTACAATTGCAATACTGGAAATCAAGGGTTGAAAGAAGGTATCACATGAAATTGACTAAAAATATAGGAAAATTCAACCATATGCCTAAATTAAAAGGAAAATGAAGGGCGAAATAACCCTTCGGAGACTCCATTAATGAAAATTTGGGGCGAAAGAGTGATTTTACTAGATTTTCTCTAGAAATTGGGGGAAAAATATAGTTTGGAGGGATATTTTGCTAGGGAGAAAATAGTTTTTTTCATTTTCCTCATTAATATATGGGAGGCTATACATTTTGGATTTATTTATTTTTTAATAAATATTGGGTGAATATATTTTAGCTAAAAAAACCCTTTCCATATAAGAAAATATCCCACTAAATATTTGTAACCCCCTTAATATAGCCCATGGGATATATATAGCCCCTAAAATTATCCATGGATATATCGACATGAGAACTTGGCAATAATATGGGAATCTTGCTGACTTCAGACTCCCGACATCAGAATCAAAAGGTCGGAGGGTTCGTGTTATTAATGTTTTGATAGTGCCAAAATGTTGACGTTGAAATAAGCATGTTGTTCATGGATGGATCATCATGTTGGTTCTAACTTTCGACTCTAGATGTACGGAAGGTATTCGATGGAGTTGGGAAGTCCAAGTAGTCCTATTTGATAATTGTTCGGTAGTGTTGAATTCTGAATCCTGACGTATGAAATATAGTAGTCAAAGTACAAAGGTCGGGAATGTCTTGTGGAGAAACTATTTTACACTTCTGGTTTATGAATCCCAATGTAAAGAAGATAGAAGTTCGAGTTAGAAATTTGGGAAAGGGCCAATTTAGATCAATTTCATGTATCAATTTCCAATTTATGATTGGAAAGGTTGGAAGGGACTGGAAAAAGTCAGAATCAACATGTCGGGTCTGAAAAAAAAAGTATAAAGCCCAAAATTTATTTTTTCCATAGTAGGAGAAGTTTGGATTGTAATAAGATGAGACCTTAGGCATTTGGAATCCATTAATGAAGGTTCCAAAATCACTAGTGAGAGGCCTAAGGCCGTCCTGCTTGGGTTTGGTCGAAATTACGAATTAGTGACTTTTACAAATTAGTGTCCCGAGGACCTATGGGAGCTCAATTTGGGATGGAATTGTTATGGAATGGCCATAGACTAGGAACGCAAATAAATTTGGAAGCTTGGAACCAAATTTTAAAGGGTGTGTATCTGGGGTATGAAGGAATGCCAAAAAACACTATTCCTGATCACTTTTTGGGGATTTCGAAAATATTGGGGGAGGTAAAAGTGACCCTAGATGTAGAAACCAAGAACATTTATGAGCTTGACATTCCGCCTACTCATAAAAATATACAAATTTTTTTAGACAAATATTTTCCAGAAATGCTTGGCTTGGGAAATAGCCAATTTTGGTGAAAATTTGAGATTTGTGGGAAACTACAAAATTCAAAAGTAGTTAAACCCATAGTTTTATAGTGGGTAACTGGAAGGTCAGATCATAGATATGGAAGATGATGAGTGATCCTTTTTGTATGGACTAAATTTTCTCGAGAATTTTTTTTCTCATCTCTCTCTATATTTACTTCTACAAGCAGCCAAAGTTGGCCCCTGAGGCTAATTGCACCTGTGGAAAAAAGTGCAGAAATGGACAAAATTGACATTTTTTAAATAATGTAAATTCCATATCCAAATTCGAAATGGGGTAGGAGGATAGGCATTGGAAATATTATCCAAAGAGGAAAAATGGTGTATAATCAAAATATGAATGAATAATTATGAAGTCCTTGTTGGAAATATTTGGGAAAGAAAAGTGTCAGTGACCTTATTTTGACAAAAACAAATTGCCAATTAAGGGTGGTTTCAATAATTACATAAATGGGTGAAAAGAAAATGATTCATTAGAAACCTATGAATTATTCCACGAGTCTAATTCTATTAAATCATACTTTTTTATGTTTTTACATGCATTCCTAAGATGTCTAATAAATATCTCTATGATGCACAGTGTTTGTAGTTGTTAAGCTTCAAATAGTTGTAGCAGAGGGAAACAAGGAGAGGGAAAGAGTCTCCAAAAGAAAATGGTGACCATGAATGATGCTCATGACCCTTATGAACATGATGAATATGTCCTAGGATAAAATATGCAAGAAGGCAATGCAAAGACTGATTCAAATGGGAGAAGAGAGAAAATCACTTCTCGGAATTTGGTTGAAACCATGATAAGTTTCAATGAAAGATTGATGAAATATCAAGAAGAAAAAAACCAAATCAATTTTTTTATTTTACAGAGCCTCACTGATATGCATCAGAGGATAAACATTGGTTCCAACCCAATCAATTTGGTCCAAGAAGGAGAAAATGCAGGGATCCTCTCTAGAGGTCGCTCTAGGAAGAGGACAACGAGCCCAAGAAATAGTTTTTCAAGAAGGGAACGTAAGGTATATTTTTCAATATATTATTCTAGAAGGCCATGTGACTCTAGAGGCTCTCTAAGTATCCCAAGTAACACTTTCAACAGATTTGAAAGAAGAAGGCATTTTAAAAAGATTCCACAAGGAGAATTTAGGAAGACAAGGTTTCCCACATTTGATGGAGAAAGTAAGACATGTCAAAAGGAAGGGGCATGGATTCTTGGGATGAAGAAATATTTTAGGATCCATGAAAACTAAGAAAATGAAAAGGAAAGAATTTTTATTTACAATCTAAGTGGTTGAGCTTCAATTTGGTGGGAGCACCTCATGCAAGTAAAAGGAATCAAGGAAAGAAGGATCAGCTGGGAGCGATTTAAGAAGTATTTTAAGGAAAAATACCTTTCTTCTAGGTATTATGATAAAAAGAGTAAGGATTTCAATGAATTAAAGTTGGGATAAAAATATATGGAATAAAATGTTCACAAGTTCTTGGAATTGTTGAGGTATGTGGATTACATTAAAAAAAGAAAGAGTAAAAATCCAATGCTTCCTTGGAACTCCACCCCAAAATTTTAGAGATAGGATTGAGTTTTTTAATCCACCATCCCTTGATGAATCCATTAGGATGGAAATGCATTTCTATGAGGAGAGAAAAGGAAAATCATAGGTTCATCCAACATGGAAAGGAAAGAAAAATGAATATTTGACCAAAGAAGAAGTGGATTCAAGCCATCATTTAAAAATCCACCAAGAAATTTCCAACAATTCCAAGACACACAAAGTGGAACTAAGCCAGCAGTAGCAGCAGAAAAAGGACCAAATTGACCGCTTCAATGTTGGGGATGTGGAGAACCTGACATGATTAAGGTTTTCCACATCATAATGAGAATCCTTGAGGCTTGAAAAAATTAGAAGCAATAGTTACAGTGGATGATATGGCAAGAGTAACTCCATAAATCTATGCAATGTTGGATAACCATCAAGCAAACCATCAATCAACAATAATGGAATTTGGAGGTAATATTTTTAAGCTATATATTTCTATTTTGATTGATCCTATATCTACTCACACTTATGTTTCTCCAAAAAATTTTGAAATTTGTTCTCTTGGAAAGGAAAAGCATAATAAGTCATGGTTAGTTCAATTAGCCACCGGAACCAAAAGAAAAGTGAGTGAAGTAGTGATGGAATGCCCCATATATTTGAATGGACTCTTCACTGAAGAAAATGTAAATGTTCTACTCCTAGGATCATATGATGCTCTTATTGGCATGGACTAGTTGGAAAAGCATAGAGCCAAGGTAGATTGTTACGAAAAATTTCTTGAATGCATTGATGAAGAAGGAATGCCAAGATTGGAAAGAGGAATTCCCAAGCAAGTTTCAGTAGGGTAGATTTCAACCTTATAGTTAATAAAGTTTACAAGAAGGGATGTCAATTATATGCAACTTATATATCATATTCTCTAGAAGACAAAGTCCCAAAGATAGAATATTATCCATTGTTGCAAGAATTAAAAGATGTGTTTCCTGATTTAGTGTCTATACTACCACCAAAAAGATACATTGATTTTACAATTGAACTAGTTCCATGGGAAACACTAGTTTCCAAAGCTCCTTATATAATGAGCACATTGGAATTGGTAGTGTTAACAATACAACTACAAGAATTAATGGACAAAACGTATATACAACCAAGTGAGTCTCCTTGGGGAGCACCGATATTATTTGTCAAGAATAAGGATGGGACTTTAAGGCTGCGTATTGATTAAATAAAGCTAAATAAAGTGACAATCAATAATAAGTACCCATTGCCCATAATTAATGATTTGTTTAATCAAATGAAGGAAGAAAAAGTGTTTTCAAAATTTGATTTAAGGTCCAGTTATCATCAGGTGAGGATAAAGGAATAAAACATTCACAATACGAATTTTCAGACAAGATATGTCCATTATGAGTTCACAGTGGTGCCATTTGGTATTACCAATGCACCCGCCACATTCATGTGCCTCATGAATAGTATTTTTAGCAAGTATTTGGACAATTTTGTGTTAGTGTTCTTGGATGACATTCTTATTTATTCAAGGAATTAAGAAGAGAATGAGGAATATATAAGAATCATGTTGCAAGTTCTTAGAGAGCACCAATTGAATGCAAATCTTAGCAAGTGAAGATTTTATCAAATAAGTGTATAATATTTGGGTCATGTTATCTCAAAAGAAGGAATTGTAGTGGATTTGGAAATGATTGAATCCATAATGGATTGGCCTACTCCAAAGAGCGTTATAGATGTTATATCTTTTATGGGTCTTCCATGCTATGATAGAAAGTTCATTGAAGGATTCTCCAAGACTGCTCATCCAATCACATCACTGCAAAGGAAGAATGTAAAGTTTGTACGGTCTGAAAATGTGAAGAAGGTTTAATCAGTTGAAGAAGTTACTTACTTACTTACTAATGATATTGTAGTGTGCACAGATGTTTGCATTAAAGGATTAAGTGGAGTGCTTATCCAAGAAGGATTTGTAATTTTCTATGGGTCAAGAAAATTAAAAGAGCATGAAAAAAATTATGCAACTCATGATTTAGAATTAGCATCCATAGTACATGCTCTCAAGATGTGGAGACATTACTTGTTAGGGAGAATGTTCAGGCTTAAAACAGAGAACATGAGCTTAAAGTATTTGTTTGACCATCCAAACTTGAATGCTAGGAAAGCTAGATGGCCGAAATTTCTATGTGAATTTGTTTTGAAATAAAGCATGTAAAAGGGAAAAGAGAATAAGGTAGCAGACAGCCTTAGCAGAAAATTTCATGTAGGAGCATTAAGTGTATGCAAATCAGATTTGAGTACAAGAGTTATTGAATCCCAAAACAATGATGAAACTTACCTTCAACTTAACGAAAAATTGCAGCAAGGAAAAGTAGATGAAAAGTATGAAGGATAGTATTAGCTTGGAGAATATGATATTCTTGTTTATAAAGGGGGATTGTACATTCCAAATTGTATAGATTTAAAGAAGTTATGCCATACTCTAGACACCCATGATATCAAAATACAATAACAAAAGCAAGAAATAAATAATTTTGACATGGAATGAAGAAGGACATAATATAATACAATTCCCGGTGTCAAAAATGCCAACAAGTCAAGGCAAAGCATCAACACCCAGCAGGACTATTGTAGCCCTTTCCCATTCCGGAATGGAATTGAGAAAAAATTCCTATGGACTTCATAAGAGGTTTTCCAATGACAATGAAAAAGCATGATTTAATTATGGTTGTGGTGGACAAGCTATCAAAGGAAAATCATTTTATTCTAGTTAAGTCCACTCATAAAGAAAGTCACATAAAAAAATATATTCATGAAGGAAGTATTCATATTGCATGGATTTCCCAAGGAAATAGTTTCAAATCGAGATGCAAAGTTCACACCCAAAATTTGGAAAGGGTTATTTCAAGAGTTGGGAACTCGGCTGAATTTTAGCACAGCATATCATCCTCAAACAGATGGTCAAACCAAGAGGGTGAATAAAATTCTTGAAAACATGTTGTGAATGTATGTGATGGATAAATCATCCAAGTGGGAGGATTACCTACACTTGGTAGAATTCACATACAATAATGGTCATCAATAATCATTGGGAGTGATTCCATTTCAAGCATTGTATGACAAAGGATTCAAAACTTCAGTGAGTTAGCATAGTCCAATGAACAAGGTAGTACCTGGGCCAGAAATGCTCAAGGAAATGGAACAAGAAATTTTTAAGATCAGGAAGAATTTAAAGGCAACCTAGGACAAGCATACAAGTTATGCAGATTTGAAAAGAGTGCACAAGGAATTTAAAATTGGGGATCATGTTTATTTAAGAGTAAATCAAAGGAAAATTTCCTTAAAGTTGGGAAGTTCTACCAAGATGGCACCAAGATATTGTGGGCCATTTGAAGTCCTTAATAGGATAGGACCACTGTTGCATATAGGATTGCATTGCCTTCTAACATGATAGCTCTTAATGTTTTGCATGTTTCTTTTCTTAAGAAGTATGTACGTGATCCTAATCACATAATTTATTGGAATGTGATACATATGGAACCTAAGGGAGAGTTCCAAGTAGATCCTATGCACATCCTCGAAAATAAGGTAACAGTTCTCAAGAACCAAGCCATCAGATAGGAAAAGGTGCAATGGAAGCAACTTGGTCCCGATGAGACTACATGGGAGTTAGAGGATGCCATGAAAAATGCATACCCATTTTTGTTCAAGTTTCAAAAACACTAAGGACAACGTTGTTCCAAGGGGGAGGGGAATGTAATACCCCCATTTGGATTAATATGTAAATATTGTGTATATGCGATGTATGAAATCTTAGCATGGAGATCAAGGCGAAGGCCCTGCTAGTGAATGCTTGGATTTTAATGACGCACACATGTTAGTCATGTTCTAGTAAGCCATGAAAAATTGTAGAAGCATGTAAATAATTTTATTGTAAATAAAATACCAAGAGATGACTATGGAAACAACTAAAATGAGGGGGCCATGTGAATCCACTAGGGATAGTTGAGGGGGTTGTGGGATTGAACCCTATGTTTCAAAATTCCATCTTGAGAACCCATCTTGAATTATGTGCTGACATTTATTTCTATCGTAAGATGGTAGCTGAAAAATAATCTTATGAAATTAATGGAGCATGGAAAAACCCATAAATTCATATGTCTGAGTATTGACCCATAAGTCATTTTCCACATGGGAATTCGTTTTCCATCCTCCCCATTCCATTGTTGAACAACCAAATATCATTTCCATCTTGATATGCATTCTTAGCAATTGAAATTTGCAAAATCACAACTTGGAAATAACCCACATTTTGAAGTGTCAAAAATTCCCATAAATTCATGTGGAAAGTTAAAATCAATGGGAAATCCATATATATAAACCCTAGGTTGAAATTGAGCATTCCAAGACCCCAAAAATCCATAGGAATACCCATATTTGGAAGCCCAAAAGTGGAATTTCGTGTTTTACAGTCACATGACCATAATTGGAAAAATCAAAGAGTGGATTGAAGCAGGAGTGAGATCAAAGGTTGAAATGGCTTGATAAACCCATTGAAGGCAAGAATATATGAAGGTTTGGAATCTTGAAACTTTCTATACCCACACTGAAGAGCATTGGAGGGAAGGGGTGCTTGAGGGATTGTGTAGTAGATAAGGGGACCTTCCTTGTGTTGGTTTTGGTAGGTATTGTGGGTGCCAAGTCTTCCTGAAGCCAAATTAAGATTCATGTAGCTTTATGGTTGATCTCATTAGCTTAGCTATATTCTTCCCTGCCTCCTTAATTTCTTGGAAAACCAACTATGTGTTGGCTTAGCATGGGAAATTACACAACAAAATTTGAGACTGAAATTCGACAGATGTAATGTCTGACGTTCGACAGACACGTGTCTTTTTTTGACATCGCCATTTTTTTTCCATCAATGGGAATTCATCGGTTATTCGACTACTTTACCAACCCCGTTGACATTTCAACAGAGATTCATCCTATTTTGAAGAAGTCTTATATCAATATTTTGTCGAATTTTCGATAGCCCTAGTCGTCAATTTTTCGACAGCCCTAGCCATCGAGTTTGCGACCACTTACATTGTATATCGGGTAAGTTCTTACATCCTTTGGGTGTCGAATGTGCGACGACTATAGGTCAAATTTTTGACACCCCTAATAAAATTTTCGTCGTATTTAAGCCGTCGAATGCATGGCATTGTCATCGGACATCAATGCTTGGAGTCAGATATCCGGTGGGCATTTGTTGTCAAAATTGTAGTAGTGTCGTTGGTTTGGAAGGATATTCGACGATAGTTGCCTCTCCTTGGCAGTCGGATAACCGATGATGAAGTATAAATTAATAATAATAATAATAATATTTTCATCTTTCTAGAATATATACATGCAAATTTATGTTGGAGATTATAGTTCAATTCTTGTTGGGAAATGAAAGTACTAACCAAAAATCCATTATCCAATCAATGAAGGTTGTTGAGTTAAATAAATATTTCTCAAAGCTAGCTTGAAGACATATTGAATCATGTTATTTATACAAGTGGTAGGTGGAATATTTATAACATAAAATGGATTCTTTGTCTTTCAAAAACTATGAGACATTTAGACCAATAATAGTACTGAGATGCACATTTTACAGCCCAGTATGGAGGAGGTTTTATCATCAATCCATCCATTTTTTTGTGGCTGAGAAATTTGCATAGTTTTTAGTGCCAAAGTCACTGAGATAGGCCAAAAAAAGAGGTGGTGAACCTAATGGCTCAGCCTTTTAGGATCTAGAAAGGTCCCTCAAAGTCTTTTGTTTGTGAATGGTCAACTTGTGTGGATGTATAAAGCTATACATCTATGATCGTGGAACATGCAGTGATTTCTTCCTTAAATCTCATAATATATGGGGCATCTGAAGACAAATTGTTCCTTTTTGTTCATCTTCTTAAGATGGAACAATTAACTTATCTTCTCTATTTGTTGTATATGGTGATCTGAATTGACCCACAAGTGAACAAACCTTAGCTTGTTCTGCATAATCCTGAGATCATGTGACAAATGGCACTGAATGTAGTTGGGACAGAAATTGAGATCATTTTGCAGCTGCATCAAATTCTCATAATGGAAGGCCATCTCCGTTTTGAGAGGAGGTGACTAGGGGTGTCTCGTGAGTACTTAAAGTGAGGTAGGTTCTTAATAAAAATACTAATGGACTAAAGGGGTGAAAATCCTTAGAGACCCGAATGTGCCCAGATGGTCCTAGGGAAGAAATCCTCTTTGAATATCATGGCCAAATATGGGCCTCTCTTATCTAGTAGACTAGTAGTTGAGTCACTAAGGGGGAAAATATTGTGAAGAAAAAAGACAAGCCTAAAAATGCTTGTGATGCATAAAGGATGGGTGCCAAACTTGCCATGGACAAATGGATTATGGCACAAAATGATAACCCTGAATCATATGTTGGGGCATGATAGATTGGACTCTCTCCAAATGTGCCCAATCAATGGAAACTAGACTAGGATGCCAAAAGTTGGGCCATAAAGAATAGTAGTTTTTATGATGGTTTCAAAGAGATTGATCTTTGCTAGGAAATATTGAAATGAAAATATAAACAATGGTGCTCAAGAATTGAAAGAAATGCATACACCTTGTTTATTTGGTGTTGGGAAGTGGGTCTCATGTTGAATCTAGGGCTTGTTAATTTGACACCCATACGTGTATTTTTTATTTTGTGCAATTAGGACATAATTTAGAGCAATCATCGTCAACATAGATGTTCTCCTTGATGTGTGCTTATAAATCATCAATGTAAATTGCAATTAATCATCATAAGAAAACATGCTACAATCTCCATCACGAGATCATGAGCATGTACAATATCATCAGATGTTTAACATGCATGGCAAGTCTTCCCACAAGCCTCTTCCATCCAATTTTGGATAGGGCTTGTATAAATTTTAAACATAATCAACATGAGGGTGCCAACCTGCAAACTTATCAACAATATATTCAAGAGAGAGATGTAGGCTCCTCGATCATCACAATATTCTCATTTTGACACAAAGAAAAAATTTTAAACATGGAAATGGAATATTTCCTCAAGTTACATTGCTGGAAATGACTGATTTGTTTATATTGTTGTTCAACAACATTTCCATAATGCAAAACAAATTTATGTGTGCAAAACTAGATGAAATTTCCAAAATTTAAGATGGTGAAGATGGCAGGGAAAATCAACAACAAAAATTTGTTGTAGTATCTCATTTCTAGCCTAAAAAATGCCTCAAGAGCTGATCCTTTACCCACACATGCATACAAAAATAGGGTTTCTTGGCTAGAATTATTTTGTAATGACATCAAAATGAAACCGCCCAAAATCCTAAGAGAAATCTTGACAAGAAGGTGAAGAAAACAACTGAAAGTGACAATCCAATTCATGATAAAATGTTGTCCATAGTCTAGTAGCAATTCTTGAAATTTAGGTGTCCTTTATTTTTGAGTTTTTTCTTCTCCAAATTCTCCTAAAGCCACATACTCAAAACTGTGGCATAAAGTTTGGAAAAAGTATGGCCAAATATGATAACACTATAGCTATTTGCATTAGAATATTAATTGATTTAAAAAACAATAGAACGATATGCTATGACCACAAAGGGAAGAAACCTGAACAAACTACCATCATTGAAGATATCTAGAATATGAAATATGAGAGAATCAATACCATGTGAATGAACCCTTCTTGTATGCTTGCTTTCAGAACTAGATGCATTAACTTTAAAATTCATAACAAGCTTGTTTGAGAAAGATTTGAAGATTGCAAGGTTCTAACAGAAATAATCAAGCCTTGAGGAGAAATACTTGGAGCAGGAACAAAACTACTCAAATATTAAACAAATACCTTATGTGAATGAATCCTCTAATATGCACTCTTTCTGTGGTGTGACTTATGTTTGATTACCTTTGTTTCTTCATATGTCCAGTCTCACATTACCATCAAAAAATACTTTTAGTTGCACATTCATCCCACCCAACCTGCTGGGAAATAAACAAAAACACATTAAATAAGATGACAAGACCCTCATACATGAAGAGCTAAAACTTTTAGTAACATCTCAGCTTTGGGAACCCTTACTTTAGAAAATCGACAGGAAATGAAGCATATATTTCCACCAATGAATACCTGGATATTATGCCACTGTGATTTTGTCCATTTAACAAGATCAAGGTCACTCATTCCTGTAATGGTACACATATACCTGCACAAGAAAAATTCAAAATCAAAGCTTCAATATCAAGAAACAAAGAAAAATAGCTTTTCTAGCACAAATCAAAATGATAAATAGAAAATAAAAACACATAGAGGTGAAAAGTAGTGACCTAGTGAATTAATGTTGTTTTCACTGTTGATGAAACTACTACGACTATTTCTTAGTAAATGCTATTTGTTTGGATCAAAATATATTAGATATTCTCCTTCACCTATGTGTTTGGAGCTTATCGGATTGTAACTAGTCAATATCAATCTTGATAATAAAAAATATGTAAAACCTAGAGAAGAATACACCATTGCCGATGATGGTTTTTATTTCTCTTGTTGTAACACTAAGGTTTCTACCCTAGTATAAGACTTGTAGAGTAGACTTAACACCTTGTATTTTTTTGGATCTTTATTCTTATGGTATGTAAGGATAGGAAAATATCATAGAGTTCTTGTATTCTTGATGCTACATGGAAGTCTTGATGCTTATGATGAATGTAAGAGTGGAAGAATTAGGGTTTGAGGATTCAAACCCTAGGACGGGAAAGTATATTTGGACGCCAACGCTAGATTTTTCTTTCCACATACATATACAATTTAACATCGCTAGGGTGTGAAAACCCTGAGGAAGACAACCATGCTAATGTGGAGAGATTGTGTGACACAATATTGTTGTTGAAACCAAGGAGGACTTGTTAGTGTTGGTTCTTGGAAGTTGGAGATTTTTGGTGGTGTATAGAGTTTTCATGATTTCCCTAGCGAGGGTTTTGGAGAGGTTGAAAAATTGTACCATCTTTGTGATAAAGTTGTGGCATGTACATGTACTTAATTATGACAAACACATATATGAAGTTTTCATATATCCAATACCAATGTAATTTCATATTTGATTTTCATCCTTCATTGTCTTCTTGATTAAGTAATTTTCAAAACTTATTGTTCATGCTAATTTGACATATTAAGTGTTGAAATTGTTGAGTGATTTGACAAACACCTTAAAGATAATAAGGAATACTTAATATTGTAAATATACAATAATTAAAGTGATTTCAAATATGGTTTATGTTTAGAAAAGTGTGCCTAACATAGCTGAAACTTGTTGGCATACATTTGATATCCTTACTCTTGCAATTCTGAGTGGATTGGGGTTGATGTAAATTGAAATATCATCCATAGTTTTCTACTATAATTTTTATTAAATATCTTCCGAATGTTGAATATTCATAAGAAATGAATTTTTGAAAGCTTTGGTGAGAAGTGAAATTTCAAAATCACATTAAAAGTTATAATTCCCAAATTTATACAAGTTAGCATGAATTGGCACTAAAAAATGTTCCTCCTATGGATACAATGGCCTTTGTTAATCCTACCTCCTTGTCCTATGAAAACATGCCCTTGTCAATTCATGCTTCTTTATCCAGAATATGCATATTTAAAATGCAAGTAATTTCCATTTTGTATGAATTTTTCTTTCCTATTTCGGCCACAAAATATCACTATCACATCACATTTTCCTTGTAAAACATTTCACCAACATCATCCAAAAAATTCCACCACAAGATTGTGTGCAAGAAATGACCTTAAATTGCGATAAAATTATAGCATACTTCTTGGAGGTTGGTGATGAACCCAAGCACATATATTGAGGAGGAGAATGGGAGCTTACTGACCAGATTGGTACATATCAAAGTAGCATTCTGTATATGAGAGGGCATTGGACACACAATTAGAGAAATGACTTACAGAAGGGAACTTGGACAACAGGACACCATGGAAGAGGCAATGTAGGACTAACACCCTACTGGAGACCAAACCATCTTGGAGGAGGCTAATTGATCCCAAGATATTAACTTGGAGTGAATCTCACTTTCAGGGTTGGAAAAAACCCTAGTTTGACATGCACATCCTTGGATTGAAGAGTGATCCATGTGGATTCTCCATGTTGGTTACTTGTAGGGACACTTGTCCTTATTTTATGTTATCCTCCCTCATCTAGTGGCATATATAAGGGAGGAGAGATATCTCATATTCATTCATCATTTGTACCTTTCATGGTACTTTTCTTGGAGAGTTAGGGTTCAGGTGGAAACCTTAGGACAAGAAAAGGGATGATAAACATATTAGATGTTCTTGGAAAGCTTGCTCATTTGTGATGTTAGGATTTTTATTGTGATGACTAAGGTTTACGTTATACATGTAAACCCTAGAGAAGAATACACCATTGTCGATGATGGTTATTATGTCTATTGTTGTAACATTAAGGTTTTTACCCTGGTAGAAGACATGGAGAGTAGATTTAACACCTTGTATTTTTTTTGGATCTTTATTCTTATGGTATGTAAGGCTAGGAAAATATCATAGAGTTCTTGTATTCTTGATTCTACATGGAAGTCTTGATTCTTAAGATGATGTAAGAGTGGAAGAATTAGGGTTTGAGGATTCAAACCCTAGGATAGGAAAGTATATTTGGAGGCCAACACTATATATTTCTTTCCACATACGTAAACAATTTAACATGGCTAGGGTGTGAATACCCTAAGGAAGACAACCATGATAATGTGGAGAGTTTGTGTGGAAACCTTGGATTGTAGAGTGCTCCATGTGGGCTCTCCATGTTGGTTACTTGTAGGGAAACTTGTCTTTATTTTATGTTATCCTCCCTCGCCTACTTGCATATATAAGGGAGGATAAATATCTCATATCCATTCATCATTTGTACCCTTCATGGTACTTGTCTTGGAGACTTAGGGTTCATGTGGAAAACTTAGGAGAAGACAAGGGATGATAAATGCCTTAGATGTTTTTGGAGAGCTTGCTCATTTCTGATGTTAGGTTTTTCTTTGTGATGACTAAGGTTTGTTTTACACATGAAAGCCCTAGAGAAGAATCCACCATTGCAGGGCATGTTTTTTATGTCTCTTGTTGTAACACTAATGTTTCTACCCTAGTAGAAGACATGAAGAGTACATTTAACACCTTGTATGTTTTTTGGATCTTTATTCTTATGGTATGTAAGGCTAGGAAAATATCATAGAGTTCTTGTATTCTTGATGCTACATGAAAGTCTTGATTCTTATGATGAATGTAAGAGTGGAAGAATTAGGGTTTGAGGATTCAAACCCTACAGTAGGAAAGTATATTTGGAGTCCAACACCATATTTTTATTTCCACATATGTATATGATTTAACATGGCTAGTGTGTGAAAACCATGAGGAAGACAACCATGCTAATGTGGAGAGATTGTGTGACACTATATTGTTGTTGAAACCAAGGAGGACTTGTTAATGTTGGTACTTGGTAGTTGGATATTTTTGGTGGTGGCTAGGGTTTTCATGATTTCCCTAGCGAGGGATTTGGAGAGGTTGAAAAATTGTACCATATTTGTGATAAAGTTGTGGCATGTACATGTACTTAATTATGACAAACACATATATAAAGTTTTCATATATCCAATACCAATGTAATTGCATATTTGATTTTCATCTTTCATTGTCTTCTTGATTAAGTAATTTTCAAAACTTATTGTTCATGCTAATTTGGCATATTAAGGGTTGAATTTGTTGAGTGATTTGACAAACATCTTAAAGATCATAAGGCATACTTAATATTGCAAATATACAATAATTAAATTGATTTCAAATATGGTTTATCTTTAGAAAACTGTGCCTAAAATAGTTGAAACTTGTTGGCATACATTTGATATCCTTACTCTTGCAATTATTAGTGGATTGGGGTTGATGTAAATTGAAATATCTTCCATAGTTTTCTACTATAATTTTTATTAAAGATCATCTAAAAGTTGAATATTCATAAGAAATGAATTTGGGAAACCTTTGGCGAGAAGTGAAATTTCAAAATCACATTAAAAGTTATAATTCTAAAATTTATACAAGTTAGAATGAATTGGCACTAAGAAATGTTCCTCCTATGGGTGCAATGGCCTTTGTTAAACCTACCTCCTTGTCCTAGGAAAACATGCCCATGAAAATTAATGCTTTTTTATCTAGAATGTGTATCTTTCCAACGCAAGTAATTTCCATTTTGTGTGCTTTTTTATTTCCTATTTTGGCCACAAAATATCACTATCACATCACATTTTGCTTGTAAAACATTTCACCAACATCATCCAAAAATGATACCGCAAGATTGTGTGCAAGAAATGACCTTAAATTTCCATAAAATTATAGCATACTTCTTAGAGGTTAGTGATGGACCCAAGCACATATACTGAGGAGGATAATGGGAGTTTACTAACCACATTAGTACAGAGTAGCATTGGGTATATGAGAGGGAATTGGACACACAATTAGAGAAACGACTTACAGAAGGGAACTTGGACACCAAGACACCATGGAAGAGTGAGTGTGGGACTAACACCCTATTGGAGACCAAACCACCTTGGAGGAGGGTAATTGCTCCCAAGATATTCACTTGGAGTGAATCTCAATTTTGGGGTTGGAAAAAACCCTAGTTTGACATGCACATCCTTGGATTGTAGAGTGCTCCATGTGGGTTCTCCATGTTGGTTATTTGTAGTGAAAATTGTCCTTATTTTATGTTATCCTCCCTCACCTAGTTGCATATATAAGGGAGGAGAAATATCTCATATTCATTCATCATTTGTACCCTTCATGGTACTTGTCTTGGAGACATATGGTTCAGGTGGAAACCTTAGGAGAAGACAAGGGATGATAAACGTCTTAGATGTTCTTGGAGAGCTTGCTCATTTGTGATGTTAGGATTTTTATTGTGATGACTAAGGTCTATGTTATACATGTAAACCCTAGAGAAGAATACACCATTGTTGATGATGGTTATTATGTCTCTTGTTGTAACACTAAGGTTTCTACCCTAGTAGAAGACATGGAGAGTAGATTTAACACCTTGTATGTTTTTTGGATCTTTATTCTTATGGTATGTAAGGCTAGGAAAATATCATAGAGTTATTGTATTCTTGATGCTTATGATGATGTAAGCTTGGAAGAATTAGGGTTTGAGGATTCAAACCCTAGGACAGGAAAGTATATTTGGAGGCCAACACTAGATTTTTATTTCCACATAAGTATACAATTTAACATGGCTAGGGTGTGAAAACCCTGAGAAAGACAACCACGCTAATGTGGAGAGTTTGTGTGACAGCCTTATATTGTAGAGTGCTCGATGTTGGTTCTCCATGTTGGTTACTTGTAGGGAAAATTGTCCTTATTTTATGTTATCCTCCCTCACCTACTTGCATATATAAGGGAGAAGAAATATCTCATATTCATTCATCATTTGTACCCATCATGCTACTTGTATTGGAGACTTAGGGTTCATGTGGAAACCTTAGGAGAAGACAAGGGATGATAAATGTCTTAGATGTTCTTGGAGAGCTTGCTCACTTCTAATGTTAGGTTTTTTTTATGATGACTAAGTTTTTTTTTATACATGAAAACCCTAGATAACATTACACCATTTTCGATGATGGTTATCATGTATCTTATTGTAACACTAAGGTTTCTACCCTATTAGAAGACATGGAGAGTAGATTTAACACCTTGTATGTTTTTGGATCTTTATTCTTATGGTATTTGAGGCTAGGAAAATATCATAGAGTTATTGTATTCTTGATTCTACATGGAAGTATTAATGCTTATAATGATGTAATAGTGCAAGAATTGGGGTTTAAGGATTCAAACCCTAGGACAAGATTGCATAGAGTAAAGGTTCCTTAGAACCTAGTATGTGAGATATGTCATTTAATGTAAATTATGTGACACCAATTTTTTTACCTTGAAATACTTGGTTCAATATGTTTGGTTAGGAAAACAACCAAATATAAGGCCAATACTTGTGAGAAGATCTTTATCACTTGTGAAAGGTATTCATTGAATTCAGGTCTATGGAAATCCCATGTTGGTGATTACGTGGATGAAGAATCAACAAATCCATAAAATGAATTTACAGCCTCTGGCTATATAGATCAAGGAAAAATAACATATCTTTGATATGATCACTTTTGACCATATATAGAGATATTGGGAAACCCAGTTTGTAGCTGCAATCTTATAAGATGTGAACAACGTATCTATTATTTTTACAATGATTCTGTTAAAAAGAAAACCATTCAAACTCGACAACAAGGAACCTAACATTTTTAGGAAAAAAAACATCATGTCCATTTTTTTGGACTTCTAAGCATATTTGATATATTCTATTATCAATTCAAGCAAGTTAAAATTATAGGGAACAAAGAATGGTAGAAATTGAGCAAGTATGGAATACAAATCAAATTAACTGAAGAAAAATATGTATGAGAATTAGGAATATGTTTCCCATACCATTTATAAGTTTTTTTTGTTACAAGTTACCTTGATTTGTGGAGCTACGCACTGTCTTCTTTTGATTTAACTTTCAAAACATCATTCAACATACTACAAATATTTTCCTGTCGCAATAATTTCATGTTAGGATTCATCAAATAAATATTTCTCTATTTATGAAAATAACAAAACAAAGCTAAATAAATACAGTTTCAGTAGTTTGTCTCAATGATTAGAAACAATAATATTGATGAACATTTTGTTGTTGTTGAATTTTTTTAATTTAACAATGTAAATTACAATACTATTCAACTAAAGTAATTGGTAATAAGAGATCACCTAAGGAAACATGGAGAACCACAACACTATGTATATAAGGTCGTCGATCACATCAAAACACCATTTTTTGCCTCAGAACTATGAAAATGTTTCCCAATGATATCTGTAAGAAGTTCCAATGGAGGATTCAAATAGAAAAAGTAAAATTTAAACACTACAATTATAGAAATAACTATTTTTAATGTATACTTCCTTACCATTGATTGAGTTTCTCTCTGTTTTGATAATAATTTAATATTCTCTACTAAACAGGACCAACCACATGAAGGTGGAATCTATTATGGCCCCTTTCCCCCCTCACGTCACTCTTAATTCCCCAAACCCAATGCATCTACTTGCAAATAACAATTTACTACAAATTAATTCACTCAATAGCTGGAAAAATATTTCATTAAACCATTTATTAAATCATTCAATAAACCATTCATTCATTCAATAGATGAAAAAATCATTCATTAAACCATTCATTTAGTAAATAGCCGATAAAACCATTCAATAAACCATTCATTAAATCATTCATTAAATAGAGAAAAAAACTATACACTGCATTGTGTTATGAAAAAGAATTACTCAAAATTTCTTCAGTCACTTCTTTTTACTTTTTTTCTCTTTACATAATTAGCAAGAAGTGCATCTTCCAGAATTTGTTGATCAATCTCCCTAGTATATTGCTCACCAAATTGAGCTTGCGGCAAGGGGCTCGGAATTGTTGCAATAATTTGAAAATGTTTCATTAAATTATTTTTGTTCTTATAATTACAAGTAATTCATTTAAAACAACATTACAAAGGTGTTTTTTACCTGGCGTGGGCGCATCATCATGTTCATCATTATCCTTTCCAGGCTCAACCTGCTCAGTGTTACCTGCAGCTACATGCTCTGCAGTTGAATTGTGGAGAATTAGAATTAATGTTCATCATATGAAATTATCTATACAAAACAATCACATATTAATAAATTCATTACCAGGAATTGAAGAATGATCTTCGACTGGTTGGTGTACATCCTCGACATTAATGGGATGATTGCTTTCCTTCTCAAAACAGAATAAATAGTTTATGTTATTTTATTATAACGAACAAATTGCATTAGAATTAATAAAGTTTCATTAAACTATATAGTTTTTATATACCTGTGCACCAGATGGATCAACAAAAGATCATGTATGCCCATACAAGCTTCTTTAGTGTTCAACAACAACTTCAAAGCTGCATTTGAAGCCAAGCTTCAAGTCTTCCTGAGTGGAAATTTCTTTGAATCGGTCAGCCTGCATATTTGCATAACATCATTAATTCTACATTTTGCGTCGGAATAAAATGAAAAATAATTTTCTATTTATTATTTGGATGCAGTATCGGGTTTTCGATACTTACAAATCATGCCGCTAAGTTTGAATAACCACCAGGTCCAAGATTGTGTTGATCAATTTTCTCCAGTATTGCCTTTGAGGCCTTTGATGCGTTTGACAACCTAATCAAGTGTTGAATTACATTAGTCGATGTTTCAATTTTGATATAAAAATTAATAATAATAAGGCTTACCATTACATTATGGAATGTATTGCATACCTCCTTGTGCCTGGTGGTATATTTTCTGCTTTTCTTAGACCCTTCTCTTTTCCATCTTCCACTATGGATTTCCACTCCTGTGATGGAATCATCGAAGGGTGCTCATACCTAGGGTTATTTTCTAGGTGAACCCTAGATTGGTCTCGAACAATATTCAGATGTTGTCCAGCCTTCTTTATGACCTTCAATGTATCGAAGGTATATTTTCTGAACAGGACAACCAATCGATTAGTAAGCTCGTCCTTTAAAGCTTTTGGTTGTCTATCCCACCTTATGCAAATTGTGGTCCCAAAGATATTCAAGTCCAAATCATTTAGATTTTTATAAAATACATCATTTCCTGCAAAACAATCATGCCATCATTAGTCAACATCAAAAAAAAATCGATATATTAGAAACAAATTATAAAAACTAAGTTGAACAATCTATAATTACCCGGAATCTTCTCTATCTTTATTGGAACGAGTTCCTCGTTCACCAAAAATGTTGTCACTATTGAACCCGTGATAGTGACACGAGAAGATCTAGGAAATGTTGCTTCAACATCAGCATTAGTATCAAACCCTGTATCCACCCCTTCTTCTGCAGGATCTGTTGTGGGTCGGTCAGCATCAGTTGCACCCTTTGTTGGCCTCAGGGGTGTTGCAAAGCATGTTTCCGACTATTCAGTGGACAAAAGGGGTGTAGTGTGTGGTGTATGTGGAGTGTTTTGGTCACTAGGACCAACACTGCATTCACCACCAGTGTGAGGTTGCAAAATATCCTGTAAATACAAACCATTGTATTATAAGTTCACTATCATATACAATTAAAAATTATAAAGTTCTAAATGAATTTACATTATGATTCCGCAACTTAATTTCAAGGACTGACATCTCTGGATCAACAATTGAATCTTTGCTTTGATCTCGTCTTTTCATGGAATTGTCAATGCCAGATGAACCACTTCCCTATGTTTTTTTTTCAAGGTCTTATGTATCACCTTCAACAGGTCTATAGAATAAGCAATGTCAGCATCATTAAAAAACTAGTTGACATCAAAATCTAAAGACCGTTGAGTTGTTTTTTCGTAGACCAAATCATTTGTCTACTATAGAAATATATAAAACATTGCTTAGTTTATGAAGCAATAGTCTGCGCAAAAAAATATATTAACAAAAATTGTTTATCATGATAGATTCCTAGAATAACATCTAGGTTTACCTGATTCCTAGAAAATGGTGTGGCCTGATCAACAACTAGAGACTTTCCCCGATCATCCACCTGCAAAAAAAGTTTACAACATTATCATAATGAACGTAGTCGTAAAAAAGAAAAAATACATAACAAAATAAACATTATGCTACATGCTTTATATGTATACAATTTTGAAGTATTTAAAATGTAGAATTACATTTAGGTTTACTTGTTTCCTTAAGGCTCCAGTTGTCTGATCAACATCTGGGGACTTTCCCCGATCATCAACCTACAAAAAAAGTAGACAACATTATCATAATGAACACAAACATAAAAACGAAAAAATACATAACAAAATAAACATTATGCTACACGTTATACATGTGTACAATTTTAAAGTATTTAAAATGTAGAATTACATTCATGTTTACCTATTGCCTCGAGGCTGCATTCATCTGATCAATTATCGGGTGGCTTCCCGATCAACACTCTGCATGAAAAATATATAATATTATATAAACGAACTGAATATGGTATTGAAAAAAACATAACAACAGATTTGTTTGTCCATCCTAAATTTTTACAATGGCAATATTGATGTATACCTGCCGCCTTGAGGTAGGTCTACTAACATCTACTATGAAGGAGGTGCCCCTGACAGAACCCTGCATCAAAAACATACTAAAAATTACCTAACGAAACCAAAATACTCACTAAAACAATTTTAAAACATAACAATTGATGTATACCTATTGCCTCGTGGATTGTGTACTCCTCTCACCTGTTGCTGGGGTAATGCGCCCCCCATCACCTATTTGCGAAGTCAACATAGGAAATTTAATAAAAAATTATAATTATCTGCTAATGAAAAATACTAAATATGTTAAAATAATTAATAAAAGGTTGGGTAAATTGCTGGATGTACCACATCCATACTAACCGTGTTTGTATCTACTCGATTCAAATTGTAATTAATAAGCAGCTCTTCCCTAGCAACTATTGATTTGATGGCACATACAAAGACATGATTTCCTTCATGCGCCTCAAATATGCAGTTGGGTTGCTTAAGTGTAGACCCTGGTTGTGTATTGTTTATAAACCCCGCAATATTCTCAGTTATTTTTGGCCTTCCGTCAATGTACAATGTTGCTCCTTTATTATGATCTTTTGCTTGCAGTTGTAAATAATTTGTTGACAACCCATATTTACGCATACTTTGTGTATATTGGACCAGGCCCATCCAATCCTTGTAGTTGTAAGAGGGTCCAACATACTCCATCAATTCTATACATTTGTCGTATCTGACCTTTATGTCATCAATGAAAAACAATCCCAATCCATGTAATGATGATGGTGCAATTCTATACATCCTCTAATTCACACAAAAAAAAGTGTTGACTTGAGGAAGATCCATAGGTACCCATTGTTTCACTAGGTGTTTGTACCTTAAGGGAACCTCAATGTCTCCTATTGTCTCATCATCTTAGGAACATGACCCCCCTCCTCTGAAAACAAAATCCATGCGTTTATTGAATTTTCTTCTGATCTTTTGACATCTAGTTGATCTAGTCCTTGTAGAACTACTGGATGTCTCACTTTCCTCTAGCCTTCCCAAACTCCCCTCGCTGGAGGAAGACAGGTCTGACAAATACCTGTTTGGTTCTACCTACACCATGGCCGAAATTTTTTTTGGCAAATAATAGAAAAATACCAGCAAAAAACTTGGAAAGAATTATAAGCATGACATAATAGTGATATCATTATCCTGAATAATATCAATAATTCACTATTATAAAAGTTCATCATACAGTCCTTTAACACGATATAGATATCAAGTCGTTCCATAGCAAATGCTTCAGCCAATTGATCTCAAAATACAAACTATGTTTTTTACAATATTCTTAGGTGTACCTTTTTTAATTTATTTTGTTTCCTCACCTAAAAATATTAAAGACCCAGTTTACGGATCTCAATATATCTAATAAAATCATTTGAAAATATTTTGTAACTTTTTTTCAAAAGAAAAAGAGGTGTTCCTTGATATTCAATAGTGAATCAAAGGTAACTTTTACATAGTCCCGACAATAAGTCAGTCCAAACACGAGTGGATATCATAAGTATCAAAAAAATTCCCAAGGGGAGGGATGGAACCCGCAATCCCAAGATGACTGAAGTAGAAGTACCACACGGAGAACATAAGGAGCCCAAACAGCTTATCCAAGGAGGCATCGAGGGTGGAGAAAAAAAACCCCTGAGGGTATGAAAACAAACTCTATATCCCCAGCTAAAACAAGAAAGATGCTAATGTATCCCATAGTCGAAAGAACCAAAAAAGACTAAGCCACATAAATCAAAAATATTTTAAATTAAATGTTTCATTCCTTCCTCAATGATTTCTCCTTCTAAAAGTTACGAGAAGGAGAGGAGGCCATCCTTCATATTCAATGCTTCCTTGGATAAATGGTCTTCACTCATATTGTGCTCCTTGTAGACATGGCTAAATTCATATAACAAACGAATTGAAGTTGTCGATAGTATAGCATATATGTCAGATATCCGACGAAATGCATTATTTTCTCCAACCTCTATAGATGATTCCACATTCAGAGAGCTTCTATCACTACACCGACCTGATCACACAACTTCTAGGTCACATATCCACTCCGCATTGGCATTATTATTCACTTTCTTGGCCACTCCTCTCTCCTTACTCTACAACTATTGTTGTTGTAACCCTTACTTTTGATGGTTGTAAGTGGTTTTTAGTTTTCCCATGAATGTTTTTGTGATGTTGTAGATGATTTTCCATTTTACCTAATATGTTTTATGATCTTTTCTATCATTACTAGGGTGCACATACCTATTGTTTATGGCTTCTTAAGCCTGAAACCTCAAGGTCCTAAAAGTACCCAGATCTCATGTAGGACCCCTTAAGAGTCATAATAACAACTATTGTTAGAGGATGTTATTCTCCAAATGATACACCAAAACCATACTTATCGGTTAATATTTGTACAGGGATGTTTTTCTCTCTCCCATAATGTATCATACTAATGGGATTGTGACTATCAAGTCAATGCCTTATTTGCATAGTGGAAATACTACAACACTACACTGGAATGTCTTATGACTAACTCATGAATCTTCCC
>LPNX010342996.1:208122-227946 GCA_001517045.1 Pseudotsuga menziesii
AATGAAAAAAATGTTTTAAATACAATTATATCAGTCTATAATCTTTGCTGATTTATTCCTTTTTATCTTGTCAATTTGAGTTGTTTCATGTGTTGTCTTAGTAATGAGGGATTGTTTCAAACTCCCTACAATTCTCATTTTGGAACGCAGGATTGAACATACAAGACCTCAGTAGGATAAAGGATAGGTTTCACCCATCTCTTTATACTAGTATGTAAGTGAAAACCCTTCAGCAACATATCATAGCATATGTACAGTTATCCAGTATAATCAAACAATACAATACATTAATGGTAGTCTTCAGTCCAAAGCGCACTGGGAAGTAAGTGCATTAATGGATGTTAATGGTCAAAAGGAAGTGGGAATGAAATAGGACATAAAAACTCATCATTATTATGTCATGTAGACATTTACTTCAATTGTTGGTACAAAGAAGGTGGAATCCAAGCATCTTACTAGTACCAAAATTTATCATATGAGCTTCAAGTTATTCATCAAGAAGAATATTTGCAAACTTAACCTTAAACCTTTTAAGCATTAAAAAAAATTGCACTAAGATTTTTTTTCTAAAGTTTTTTTTTTAAAACATCTTGTGGTTACACTTGCTAGTTTCACACGTAAACTATGTTACAATGAAATGTAAATAGAGTGTAAGCCTTGGACAATGTATTTAGATTAAAATTAATGAGATGTTCTAGCATATTGAAATATTATAAGAAACTCTATAACTCTAATATTATCGAATGAATTCTAAGCAAATAAAATTTCCATATTTATTTCAACTTCAATTGGAACTTTGGAGTTATTAAGATAGGGACCACTCTCTTATGCTTTCTTATAAGGCTTGGAAATAATGTAATCTAATTACAAAGGATGCATAGTTTATCTAAAGGTCACTCCAAGTAGCCTCTACACGTTGCAACATCTTTCATGTATTTTCTGTCTAATAAGGGGAACCTTGATCTCTATATGACACTAGTGAGAATATACCATGGGACCTTCCAGTTCACCTTTATAAAATTGCATAAGAAAATAAATACCAAAACATAATATAAAGCATAAGAAACAACAATGTCTCACACACAGGGTGCACATTATAAATTTACCTTGAAACCCTAAACTAGGAAAACTTGCCTAATCGAGAGTTACTCATATCTCAATATCATTGTATTATCTTCACCATTTTCAATACAACACTATAGCATTCAAAACCCTAATATGCTTACTTGGATTAGAGTTCAACCAAACTTCCTTAACCAAAATTAATTTACAATGGGTCAAAAAACCATTGGCCAAAAATGCACAAAACAAATTAAAAATGAACACAATTTTTTTTTGAGAGATTTGGTCTCGAACCTCTAATAGGGGGGCCACTAGTCCCTTGTACCCCACTAGAAATTTTTAACACTAACATAATTTGTCAATGAATCTTCAACATTCTTCAAGGTATTAACCTTCTTCAACAATAGTTTGTTCTATTCAACCATGTCTCTAAAAAAATGGTATTCTACATCATTATGCCTTGCTTAGGAAAGTTAAACATGGTTATTTTGATACAAACCCATTATTCCATCATGTGTACAAAGAATAAATCAATATTTACATATAGTAAATTTGAATGACTTAGGAAGGAAATTCAAAATTCTCACTAGTGCATGAAAACCTAGTTAGGGCTTAACTAGAGCTCAAATGCCCTTAATTAGACATGTAATTTCTCATAGATGAATTAACAAGGTCATAACTGACCTAAGTGGACAAGTGGAGGCTTAAACACGTAAAATCAAGGAACAATTGCATGATAAACTCATGCATGTGAGGAATCTTTTCAGAATAGTCAAGGAGGGAACTACATACTCATAATAGTAAAGGAGGACACTTGTAGCTCTTGATTAGTGGAGTTAACTACCTAGAATCACTCCAACATATCAAACATGTAGTGTGGGAACCTAAAATTAGGGAAAGTTATCCTAATTGAAGTAATGCTCCCTCAAATGATAGAAATAGACATGAGGATCACTTCCATGATATAGAAATAGCACATTACTCTCTTGAATCTAGACTGGGATGAATCTATCGGATGCCTTAAATGGTGAGATATAAGTTCGTAGGTGAGATATTGATGCTATGGAGAGGAAAATATGCTCTAACAAAATAAAAGTATGAAATCAAAAAAGTCACAAGATCTTAGAATAACTCTTTTCGGAGTTTAAAAAATACTAACACAAATTAAGTTCTTCAAAATCAAATACAATGTGTGTAATCTACACTAGAAAAAAGCCATGATACTTAAACAAAAAAATAGGGAATGTGTTCATCCTAGTAGACTAGGATGGGGCTCTCATGGACCATATAGTAGGTTGAGGAAACCTAGAAGACAAAAGGAAGACAATAAAAAACTAACCCTAACATGTAAAATATAGAATGAGAGGGATGAATAATTTCATGATGGAAGATGAAAGACACTAGGGAATTGATTCAACATATATACTTACAAATTTGGAAGATGCAAATGGTGCATGGACCACCACTCCTTAATGAATTCATTCTTTAAATAGAAAATTTGATGGCTAGTAAACCCTAACCATTTTAATTGTCTTTCAAATCTTTGTGGTTGAGGGGCCTGAGTAACTTTTTCTAGAGAATATCTCAACCACCCCTCAATGTAATCTTGCAACATAACTACAATTATATCTTGTCAAACCCTTATTTTGAATAACCCTTCTTCAATTTTTTTGAGATCCTAGTGTTGCTTCCATGAGCTAGTCACTTGATCTTCATTATCATTCACATAGACTACTAGCCAATTTCTCATTTTTCTTTCGGAAAAATTGGTGAGGTTATCAAATTGATGCCTCCACAAGGTTCTAAGCTTACAAATGTTACTCTATTTTCTCCCTTTTTAGAAGCATTGAATCTCTTATGAAAGGCGGGCCCCCAAGTTTCTTGATTACTTCAGTGGCTTTCAGGAAAGTTGTGTTCTTTCTCTCCTACATAATATTGCAAGTGGTGATCAATTATCAGAGGATGTCTATATGCCCTATCCATCCAACCTCTATTTTTTTTTTGAGAGAGAGGGGAGCACATACTTATTTCTTCTCACCATATTGATGCTTGATGTCTATATGCCCTATCCATCCAACCTCTATTTTTTTTATTTTTTTTGAGAGGGGAGCACATACTTCTTTCTTCTCACCATATTGATGCTTGATACCTGGGACAAAAAGGTACTAATTGTTCCACAAACCTAAAAACATGGCATAAGATTTATTTAAAGCTGAGATGGATTATATTCATTAATTAATATAGGTTGCAATAGGCAGAGATAAAAATTCAATCATAGTTGTGTCCTTTCTAAGGTTTAGTCTTCTTAATCTTCCAGCTGTTGCTTTTCTGTGTTTTTCTTATATTTTGGCAGCCAAAAAAAATAACTTCTGGCAAATATTTGTTGTCGCTACAATTTGGAAATTATTGCGTTAGGTTTGATTTGCTTTCTAATATAAGGTTTTTATAATAAAAAACCTGAAAGAATAAATCCATAACATTTGGCAGACTTCTAGCAAATCCCTGTTGTCGCTACAATTTGGAAAATATTGAGTTAGGTTCGAGTTGCATTCTAACCTATGGCTTTTATAATGATCTTGAATTATAGTCGAAGTTTTGTGTAAAAACCTAAGTGGTTAAGGTATGTGTGCCTTCTCCTCGATTTCACACTTGGTTGCATCTATGTTTTTCAACTTGTGCCTCTCATGCTATTTTTACCCCTATTACCTATGTTTTCGTGGGTGTTGAATGAGGGTAACCTGCTCTAACAGCCTCTGCCTTTCCTCTATTGTCCTCCACTTATGATGGGTCCATTCACTGGGTCAATTATATGCTTTGCAACGGGGTGTGGAACTCTATATCGATATGGGTGAAATGCAACTGCCAAATGCAATTCTATTTTTAGCTCTATTAACTATGTTTTCATGGGTGTTGAATGAGGGTAACATGCTCTAATAGCCTCTTCCTTTCATCTATTGGTAATGAAACCCTAGATATTTGCAAAATAATTTTTAAATTTTTAAAATAGAAATGAATTAGGGCATGGTACTCACAATTTTGGGATGCATTGTCTCAGCTTACAGTTTCTTTTATAATTGGCCTCCTTTTCCACTACACAACCACAATCCACTCTCCTTAGTCTTCACGGGTCCAAAGCGTTGCTCCCACTGTCTCAGTCTCATATATTACTCTCCATCCAAGTTGCTCAGATCATCACTAATCACTAAATGAGCTCAATAGGCACTCAACGAGATGCATAGAGGAAGAAGCTTTCTCATGAAGATGAAATGAAAATAGCAAGCGAGAGGTATTGAAAGCTGAGGTTTTTTGTTATTGTTTTATGTTTATATATATATATATATATATATATATATATATATATATATATACTAAAAATAAATTTAATATAAAATTACAAGTAAAATTTAATTTAAAAATATTTAATTTTGATAAGTATAAAGAGATATAATTATTAGGTGTTTGACAGTATATGCATAGACTTTGTAGTGGTTAAGACTCATATGGATAAAGGGTTAAATGTGATAATTGTTGATGATGATAAGGGATAGGGTTTATATGGGTTTGGGAATAGGTTTTATAGGTATTATGTTTCATAAGGGTTAAGTGTTTTAGGTTAGGGATTAGTCTCAGATGAACCTTCGTTTATTTTCTCTAAGTACTATTCAATGTCCCACCAAAAAAACCCTAACAACTTTTCATTATAGGTGTCATTATCTCTTTTTTCTTAATCCCGATCGAAGTGGCCGCTCCACTTCCACTAGAAATGACCTTCTGCAACATGTTCATAAGTTGTACCTAGCACCATATACTTAAAGAAGTTGTACACTAGTTTAAACCTTTCATCAAGGCTTCTATACAACGATGTTATGTATAAACAAAAAATTTAATCCATCTCATGACACTCAATGTACATGTTCCTTCAAATCTAACTTATATGTGTTAACCTATTTTCCAGATTCATATCCTTGATCACACATTCATTCACCTAATACGACTACCTTTGGGAAACTTCAAGTAGTAGAGACAACTATTCCTTAGCAATCGTCTAAGGCATTTTACCATACATATTGGCAATAGAGACAACTATTCCTTCTAAGTAGCAATGAAGAGAAATTTCTTTGGTAAGACCTTTTCCTTCAAAGGAAAAGTGGGATCACTATGATCTACATCAATATAGGTAGAAAAAGTAATTGAATGGTTGAATCAATAAATTTCTAAGTGGAAAACAAAGGTAGGAAACAATGTGATGAAAGATGTATCCACAAAATATCTAGCTAAGAAATGGAAATAAAAGATGAAGAAACAAGGATAAACATTAGATAATGTAGAGAATTGTGATTCTACATAAGATCTTATAGATGTTGATTATCATGAGAGTTCTCTTATTGTCATGATCATGATCATAATTATCATCATCTTCATGTGAAACAATAAAATTCACGATGATGAGGATTATGGTGATGATGATGATGATTATGAGTGGTATCATCATAAGATGACAATGATGATCATGAGGATGAGGATGTGGCTGATGATGATGATGTCGATGATGATCATGATGATATCCATGATGGCAATCATTATGATGATGATCATGATCATGATGCTATCCATGATGGCAATCATTATGATGATGATGATGATGATGATGATGTCGTTGATGATGATGATGATGATGATGATGATGAAGATGATGATGCTGATGATGAGGATGATGATGATGAAGATGATGCAGATGAAGATGATGATGATGAATATGAAGATGATGATGATGATGAAGATGATGATGTTGACGATGATGATGATGATGATGATGATGATGATGATGATGACGGTGATGACCGTCTTGATATCATATGAAATGATGAAAATGTTAATGATGTTGATGATGATGATGAAGATAACGTTGATGATGTTGTTGATGACGACGACGATGCTAATGATGATGACGATGACGACGACAATGATGATGATGATGATGGATGATGATGATGATGATGATGTTGATGATGATGATGATGTTGATGATGATGATGTTGTTGATGATGATGTTGTTGATGATGATGATGATGATGATGATGATGATGATGAGCAAGCCTTATGATGTTGATGACTATGATGACAATGACAATGATGTCGATGATGATGAGATGATGACAATGATACGGATGACAATGACGACGACAACGATGGTGATGATATGAAGTAATTAATTTGGTCTAGGTTTATTTTTAATTCTAAAAATAATTTTAATGATCATGTTGATCATGTTGATGTTGATGATGATGATGACAATGACGACGACGACGATGGTGATGATGATGATGATGATGATGGCAATGACGATGATGATGGCCATGACGATTATGATGATGTTGAAGATGGCCATGAAAATTAGAGTCCCATAACGATGGCCATGATGGTGATGATGATGATGATGATGATGATGGTGAAGATGATCATCATCATCATTATGACAATGATGGTGACGATATTGATGATGATGATTATGATGAAGATTATCATGACAATGATAATGATGAAGATGACAACAATGATGATGATGATGATGATGATGATGATGATGAAGATGAAGATGATGATGTTGACGATGATGAATATGAAGATGATGATGTTGACAATGATGATGATGAAGATGATGATGTTGACAATGATGAAGATGATGATGATGATGATGAAGATGACGACAATGATGATGATGAAGATGATGATGTTGATGCAGACGTCGATGATAATGATGAAGATGAAGATGATGATGATGTCGACGATGATGAAGATGATGATGATGATGAAGAAAAAGACAATGATGATGATGGATGATGATGAAGAAGATGAAAATGTTGGTGATGATGATGATGATGATGATGATGATGATGAAGATGAAGATGACAATGATGATCATGATGACGATGATGATCATGATGATGGCAACGATATTGATGATGGTGATGATGATGATGGTGATGGTGATGATGATGATGATGATGATGATGATGATGATGATGATGCTGAAGATGATGATGATGATGATGTAGATGACGATGATGATGTCAATGATGATCATGATGTTATCCATGAGGACGGTCATTATGATGATGATGAAGATGTCGATGATGATGATGATGATGATGATGAAGATGATGATGTTGATGATGAGGATGATGATGATGAAGATGATGAAAATGATGATGATGATGATGACGACGACGATGATGATGATGATGAAGATGATGACAATGATGATGATGATGATGATGATGATGATGATGGTGATGACAGACTTGATATCATATGAAATGATGAAAATGCTATCGATGTTGATGATGATGATGATGATGACGCTGATGATGCTGTTGATGACGACGATGATGTTGATGATAATGATGATGATGATGATGATGATGATGATGATGATGATGGATGATGATGATGATGATGATGACGGATGATGATGATGATGATGACGGATGATGATGATGATTTTGATAATGATGATGATGATGAGAAAGCCTTATGATGTTGATGGCGATGACGACGATCATGATGCTACTAATGATGATGATGATGATGACGATGATGATGATGATGATGATGATGAATGGTGATGATGACGACGACGACGACGACGACGATGATGATGATGGTAACGATGATCATGATTATGATGATGATGATCATCATCATCATCATGGCGATGATATTGATGATGACGATGATGATGTTGACGACGATGAAGATGATGATGATGAAGATGATGATGACAATGATGATGATGATGATGATGAAGATGATGATGTTGATGATCAGGATGATGATGATGAAGATGATGAAGATGAAGATGATGATGTTGACAATGATGAAGATGAAGATGATGATGTTGACGATGATGAAGATGATTATGATGTTGATGTATTTGTAACTTTGGAATGTATTCATCCATATATCTTATGTATTGTACCCCAATGTTTATTCCAGGATGTGTCTGTAATGTATTTAATTCATGTCATGCCTCGATATTCCTATCGAGAGGTTATATAATGTAAACAAATCATGTCAAGTCATTGTGGGTAACCCTCCTATTGGTCAAGGGTTAAAGTCCCCTCAGTTGTGGGGCCCTAGGGTTATTAGACTATCCTAGAGAAGCCGACCCTAGGTGATTCATTGTAAGTCAGGGCAATAGTCCCCGCCATGGTGTTAAGGATAAACCTCCTTATTGGTCAGAGGAGGCAAAGTCCCCACAAGTTGTGGGACACTAGGGTTATTAGACACTCCTAGAGATGTCGGCTCTAGTAAGTAATTGTTAAGTGAGGCCGACATGTTGGAGTGGGTTTCAAGTGAACGAAAGAATATAAATAGAGAGTGAGCCTCTCTATTTATCACACACACACTCACTCATTAGGGCGCATGAGTGAGAGAGAATTTGTTGGGATCAGAGAGAGAGACTACTGCTATTGGGAGATCATCTTGATGTTTTTCAAGTTTTACTTTTGGTGCTGATTCTCTCTCTGAGGAAGTTGCAGGGTTTTCTCCTTTATGGTTTCCTCGAGAAAAATTATTTGTGTCTCTTGTCTCTTGTGTTTTATTGCTATGCATGTTATTCTCTCAGTTAAATATTCTAAGATCATAATGCTAGCTTGAATGATAAAAATCTAACATGGTATCAGAGCTAACCTGAGAAGAAGACATTGTACAGCTATAGAATATAGGACTTCTTACTTTTTGGGTCTCTCTCCACAATATATCATCAAAAATATGCTAGGACGACTCTCCATTGAAGGGTGCATCTTTCTGTCGAAGGGGAATTCGATTCCGATCTTTTTCAGTTTTTGGTGCGAGAAATTAGGGCTTCTTACAGAAGAGGAATTTTTTAGTGAGCCCGACATAAGATTTCTCTCCTCATCAAAATCAAATTTTAGAGACCTGGGTCAAGATTTCTGGTTGGGTGAAACTCCAGGAAATCCAAACCCTAGTTTGACCCCGAGCTAGAAAAACCCTAAATACTAAAACTGATATGTTTTGGTACATTCGCTATATATCGGGATTGGAGAAGGCTCAAGAGATAAAAATTGCAGAGGTCAAATATAAAATCTTGATGTACACTGTATCCACAATACAACCTCATATTCACTATATTCTAGGAGATATGATCCCTCCTAGTTAGGGTTCCAACCTCTTCCAAAATTCATCCCTAAACAGGACAACTGGGGAGAATTACTATATCTTGGTCTACAAAGGTCCAAATGAAATTTTTGAAGATGTTCTAGAAAGGAAACATAATTTAATTTCTGTGATCCGAGTTTCAGACTCAGAAGATGAACCAGTGACACGTGGAAGTTCGTACAACTTCTCTATTCTGAACAGTCCTGTAACAGGTCACCTTGGGAAAACGATCATACATCCCACTTGGTGAAAGCAATTCTGATGCAAACTATGGTGTTGGAACAAGTACATGTGAGGCTACCTCATTGCAATGTTTTAGACACAGAGGAGTAGTAATTTTGGAGATACCACAGAAACAGTAACAGACATTTATGCAGAAGGAATTGGAAAACTAGGGCTTCCTGTTCTGGGAGCTTCCCTCCAATATTTTCAGAAAAGGAGTACATTGGACAGCTTGAATTGAAGAGATATATCTTTCTATACAATCAGATCTAAAGGATTCCAAGTTTTGAGAATTAGGGTTTCTCTGACAAACCCTAGATCAGCCAGCTCTGGAATCAGGATGGACACCTCAAATCGGTAAGATCTAATCTTTTTCTATTTTCATTTGAGGTTCTCATTTCAAAGTGATCTATCACATCAGTTTGGTGAAGTTGACAAATTCCAAGAATGGAAGTATATGATCTCTCTGAAGAAAATGAATTGGAAACCTACATAAGTAGAAAGGTTCCAGTTCCAAAGGGAGATGAGGCTTAAAGCCTTACACAAGAAGAACTTGATCAAGGATAAGAAGATCATTGTTGATTCAGTCACGGATCAACTTGTACCACAACTGTCTTCCCTAAAGACACCGAAAAAGGTGTTTGATTCCTTGACCAAGCTATTTGAAGGAAAGAACATAAATCAGAATATGACCTTAAGAAACCAGTTGAAGAATGTGAAGATCCAGAATGCAGAGACCATACAGTGATCTCTCAAATCAAAGAACAACTTATAGTAGTAGAAGAAGAAGTGGAGAATGCAGAAGTGGTGAGAGCCACCTTGAATGGCCTCTTAGGATCATGGGATTCATTCATTCAAGGAATGTGTGCCAAAAGGAAGTGATTAATTTCAGTAGACTCTCGGTAGAGCACACACAAGAAGAAGAAAAAGCTCGACTCATAATAAGAGAAGAGAAGATGGGAGAAACTAAAGATCAAGCTCTCACCATCCAAAGAAGATCCCTCAACCAATGAGGAATATGAAGATATCAACTCTTGAAGAACCTCTTATCCATCTTAGCATTTGGATAAGAAACGATGATATTATGAATGTAGAAGATGATGAAGCTGAAGGCTCAAGGAATATACCTACGAAACAAATAAAGATAAGTATTCAATTGTCATTTAATGACATTGTTCTGTTATGCATTTGTTTATATTTAGTTAATGTATTATGCATGATAGAATGTTTGCATTAATGATAGTATACTACTAATATGCATATGATGGTTAAGTAGCTCATGGTGATATACAACTCTCTATTGCTAAGTATCTAGAATGAAACCTCTATGCTAACATATTGGATTAGTGCACAATGTCAATGTTGTCCTGGTAGAGATGGAAGGCATCTAGAAAAGTTTCCGTGAGATATGGATGAATGTTGTATTGGATAAAATAGTTGCATGATCATATATTTATGCATAAGAAGTTTTCATTATGAATATACCTTATGAAATGTTTCTAACCATACAACTAATGCATTTGACTTATAGGAAAGATCGCATACATAATCGCCTACAAGCAAAGAAGGATGAGACTTGTTCCAAAGAACAAGTAACGACAGTTCAAGATGAATAATAATATGACGAATGTAGCGACATTATTGATGCAGAACCTTCTAGCTATGAAGAAGTAACCAAGAAGAAAGGGAAGACCAGTTCAAGAAGAATGATGTCTAGGTTGCAGTATCAATACCTGAAGAGAAGTTCGTAGTTCCATCCTGCAATATATGGAAACATCATGGGATACAAAACAAGATTCGTAGCACGAGGCATAGACTATGAAGAGACATTTGCAGCCACTAGAAATACACATGACAGGAAGAATCATGTGTGCAAATGAAATAAGGCCTTGTATGAACTCAGAAGACACCCATGGGATAACACATACATGAGGAGCTTGATGAAGACCTGAACCTTTGCTACAAGGTTGAAGATGAAATTCTATAGAGGATGACAAGCTCTCATATGGGTACGAGAAGAACTTTTGAAAAATTCAAGATAGAGGATCTTGGTATCCAATGATCCTATATGGATACTATTTGTCACTCCGGTACATAATGTTTCAATGCATAGAGTATAGAAGACAGAGGGAGTATGATGCTCCGCTTCATAGGGAGTGATTGCAGAAGATGCTAAGGTTTGACACGGTATGACAGGATGGATAGCTTACTAGTGACTCTAGGCTTTAGTAAGAGTAAAGTAGATTCCAACCTTTACTACAAGGTTGAATATGGCAACCCATTGATGCTCCTACTGTATGTAGATGATCTATTTGTAACAGGTATCGATGGGTTGATTGCTGATATGAAGAGGAAGCTTGCTTCCGAGTTCAAAATCGAGGACTTGGGTATGATGCATTATTTTCTAGGCATGGAGGTGTGGAAGAATGTAGATGGAATTTCCCTAGGACAAGGGAAATATACAGTAGAGATCCTGAAGAGTTTTGGGATGATGGACTGCAAGGCTATGGCCACACCTATGGCATAGAACCTGAAGCTATTGAGTGATGCTTCATCAGAGACGGTTGATGATATGATGTATCGTCAGATGATTGGGTCCTTGATGTACCTAATGAACACGAGACCATATATTTGCTTTGTTGTGAACACCTTGAGAGAGTTCTTGACAGATCCGAGACATGTTCACTTGATTGTTGCAAAGCATATTCTAAGGTACATGAGGGGTACAATTGATTATGGGCTCAAGTATGAGGCAAATCAAAAGATTAACTTGGAGGTTTATGTTGATTCATATTGGGCAGGAAGTGCCATCGATAGGAAGAGCACTTCAGGGTGTTGCTTCAGTATGGGATCAAGTGTGATCTCTTGGTTTAGCAGGAAGCAATCCTATGTGGCACTAAGTATAGCTGAAGTAGAGTATGCTGCAGCTTGTTCAACTAGTTGTGAGGCAGTATGGCTAAGGAAGATACTGTCTGATTTATTTGATCTCTAAATGGATGCTACTTGTATACATTGTGACAACCAGAGTTGTGTGAAGTTGTCAGAGAACCCGGTGTTCCATGACAATTCGAAGCATATCAAGATCAAGTATCACTATATAAGGGATATGGTGCAGAGGGGAGTAGTGAAGCTCCAGTATGTTGCGATGGATGATCAGATAGATTATGTGTTGACAAAGCCATTGGCTAGGGTGAAGTTTGAGTACTTTAGGGAGAATCTTGGTGTTCTCCAGATCGAGGTTCCTTCCAAGGAGAAGTGATGAGTCTATGAGCCATTCTGACATGGTGAAAGGATTGGTTCCTTCCATGATTAGATGTAAGGGCTAAGCCATTCTGTCATGGTGAGAGGATTGGTTCCTTCCATGTCAGATATGAGTGCTGAGCCATTCTGATATGACTATAGGATTGGTTCCTACCCGATCAGATATAAGGGCTATTGTCATTCTTGGAATGAAGGTGCCTGGTCAGTTACAAGGAATACTTGGTCTAGGACTGAGAGCCATTCTGATATGACTGTAGGATGTGTTCCTACATGATCAAATGTGAGTGCATGACCATTCTAATGTGATTGAGGGGTGTGTTCCCACTTGATCAGATATAAGGGTTGTTTTCGTTCTCTTGGAGAATGGAGGCACCTGGTCAATTACCAGGAACCCTCAACCTAGGGTTGAGAGCCCTTCCATCATGGTTGCAGGATGTGTTCCCGCATGGGTGGATGTAAGTGCATAGCCCTTCCATCATGGTTGCAGGATGTGTTCCCACATGGGTGGATGTAAGTGCATAGCCCTTCCATCATCGTTGCAGGATGTGTTCCCGCATGGGTGTATGTAAGTGCAAATCTCTTCCATCATGGTTGCAGGATGTGTTCCCGCATGGTTGGAAGTGCATATCCTTTTTAGCATGGTTGCAGGATGTGTTCTGCATGGATAAATGTGAGTGCTGGGCCTTTCTGATGTGATTATAGGATTGGTTCCTACATGAACAAATGTGAGTGTTGGGCATGCCTTTCTAACATGGTGCTGGATGTGTTCCTCTCATAGTCAGATGTAAGTGTTTGGAGGGCCGGTCTGACTTGGTGTCAGATGTAAGCGCTAAAGAAGACCTACATGGAGGCTAGGCCTACAACCAGCATGAAAAAGGGCTAGCTCTGTAGAACTTCCTATTATGAGAAGAATCATGAGATAGCACCCGTGATGATCCAGATATAGTGATGATGATCCAGATCGAGTGATGATCTAGATCCAGTGATGATGATCCAGATCCAGTGATGATCCAGATCCAGTGATGATGATCTAGATCGAGTGATGATCTAGATCTAGTGATGATGATCCAGATCCAGTGATGATGATCTAGATCCAGTGATGATCTAGATCCAGTGATGATGATCCAGATCGAGTGATGATCTAGATCCAGTGATGATGATCCAGATCCAGATGAAGATGACTTGAACATGACATGGACTCAATGATGATCCTGTTGAAATACTGTAACTTCAAAGAATATTCTATATGTATTTATTTGTGGTCCCCAATAGTCCTACCGGGAGAACCACTTGTATTACTTTGTACCTCGATGCTCCTAATCGGAAGAACTAATAAGAGTCATGAGGCAGTCCCCTCTAATTGTAAAGGTGGGTCATTAGCACCCCAGTGTGGTTACTTGAGCCTACATGTGTAACTCGAGCCTACATGATTAACTCGAGCCTACATGATAGATGAGTTAACTTAAGTGAACGGATGAATATAAATAGAGGTGTAGTGCTCCTCATTTGGAACACACACTCTCACTTGTGTAGCGCATTAGTGGAGAAGAGAAGTAGCTGGAGAAGGAGGAGGATCATGCTTTGATCTCCTTGCTGGTTTTATCTTTTATCTTTTATCTTTTTGGGGCATCTATATTGAGGAAGCTTTTGTTGGGTTTTTCCCTTTAGGGTTTTCCTAGGATAAATATTTGTGTTCCTTTTGTATGGTTGTGCGTGTCTATCTTTCAGTGATCCTAGTTTATATGCTTTTGTTATGAAAATGAAATGAAGTACTGATGTCTTAGCTAAGCATATGAAAATTTAACACGGTATCAGAGCCACCCTGAAAGAATACATTGTGCAGCTAAATAATATATGGATTCTTATTTTTTTGGGTCTCTATCCATGATCGATCAGCAAAAAAAGACTAGACTAACTCTCCATTGAAGGGCGCATCTTTCTGTTGAAGCGGAATTCGATTCCGAGCATTTTCAGTTTTGGTGCAGAAAATTAGGGCTTTCTACAGAAGAAGAATTTTTGAGTGAGCCCAGAATAGGATTGTTATCCTCATTAAAATCAAATTTTAGAGACCTGGATCAAGAAATTTGGTTGGGTGAAACTCTGGGAAATTCAAACCCTAGTTTGACCCCGATCTGGAAAAATCCTAAATACTAAAACTCCTAAGTTTTGGTACATTCGATATATCCTGAGATTGGCAAAGGATCAGGAGTTAAAAATTGCATAGGCCGAAGCTGAAATCATTATTTACACTGTGTCTGAAATTCAGCCTCATATTTGCTATATTATGGGAGATATGATCCCTCCAACTTAGGGTTCTAGCCTCTTCCAAAATTCATCCCTAAACAGGACCCCTGGGAATAATTGCTGTAGCATGGGCTACAGAGGTCCAAATTGAATTCCTGAAGATTTTCTAGAAAGAGAACGGCCTGTAATTTCTTTGATCCAAATTTCAGAACCTGAAGATGAATCAGTCACACATGGCATTTCGTACAACTGCACTATTCTAAACAGTCCTGTAAAAGGTCACCTTGGGAAAATGATCATAAATTAAAATTGGTGAAACAAATTCTGATGAAACTTGTTCTGTTGTATCAGGGACATGTGAATTTATGTGAGTGATAAATTTCAGACATAGAGGAGCATTAATTTCAGAGATATCACAGAAACAGTAACAGGCATTTCTGCAGAAGAAATTGGAAAACTAGGGCTTCCTGTTCCAGGAGCTTCCCTCCACTATTTTCAGAAAAGGAGTACATTGGACAACTCCATTTGAAGAGATCTATATTTCTATCCAATTATATCTGACAAATCCTAGATCAGCCAGCTCTGGAAGCAGGACGGACACCTCAAATCGGTAAGATCTAATCTTTTGCTATTTGCATTTGAGGTTCTCATTTCAAAATGATCTATCACATCAGCTTCATGATAAGCTTGGTGAAGTTTAAAACTTCCAAGCATGGAAGTATTTGATCTCTCTGAAGAAAATGAATTGGACACCTACATGAGTATAGAGGTTCCAGTTCTAGAGGGAGATGAGCCTCAAAGACTTACACAAGAAGAACTTGATCAAGGCCAAGAAGATCATTGTTGATTCAATCACGGATCAACTTATACCACAAGTGTCTTCCCTAAAGACACCAAATATGTTTGATTCCTTGATCAAGATATTTGAAGATAAGAACTTAAATCAGAATATGGCTTTGAGAATACAGTTGAAGAATGTGAAGATCCAGAATGCAGAACAACTTGAAGCGGTAGAAGAAGAAGTATGCAGAAGTGGTGATAGCCACCTTCAATGGCCTCCCAGGATCATGGGATTCATTCATGTGAAGAATGTATGCTAGAAGTAAGTGATTAATTTCAGCTCGACTAATAAGAAGAGAAGAATAAGATGGGACCAATTGAAGATCAAGCTCTCACCATTCAAAGAAGATCCCTCAAGCGATGAGGAATATGAAAAACTCAATTCTTGAAGAACCTCTTATTCATCTTATCATTTGGATAAGAAATGATGATTTCATGAATGAAGAAGATGATAAAGCAGAATGATCAAGATGGAGTCTACCCACGAAACAAATAAAAGATAAGTATTCAATTGCCATTTCATGATATTGTTTTGTTATGCATTTGATTGTATTCAGTTGATGTGTTATGCATGATAGATTGTTTACATTAATACTACTAATATGCATGTGATGGGTAAGTAGCTCATGGTGCTATACAACTCTCCAGTGCTACTTATCAAACCGCTTTGCTGACATATTGGATTAGTGCACAATCTCAATGATGTCATGGTAGAGATAGAAGGCATCTAGAAAGTTTCTGTGAAATATGGATGAATGTTGTATTGGCTAAATAGTTGCATGATGCATAAGAATTTGTCGTTATGCATATGTTTTATGAAATAGTTCTAACCATGCAACTGGTGAATTTGAATTGTAGGAAAGGTCCTATGCAACCTCCTACAAGAAAATAAGGATGAGACTTGTTCCGAAGAACAAGTGATGACAATTCAATAAACATGAATCTGAAGCTCCCAGGGTCAAAGACACCATGATGGAAGAAAGAGCTTCAAAGAGCGGTAGATACACCTCAAAGGATGAAGACCACCATGGGTATGAGAGATAACTCAAGATGAAGAAAAGAATGCTATAAAAGAAACTATGATCAAATAATAACAGTTGATCATGGGGAATGATGTATACGATATGATTTTGAGACATAAAGGGAATTACACAGTATCCTCCATATGGATCTACAAGAACAAGTGTACAAAGAAAGGTTCGTGATTTGCCTCAGAAAGAATAGACTATGACATGACATACTCTATTGACCAATATATATCAAGCATAGAACCACCTGTACAGAATGAAGAAGGAAGATAATACTCCACTTCAAGGGGAGTGACTACAGAAGATATCTGAGTTCGACACGGTACGACATGATGGACAGCTTCTTGATGGATCGAGACTTTACCAAGAGTAAAGTGGGTTCCAACCTTCAAAGTTGAATGCAAAAGACTAGGATATGTTGATGATATGACAAGATGAACTCATGGAAGATGTTATGATGAAAGAATACTAGAATGATGTATGGGATATAGTTCCCAAACCAGAAGGAAAGAGTATTGTATCCTCCAAATATACAAAATAGAGCATGCAGCTGATGGAAGTATCGAGAAGTATAAAGCAAGATTTGCGGCGAGAGGTTTCTTTCAGAAAAAGGGAATTAATTCTGAAGAGACACTTAATCCAGGAAGTAAGGTACACTTCCTTCAGAACTATCATGGTAGTTTCTTCCATGGTGAAGTAAAGACAAGCCTTCCTTAATGGTATTATTGAGAAATATTTTTACATCGAATAGTCATGAGGATTTGAAGTTGAAGCCAGATGGAATCACGCATGCAAGTTGAAGAAGGCCCTCTATGGCCTAAAGCAAGCTCCCAGAGCTTGGTATGGAAGAATAGATAGTTTCTTGTCGAGCATGGGATTTACCAAGAATAAAGCTGATCCTAACCTTTATCTCAAGGTTCTAGAAGATGAACTTGTCATCCTGTTATTATATATCCTTGACATGAAATGAGAAACAGATCATGGAAAGCAAGAAGAAAATAGCAGAATAATTTGAGATGAAAGACCTTGGGTTAATGCATTATTTCCTAGGTCTAGAAGTATGGCAAAATTCAAAAGAAATATTTCTCAACCAGGGAAAGTATGCGGTAGAGATATTGAAGAGATTCAATATGTTGGAATTCAAAGTCATGGCCACACCCATGGACTCCAACCTGAAGCTGTTAGCTGATGACTCATCAGAGTTAGTGGATATGACTCATTACAGACAGATCATTGGGTCATTGATGTACTTAACAAATACCAAACCAGACATTTTTTTTTCTATGAACACCTTAAGTCAATATCTTGTTCAACCAAGATGGGTTCACTTAGTAACTGCAAACATGTGATGAGATATCTGAAAGGGACTATAGACTTTGGTTTATATTATGATGGTAGCCATGAGTATAGATTGTATGGCTACACAGATGCAAATTGGGACGAAAGTATCTCAGACAGGAAAAGCACATTAGGTAGATTCTTTTGTTTGGGGTCTGCTATGAGTTCATGGTTTAGCAGGAAACAGTACAGTGTTTCTCGTAGCATGGCTGAAGTAGAATACATAGCAGATTGCTCTACTAAGTTGTGAAGTCATATGGCTTCGGAAGCTGATATCAGGTCTCTTTGAACTGAAGATGGATACTACATTGATTCTATGTGATAACGAGAGTTGTGATAACATAGAACCCTGTGTTCCGTCATAACACATAGAAATCCGGTATTTCTACATTCAAGATAAAGATGCAGATGATGATGTTTTAGTACTCACATAATGGAGATATAGATGTAGATGAAGATGATTTAGATGATGATGCGCTGACAAAGCCTCTGTCTCGGGTAAAGTTCAAACACTTTTGAGACAAGCTTGGTGTGGTTCAGAAAGACCTTCCTTGAAAGGGTGAGTAGTGATGTTGCAGTGGGATTGTATCATCCCTGGACACTTGCCCTAAAGTGACCCAGATACCTCCGTCTTCGAGAATGAAGAGGGATTGTATCATCCCGGGACATATGTCCAGAAGTACTGATCCGGTGACTTCAGTCATCGAGAATGTGGTGGGATTGTATCATCCCTGGGCACTTGCCCAAAAGTGACCCGGAGACCTCAATCTTCGAGAATGAAGAGGGATTGTATCATCCTAGGACATCTATCCAAAAGTGATCCGGTGACCTCGGTCCCCGTGAATGTGGTGGGATTGCATCATCCTCGGAACTTCGGTTCAAAATGTATCCAGAGGTCTCGGTCCCTGTGAATGTGGTAGGATTGCATCATCCCTGAACTTCGGTTCAAAATGTATCCGGAGGTCTCAGCCCCCATGAAAGTGGTGGATTGCATCATCCTTGAACTTCGGTTCAAAATGTATCCGGAGGTATCGGCCCTCGTGAAAGTGGTAGGATTGCATCATCCTTGAACTTTGGTTCAAAAGGTATCCGGAGGTCTCAGCTCCCATGAAAGTGGTGGATTGCATCATCCTTGAACCTCGGTTCAAAATGTATCCGAAGGTCTCGGCCCCCATGAAAGTGGTGGATTGCATCATCCTTGAACCTCGGTTCAAAATGTATCTGAAGATCTCGGTCCCCGTGAATGTGGTAGGATTGTATCATCCTTGAACTTCAGTTCAGAACAGATCTGGTGACTTCGGTACTCGAGAACGTGTGTTGATCCCGTAATTCCTAAAGGAAGGATTGTCTGAGTTCCACATCTGTGTTGATCCTGTAATTCTGAAAGGAAGGATCGTTAGTAACTCCGTAAAGACCTAAATCCCGTAATTCCAAAAGGAAGGATCATTGAATTGATCCCGTAATTCCAATAGGAAGGATTGTCTGAGTTCCACAGATGTGTTGATCCCATAATTCCAATAGGAAGGATTGTCCGAGTTCCACATCTGTGTTGATCCCGTAATTCTGAAAGGAAGGATCGTTAGTAACTCCGTAAAGACCTAAATCCCATAATTCCGAAAGGAAGGATCATTGAATTGATCTCGTAATT
>LPNX010342996.1:228052-259935 GCA_001517045.1 Pseudotsuga menziesii
AGAAAGGATCGTTAGTAACTCTGTAAAGACCTAAATCCCGTAATTCTCAAAGGAAGGATCGTTAGTAACTCCGTAAAGACCTAAATCCTGTAATTCCGAAAGGAAGGATCATTGGTAACTCCGTAAAGACCTAAATCTCGTAATTCCGAAAGGAAGGATCATGTTCATGTTTTTATGATGATGATGATGTTTCTGATCAAAAGATCAATATGTTGCTGATGATGATGATGTTCTCTGATTGAAAGATTAGAATATGATGATGATGTTGTTGCTGACGATGATGATGTTCTCTGATCGGAAGATCAGAAGTTGCTTATGATTATGATGTTGTTGATGATGATAATGTTTTATGATCGAAAGATTAGAATGCGATGATGATGATGATGTTTCTGATCAAAAGATCAGAATGTGACGATGATGATATCCTGATGATGATGATGCCGTATTATCAAAGTATGATGATGATGACATACTGATCGAAAGATCAGAATATGATGATGAGTTGATGTTAGAGTATGATGATGTTTGGTTGATGATGGTTCTGATCAAAAGATCAGAGGCTGATGATAATGATAAGTCTGATTGAAAGATCGTAGTATGATGATGATGTTGTTGCTGATCGAAAGGCCAAAGTGCTGAAGAAGATGTTGCTTATCTAAAGGTCAAAGTGTTGAAGATGATGTTGCTAATCGAAAGGTCAACGTGTTGAAGATGATGTTGCTGATAGAAAGGTCAAAGTGCTGAAGATGTTGTTGATCGAAAGGTCAAAGTGCTGAAGATGTTGTTGCTGATTGAAGAGTCAAGATGCTGCTGATTGAAGCGGTCAAAGTACTGATGATGCTGAAGACTAAATATTGAAGATGAAGGCTACATGATGTTGAAAAGCTTCCAATGATTTATAGATGTATCACCCTGATGATTTTGATGATGTCCTCTATCTCTCTCCTATTATTGTTGTTGTTGATGCTGTTATAGAATACCCTTCTCGTTAACGGGGAGTGTTGAAATATTGTAACTTCAAAGAATATTCTATATGTATTTATTTATGGTCCCCGATGGTCCTAATGGGAGAACCACTTGTATTACTTTGTACCCCGATGCTCCTAATTAGAAAAACTAATTAGATTCATGAGGTAGTCCCCTCTAATTGTAAAGGTGGGTCATTAGCACCCCAGTGTGGTTACTTGAGCCTACATGTGTAACTCGAGCCTACATGATTAACTCGAGCCTACATGACAGATGAGTTAACTTAAGTGAACGGATGAATATAAATAGAGGTGTAGTACTCCTCATTTGGAACACACACTCTCACTTGTGTAGCGCATTAGTGGAGAAGAGAAGTAACTGGAGAAGGAGGAGGATCAGGCTTTGATCTCCTTACTGGTTTTATCTTTTATCTTTTATCTTTTGGGGGAATCTATATTGAGGAAGATTTTGCTAGGTTTTTCCCTTTAGGGTTTTCCCAGGATAAATATTTGTGTTCCTTTTGTATGGTTGTGCGTGTCTATCTTTCAGTGATCCTGTTTATATGCTTTTGTTATGAAAATGAAATGAAGTACTAATTTCTTAGCTAAGCATATGAAAATTTAACAGATCTAGATGATACAGAGAAGAATACTTGTGCTTATAAATTGTGTCGAGAGAATACCTTCCTAGTTAAGAGGGAGTGTTGACATATTTGTAACTTAGGAATGTATTCAATATCCATATATCTTATGTATTGTACCTCGATGTTTATTCTAGGATGTGTCTGTAATGTATTTGAGCCATGTCATGCCCCGATGTTCCTATCGGGAGGTTCTATAATGTAAACAAGTCATGTCAAGTCATTGTGGGTAACCCTCCTATTGGTCAAGGGTTAAATTCCCCTCAGTTGTGGGGCCCTAGGGTTATTAGACTATCCTAGAGAAGTCGACCCTAGGTGAGTCATTGTAAGTCAGGGAAATAGTCGCCACCGTTGTGTTAAAGATAAACCTCTTGTTGGTCGAAGGAGGAAAAGTCCCCATAAGTTGTGGGGCACTAGGGATATTAGACACTCATAGAAATGTCAGCTCTAGTAAGTAATTGTTAAGTGAGGCCGACATGTTGGAGTGGGTTTCAAGTGAACGAAAGAATATAAATAGAGAGTGAGCCTCTCTATTTATCACACACACACTCACTCATTGGGGCGCATGAGTGAGAGACAAGTTGTTGGGATCAGAGACAGAGACTACTGCTGTCGAGAGATCATCTTGATGTTTTTAGGTTTTACTTTTGGTGCTGATTCTATCTCTGAGGAAGTTGCGGGGTTTTCTCCTTTATGGTTTCCCCGAGGAAATTTTTTTGTGTCTCTTGTCTCTTGTGTTTTAGTGTCGTGCATGTTATTCTCTCAGTTAAAGAACCTAAGATCATAATGCTATCTTGAATGATAAAAATCTAACAGATGATGATGATGATCATGATGATCATGATGATGAAGATGATGACAATGATGATGATGAAGATGATGATGTTGACAATGATGAAGATTATCATGATGATGATGATGATGTCGACGATGATGAAGATGATGATGATGATGATGATGATGATGATGGTGATGGTGATGATAATGATGATGATGATGATGATGTTGACAATGATGATGAATATGATGACAATGAAGACGATGATGATGATCATGATGGAAATGATGATGATCATGATCATGATCATGATGACGATGATGGCGACGATATTGATGATGATGAATATGATGATGATATTGATGATGATGACGATGATGATGTTGACGATGATGAAGATGATGATGACAATGATGATGAGGATGATGATGATGACGAAGATGATGATGTTGATGATGAGGATGATGATGATGAAGATGATGAAGATGAACATGATGATGTTGACGATGATGAAGATGAAGATGATGATGTTGACAATGATGATGATGAAGATGATGATGTTGATGATGATGAAGATGACGATGATTATGATGATGACGACAATGACGATGATGAATATGATGATATTGAAGTTGATGAAGATGATGGTGATGATGATGATGACGACATGATGATCATGATGAAGATGAAGATGATGATGATGTCGACGATGATGAATATGATGATAATGATGATGATGATGACGATGATGTTGATGATGATGATGATGATGATGACGATGATGATGAAAATGATGGTGATGATTATGATGATGATGATGATGATGACGACGATGATGATCATGATGATGATGAAGACGATATTGATGATGATGAAGAAGATGATGATGATGAGGATGATGATGAGGATGATGTGGATGAAGATGATGATCATGAAGATGACAATATTGATGATGATGATGATGACAATGATGAAGATGATGAAGATGATGATGGTGGTGGTGGTGATGATGATGATGATGACGATGATGATGATGATGATGGTGATGATGACGATTATGATGATGATGATGATGTTGACGATGTTGAAGATTATTTTAGCCTTGTCTTTTCTCCTATCTGTAAATATATGATCTCATTAATGTTAATAACTCTTTTTTTAAATAATATAAAATAATAGGTCTAATAAAATATTTACCTTTCAATATATTTCATCATATTCTTCATCCAAGTCATCATTCGTATCATCAGATCCAAATTCAACATTGTAAGGATTGGCCATATCATTATTGTCATCTAAGTCAGTTACGATCATCATTTCATCGTTGATATAATCTTCATGGGAATTGTCTGCTACATCATCTGATTCAACTAATTCTTGGACATCTTCTGTTGGATCATCATGATCATCTAACTCATGTTGATCATGATCTTCATCATTGTCTTCTTCTTCCAGAGTACACTCTTCATTACCTTCGTCTAGGTTATATTTTACCAGCCTTCCCCTTGGATCGTGTCTCACAACAAATGACCAGCCCGCTTTACCTAGAACCTCCGAGTAAAATACATGTTCACATTGGCTTGGAAGAACATAGGGATTCGTTCCTGGCTCAAACAACCTTGTATTTACCATGGTAAATCCATTATCATGTTCAATAATAGTTCTATCGAGATCACATTTATTCAATCATAACCTGTACCATTTGACAATGAACATAACTGCCTTGAAGGATTTAAAGTCACACTTTATAATATCTTCCAAATACCCATAGTATCGATTTTCTGAGAGTTTTGGATGTCTGTCACTTCTAAATGAAACATTGGCCACCTCAAAGATTGTAAATATCACACAATCTAATGTTTTCTTTGTTTCGTCCAATTTTTTGATGTGATATATACAACCATTGCAGGCCATAGCCTTATGGTGTTTTACCTACAACAAGCAATACACGAAAAGATTACATAACGTTTCAATATTTATGATTAACTGCATGTTTATATAGCCATACATGGAAAAGAACAACATGTACATCAAAATATATTTTGCAAAATAAAATATTTAGAGAGATTAATTAATATGTTTGCATGCTTATCTTTTAATCCATATGCTCAATTGATTTCCCTTTTTGTAAGATATGTATCTCCATTGCGATGTGTTTCTTTTACCAATGAAGCCACACCATCCCATGATATTCCATGACCTGATTTTTCACATCGTTCAATCCATACCTTCATCTAGTCAAGATTTTTTGCGATGTATAAATGAATTGCATCCCACTCTCGACCAACTACTTGAAGACAATAAACATTAAAATTCAAGAAATATGTAAACTTTCTGAACAAAGTGTATGCTCTTAATTGATGCAATAAATTGAATATGAAATTAGAATATGCACAATATAATTAACATCCACAAGCTAATAATTACGTTTCACCTTCCCCGATCTACCTTTCCCCTTCAAGTACTCCCCTTCAAAATTGTTATTGGAGTCTAGATCACAAATATGACGTAAATTGAGCTTTGGCGGTAAATTAGGAATATATTCACTAACATACAACATGTTTTGGTATACCATATATTCTTCCATCATAGAACCCTCAAAACATGCTTGTTGTCTCACCAAACCCTTCATAAATTTCAAGTTCCTCTCAACCATCCACATGGACCTCGAGTGTACAGGTCCACACAATTCAATCTCCTCAACTCGGTGTATGAGGTAGTGTTCCTGTGCATTGAAAAATGCCGAAGGTAAATTCTTCTCCTCCCATACTTTATATCTTATTTATGAATTTATTTAGATGTCAACCATCTACAAGTGACGCAAACCAATAACGATAATTAACAAAAAAAAAACATTAAATTACATAACATGAATTAGTTCACAAAAAACAAATATAAATTATACAAAGAATTAAGGAAACATTAAGCATATGCAACTAATTTCTAGCTACCTCATGTATTTCCCAAGATTATATATAACTTGTTTGACATTTGTTGATGTATTTGTAACTTCGGAATGTATTCATTTGTATATACTGTATTTCATTGGTCCTCAATGATCCTATCGGAAGAATCACTTGTATTTATTTGTCACCCGATGTTCCTATTGAGAGAACTACTAAAATTCATGAGGAAGTCCCCTTTGTTGTAATTCAGGTCATTAGTACCCTAGTTGTGGTTACTAGAGCCTACATAACTGAGTTAGGATTACTCGATCCTACATAACTAAGTCAAATATTAAGTGAACAAAAGAATATAAATAGAGAGTGAGCCTCTCTATTTGACACACACACTCACCCAGCTATAGCACATAGGTGAGAGAGAAGAAGCTCACACAAGTGAGAGTGAGAATAGCTGTTGGAGAACATCTTTCTGTCTTTTGGGTTTTACTGCTACCATTGGTGTTCATTCTATCTCTAAGGAAGTTGTGGGGTTTTTCCTTTATGGTTTCCCTGAGGATAAATCTTTGTGTCTATTGTCTCTTGTGATTGATTTTTGTGCATGTTATTCTCTCAGATAAGATCATATTGTCTAATTGATTAAAATCTAACATGGTATCAGAGCTAACCTGAAAAGAAGACACTATAAAGCTGTAGAAGCTAGGAATTCTTACTTTTTGGGTCTCTTTCCACAGATCATTAGCAAAAGGAGGCTAGGATAACTCTCCATTGAAGGGCACATCTTTCTGTCGAAGCAGAATTTGATTCCAGCATTTTCAATTTTTGGTGTGGGAAATTAGGGATTTTTATAGAAGAGGAATTTTTGAGTGAGCCTGGCATAGGATTTATCTCCTCATCAAAATCGAAGTTTGGAGACCAAGTTTGAAGTTTTTGGTTGAGAGAAACTCTGGGAAATTCAAACCCTAGTTTGACCTCGGGCCCGAAAATCCCTAAAATACTAAAACTAGTAGTTTTGGTACATTTTCTATATCTCGGGATTGAAGAAGTATCAGGGGCCGAAATTTTCACGGTCCAAATAAAACGTCCTGATGTACCCTATGTAAAAATTTCAGCCTTATATTTGCTATATTCTAGGATATATTATTCATCTAAATAAGGGTTCCAGCCTCTTCCAGGATTGATCCCTAAATAGGACACCTAGGGAGAATTGCTATATCTTGGGCTACGAAGGTCCAAATCAGAATTTCACAAGATGTTCCAGATAGGGCATGGACTGTATGTTTTGTGGTAAACATTTCAGACCCCAAAGGTGAAACAATGACACGTGGAAGTCTATACAATTTCTCTATTCTGAACAGTCCTAAATTAAGTCACCGTGGGAAAACTATCATAAATCCCAATTGGTGAAACCAATTCTTATAAAAGATGTGGTGTTGGAAAGAGGATAGATGAGGCTACCTCAGTAAAAAAAATTTAGGCATATAGGATCAGTGCTTTAATAGATACCACAGAAATAGTATCAGGAATTTCTGTAGAGGAAATTGGAAAACTAGGGCTTCCTATTTCGGGAGCTTCCCTCCACTGTTTTAAGAAAAGGAGTACATTGGATAGCTCACCTTGAAGAGGCCCATATTTCTATATAATAATATCTAAAAGATTCCAAGTTTTTAAAATTAGGGTTTCTCTGACAAACCCTAGATCACCTAGCTTCGGAACCAGGACAAACACCTCAAATTGGTAAGATCTAATCTTTTGCTATTTACAATTGAGGTTCTCATTTCAAGATGACTAATCACACCAGCTTGATGACAAGATTGGTGAAGCTAAAAACTTATGAGCATGAAATTATATGATTTCACTAGTTCTTGAAGAAAATGAATTGGACACCTACATAAGTGGAGACGTTCCAATTCCAGAGGGAGATGAGGATAAAGCCTTACACAAGAAGATCATTGCTGATTTAATCAAGGATCACCTTATACCACAAGTGTCTTCCCTAAAGACACCTAAAGGATGTTTGATTCCTTAACCAAGCTATTTGAAGGGAAGAACATAAATTAGAAGATGGTTTTGAGAAACCAGTTGAAGAATGTGAAGATCCAGAATGCAGACCATACAGTCACACTTTACAAGGGTCTCTCAAATCAAAGAATAACTTGAAGGAGTAGAAGAAGAATTGGAGAATGCATAAATTGTGATAACCACCTTGAATGGCCTCCCAAGATCATGGGATTCATTCATTCAAGGAATGTATGCTACAAGGAAGTGATTACCTTCAGCAGACTCTAGGAAGAGTGAACAGAAGAAGAAGCTTGACTCATAATAAGAAGATGGGATCAACTAAAGATCAAGCTCTCACCATCCAAAGAATATCCCTCAACCAATGAGGAATATGAATATATCAACTATTTAAGAACCTATTATCCTTCTTAGTATTTGGATAAGAAATGATGTGGTTACGAATGAAGAATATGATGAAGTTGAAGGATCAAGAAGGAGTCTACCCACGAAATGAATAAAGATAAGTATTCAATTGTCATTTCATGATATTATTTTGTTATGCATTTGTTTGATGCATGATAGAATGTTTGCTTTAATGATATTATACTACTACTATGCATGTTATGGGTAAGTAGCCCATGGTGCTATACAACTCTCCATTGCTACTTATCTAGAATGAAACATATTTGCTAACATATTGGATTAGTGCACTATCTCAATGATGTCATGGTAGAGATGGAAGGAATCTAGAAAGTTTCCATGAGATATGGATGAATGTTGTATTGGCTAAAATAGTTACATGGTCATATCTTTATGCATAAGAATTTTCCATTATGAATATGCTTTATTAAATGTTTCTAACCATATAACTAATGCATTTGACTTGTAGGAAAGATTGTGTACAATCGCCTACAAGAAAAGAAGGATGAGACTTGTTACAAAGAACAAGTGACGACAGTTCAAGAAATAATACAAGATGAAGAATAATTTGGCAATGCTTTCAAAGAAAGAAAGAGGTCTCAGACACAGTGCAGTTATGTGACACTGTTGAGCGACATCATTGATGCAAAACCTTCCAGCTATGAAGAAGTAAACAAGAAGAAAGGGAAGGAGAGTACCAGTTGAAGAAGAATGATGTCTAGGATGCAGTATCGAGACCTGAAGAGAAGTCTGTAATGTCTTCCATATGGATCTATAAGATCCAACATGCAGTAGATGGAAACATCATGGGAAACAAGGAAAGATTCGTAGCATGAGGCTTCTCACAGAAAGAAGGCATAGACTATGAAGAGACGTTTGCATCCAGTAGGAGTTGAGGCACATGATAGGCATACTCATGTGTGCAAATTAAAGAAGGTCTCGTATGAGCTCAGAAGACACCCATGGGATAACACATACATGAGGAGCTTGAACATCACTTAGAGTGATGAATATCTTAACCTTTGATACAAGGTTGAAGATGAAATCCTATAGAGGATGTCAAGCTCACATATGGGTGTGAGGAGAATGTTTTCAAGATAGAGGATCTTGGTATCCAATGACCCTAGATGGATACATAGAATTTTAGTAGCAGAGGAATCTACTTGTCACTCCAGTACAGAATGTGTCAATGCATAGAGTATGAAAGGCAGAGGGAGAATGATGCTCCACTTCAGAGGGAGTGACTGTAGAAGATCATGAGATCGACATGATGCGACAAGATGGACAGATTACTGATGAACGTTAGGCTTTACTAAGAGTAAAGCGGATTCCAATCTTTACTTCAAGGTTGAAGGTGGAATACCAATCATGCTCCTTTTATATGTCGATGACTTCTTCTTGATGGAAAAGAGGAACTCATTAAAGTTTCAAGAAGGACACTTGTTGCTGAGCTCAAGATGAAGGACTTGGATATGGTGCACTACTTTCTAGGCATGGAGGTGTGGCAGAGTACAGATGGAATCTCCCTGGGACAAGGGAAGTATGCAGTATAGATCCTGAAGAGGTTCAGGATGATGGACTGCAAGGCCATGACCACACCTATGGAATCAAACTTGAAGCTACTGAGTGATTCTTCATTAGAGTCGGTTGATGCTATGATTTATTGTCAGATGATTGGGTCCTTGATGTACCTGATGAATACGAGACCGGATATTTTCTTTGCTGTGAACACATTGAGCTAGTTCCTGATAGATCCGAGACATTTTCACCTGATTTCTACAAAGCATACTTTGAGGTACCTGAAGGGTATGGTTGATTATGGGCTCAAGTATGAGACGAAACAGAAGATTAACCTAGAAGGTTATGTTGATTCAGATTGGGAAAATCGTGTCATTGATAGGAAGAGCACTTTGGGGTGCTGCTTTAGTATGGGATTACATGTGATCTCTTGGTTTAGCAGGAAACAATCCCATGTGGCACTAAGTACAGCTGAAGTAGAGTATGTTGCATCTTGTTTGGCTAGTTGTGAGGAAGTGTGGATAAGGAAGCTACTATCTAATTTGTTTGATCTCTAGTTGGATGCTACTTGTATATATTGCGACAACCAGAGTTGTGTGAAGTTATCGAAGAACCCAGTGTTCCATGACAAGTCGAAGCATATCGAGATCAAATATCACTATATCAGGGATATGGTGCAGAAAGGATAAGTGAAGCTCCAATATGTTGCGACGGACGAGTAGATAGTTGATGTGTTGACCAAGGCATTGGCCAGAGTGAAGTTTGAGTACTTCAGGGAGAATATTGGTGTTCTCCAAATCGAGGTTCCTTCCAAGGGGAAGTGATGATTCTGTGTGCCATTCTAACATGGTGGTAGGTTGGGCCTCCTATGGTCAAATGTAAGTGCAGATCCTTTCTGACATGGTGGCAGGTTGGGCCTCCCATGGTCAGATGTAAGTGTAGATCCTTACTGACAAGGTGGGAGGCTGGGCCTCCCATGGTCAGATGTAAGTGTAGATCCTTTCTAAAATGGTAGCAGGCTGGTCCTCCCATGGTCAGATATAAGTGTTGATCCATTCTGACATGGTGGTAGGCTGGGCCTCCCATGGTTAGATATAAGTGCTGATCCATTCTGACATGGTGGTAGGCTGGGCCTCCCATGGTTAGATATAAGTGCTGATCCATTCTGACATGGTGGCAGGCTAGGCCTCCCATGGTCAGATTTAAGTGTAGATCCATTATGACATGGTGGCAGGATGGGCCTCCCATGGTCAGATGTAAGTGCAAAGTCATTCTAACATGGTGGTAGGCTGGGCCTCCCTTGGTCAGATGTAAGTGCAGATCCTTTTTGACATGGTGGCATGCTGGGCCTCTCATGGTCAGATATAAGTGTTGGACAAGCATTTATGACATGGTGGTAGGCTGGGCCTCCCACGGTCAGATGTGAGTGCTAGGCCTTTCTAACATGGTGGCAGGTTGGGCCTCCCATGGTCAGATGTGAGTGCTAGGCGTGCCTTTCTAACATGGTGGTGGATGTGTTCCTCCCATGGTCATATGTAAGTGATGGGCGAGCCTTTCTAACTAGGTCAGATATAAGTGTTGAAGAAGATGAAGACCTACCTAGAGGCTAGGCATACAACCAACATGAAAAAGGGTTGGCTCTCTAAAAATTTTTGTGATGAGTAGAATTGAGAGATAACACCAATTGATCAAGATAGCAGAGCAGTGATGATGATGATCCAGTGATGATCCAACTTTGATGATGATCCAGTGATGATCCAGCTTTGATGATGATCCAGTGATGATCCAATGATGATCCAACTTTGATGATGATCTAGTGATGATCCAGCTTTGATGATGATCCAGAGAACAAGACCTGTGTTGATGAATTGTGTCAAGAGAATACCTTCCTAGTTAAGAGGGAGTGTTGATGTATTTGTAACTTCAGAGTGTATTCACTTGTATATATAGTATTTCATTGGTCCTCGATGCTCTTATCGGGAGAATCACTTGTATTTCTTTGCATCCCAATGTTCCTATTGGGATAATTACTAAAATTCATGAGGAAGTCCCCTCCTTTGTAAGTCAGGTCATTAGTACCTTAGTTGTGGTTAATCGGGCCTACTTAACTGAGTTAGGATTACTCGAGCCTACATAACTGAGTCAAATATTAAGTGAACAAAATAATATAAATAGAGAGTGAGCCTCTCTATTTGACACACACACTCACCTAGCTATAGCGCATAGGTGAGAGAGAAGAAGCTCACACAAGTGAGAGTGAGAACAGTTGTTGGAGATCATCTTTCTGTCTTTAGGTTTTACTGCTGCCATTGGTGCTCATTCTATCTATGAGGAAGTTGCGGGGTTTTACCTTTATGGTTTCCCCGAGGATAAATCTTTGTTTCGATTATCTCTTGTGATTGATTGTTGTGCATGTTATTCTCTCAGATAATATCCTAAGATCATATTGTCTAATTGATAAAAATCTAACAACATTGTTGTCGAAGTTGTTGGGGAGAGAGAGAGGTAGAACATACTGTATCAATATACAAACCACGTCATTTTTTAAACAAAGAGTATACAAACAAGAAAACGAATTTATGCAATAAAATGAAAAAAATATAGATGGACATAACAATAATAATTACCTTGATGAATACGTGCCAATCATGCATTTTTACCCCCACAAAATCACCTTTATTTGTTATGATATTCTTCAAGTTCGCACAAAATCTAGTGGGAAATTTAATTTTATGCATTACTTCTTTAACAACATTACTTTGCTGCTCCGTAAACATACATGGAATTGAGTTTATATTAATTTGGTCTCCATTGCTATCAAATTGAATGGCATCTTTCATTGCATGGTTTCCTTCTTGAATGTCTTTGCAAACTTTCACAATTTTATCTTTCTCACTCCTTAGCTCCAGTAGTCGCCATAATGTTTCAGTCACATTCTTTCCAATATGCATTGTATCAAACATATGAGCAATTTGTAGGTGCTCATAGTAGGGAAACCTGCTGAATTATATAGGATAACTTTTCATTCCTCATGGAACCCAATTAATGCCTTCATTATCACGAAGGACATCATGACTATTATTTTATAAATAAATTACAGAAATAAATTATGGCCACTACAATAAACAACTCACAATAAAAATTAAAATGCATAGTAATCCATATACGATGATCCATACGTACCAACTTGACAATTTCTATTGTATTGCATCTTCCAAAGGTGAGGTGTCATTCTCCGTGGTTTTAATGCAGTCTCTTGCTTCCCATTGAAAATATTTTTTCAGTTGTTCTATACCCGTGATTCTTAGAGAGAAAATTCCTATACTCATCAAACACTTCCTTTCTTAAGATTTTCGAGCGACGAGATTTGATCTTAGGATAGAAATTGGACATGTAAATTTACCCTTTGTTTGAAGACCTACAATATATAGATATGGAATATCTATGTAAATTATAATTATGTATAAACTGTATTAACTACTTCATATAATTAAATGCAATTATAGTTGAACTTAAAAATACAAACCACAAAAATGGGTTAACCCTAGGGCATCATGTATTGTCCATACAACCATTGCGTGGAATTGAAATTTCCTTTGTCGTATTGATCTATATACATCATACATAGTGATGTCATTCCATAACTTCAATAGCTCGTCTATAAGAGGTTCAATATATACATTCATATCTTTGACTTGGAACTTACTTGATTAATTTGAAGTACATATAAAATATATAATTATGAGAACCATTAAGATATATAAACCATGCACAAGAGTAAAATAAAAAATATATATATGACATTAGGAAACATAATATGACAAATGAGATGCCACAACTACATTAGAAATAAAACAGTTGTAGAAAAAAAAACCTGGAATAATCATCGTCAACATTATGTGATCCCTCTTTATTGACAACCATGGAGGAATGTTATTGTTGATAACAAAAATAGGCCACACCATGTAAATGGATTTCATCTATGCAAATGGATTAACACCATCTCCTACCAAAGAAATTCTAAGATTACGAGGTTCTTCTTTAAAGTGGGGCCACTTTTCCTCCATGTCTCTAAATGCAGAACCATATACAGGCATTCAAATAACATCATCTCGACTTATTTTCTTGGCATGGTAATCCATAAATTGCGCTATGTTATTTCACCTGAACAGTCATTGAAAATGTGGAATGATGGGAATATAATGAAGAACCTTGTAAGGCACCTTTTTTGTTTCTTAATCTATTCAATATCTACTTATATGACATTCCGGACATTCTGTTGCAAATTCATGCTGCTTATAATATATAACATGGTCATCGAGGCATACATGAATTGCTTCATAATGCATTCCAATCTCTTTCATGATGGAAGATAAATCTCGATATGTGCAAGGTAAAATATTTGATGGTAGTAACAAAAATTCAGCTATCAATCTACATCAAATAAAAATAAAAATAGAGTTAATATAATATATAAATAATATTAATTAACACACTTCATCTGTATTAATTTGAATTATGAATTAACAATACAATTATTAGAGGAATAAAGATAAACTTTATTATGATCGTATATATGTGATGGATTATTTTACATACCTTAGCATCCGTGTGATTGATATGTTTGAAAGACCATTCACAACATTCAATTTCATTATCAACAATATAGCAGAGAGAATATTTGTTTTGGAGCCTTCATAAAGGGGTCTGTATGCCTTATTAAGAAGAGGTATACCATGAACATCATCAAAGTCATCAATATTTTCATTATCATCGTCATCGTCATCATCCATTCTAACATTAAATGAATCATGGATCAATGTATTTGTGCCATCATCTTCAACTACGTTATCAATATGATCATCTTTTTCAATATGATCATTCACTTGTTCTCCATTAAGCATAGACGCTCCATGATCCTCCGGTACTTGTTCTGAAAGCACTTCCTTTGGACAATATGTCATAGGATGTCTTTCCTTTATAAATACATGAATACATCAATAGATATAAGTTAATATAGGAAATATTAAAATAATACATACATTTACCAAAGCAAAAAATATAAAAAACTTTATAATGCTAAACCTCCAAATGGACGATATTCATTCCCCTCCTCAGCGTGTCCATGTTCCCTACAATGTTTTGTGGCTATTGCAATCAATATTCTTCTCCTCTTAAATCCCTTGCATTGACTACATGGACAATAACATTTCCCATCACCCCTTTGTTTTGTTGCATCCGATAGTCTAGCAATCAATTACCGATTTTGTTCGTTTGGATCAGGAATATTGCTATTTGACATTTTGTCACAAACTTCATGAATGAATAATATTGAAAATCTTAAAAAATCAAGTTCCACGCATCACAATTTTATCAGATGGTGGTTTGTCAAAGAATAAAAAAATTCCCGCAAACTATCTGTCGAAGAAAACAAGATTCCCCAAATCGACCGTCGAAGAATAAAACAATTCCTCAAACCATTTGTCAAGGAATAAATAATTTCCGCAAATCGTTTATCGCTTCTATAGAAAACATGTCGGAATGTTTAAAAAATTTTATATTTATAGTTTCACTGTCATTGAATATCCGATGACATGAACCTACTTGTCGTTGGAAATATGCCTTTATACTATAGGGAAAAAATAGCCTGGGCTCATCGGATTTTGGGCTCAAATCATATTTTGTTATCTTTATGGCTATGAGTGAGATTGAGTAGTTCCTCCTTAGTGGATACATAACCCAACTCAGGGGTGGTCTCTCAGCTGAAAGAGTATAGGCTAGACAGAGACCTGCGGTTGGATGGTACGTTTCTCTTCCATATATAGTTTCTCAAGAAATTACAATTAAAATATAAGTATTTACTTTTGTTTCCAAATATGATAAATTAATTTGTTATGAATAACTCTTTATTTATGCTAAATTGAATGAAACGGTTCAGTTTGAGTTAAATTAGATGCCCGTGAACAACATAAAAATGAGTCTATTGTTGTGCATGGCTTTATTGGTATGCATGTGATGGGTATGCTAGTATAAAAATGTTTTATGTGTGCATGGATAGAATTTAATTCCATTGTGTATTTTAATTATGCATTGTATACATTTAATTAGTTGTGAATTTGATAATAGAACCTTGGGGGGGGGGGGGGGGGGGAATTAGCACCCTGTGTATCATTTATGTCTCCCTCTGTGGGTTAGATTGATGGAAGTGGGTGTGACAATAATACCCAACGATAATCCCAACAAAGAAGGAACTGATGAATATTCCACTCCTACGGATATAAAAAAAGGGAGGCCTCGACCATGCATATTGACAAAGTATCTAAAAATGTCGGAGAACAAGGTCATCTTCAGAGCTTGGTTGAAACTTTTACTGGTCAAGCAACACAATGGTGTGATGCACATCAGTCCCAACTGCAAACATGGAAAACAACGTCAACATATTTCATAGAACAATTTGGAGGGAAGAAACTTACAACACAAGTGGAAATACCAAAATTTCTACAACGCCGACACCTAGGTAAACATATCAATACATGTGAAAAGGAATGGAGATGACTGTGATATAAAGAGGAAAGAATATGACCCCACCTATTCCCGAGTACACTCAACAACCTTTCAAACAAATGGTATAATATGGAAGATGCTAGAGGATAAACCTTCAATTGGAAAGAGCATAAAGAAGGAGTTGCAAAAATTAAAAGTTTCTTGCATGACGAGTGATGTCACTTTCACTATAGAGGACTGACCACAATCAACATGCAATAATATCATAGCTAATCCAACCCACCAATCCACTTGTCTAGAACTTGAGAATGATAAAATTGTCGAGAAAATATTTAGTTGGAAAATGAACCATCCATGAGTACTAAAGCATGTAAAGTCTCTGATGAAAGTTGCCACAAAAAAAAAATGAGGAAGAAAGATTTACCGAAAAAAGACTTTCCACCTTCTTTTTACAGAATTCAAGGAAGCGGATCGAACAATCAATGAAGAAAAAGCACCAGAATGGATAAATGCACAAATCAAAACAAAAGAAGTCGATATTTTGAATGATGATTGACCAAATATGGCAAAAATAGGAGACTACTGGTTCGACCAGCAAACAACATAAATCACTAAATTGCTAAAGGAATACCAAGATGTCTTTGCACAAGATTATAAAGACCTAAAATATCTAGTACAAGAAATGGGTGAAATGAAAATCGACATAAAACCAAAAGCTAAACTTGTCAATAAATGAATATATAAGTTGGCACATAAGTATAAAGACATCATAAAGACAGAAATGGAAAATATGTTAGTAGCAGGAATCATCTACCCAATGGACCAGTTGGAATGGGCCAGTCCTATGGTCATGCAACCAAAGAAACATGATCCAACAAAGTTACATATCTGCGTCAACTTCATGTGACTAAACAAAGTAACAATAACTGACCCATTTCCAATGTCTTTCGTGGATGTAGGTCACGAATGTTATTCCTTCACCGACTGATTTTTTGGATATAATCAAGTGCCTATCACTAAAGAAGACATGCATAAACCAAGTTCACCAACAATAATATAGCAAAGAGACGATTTGTCCTCCATCCTTCATATAGATTTTTTTATTCTTCGTTAATCAAAGGTACATCATCAATATCATTAAAGTTATTATCCAATGGAGTAAAGGTGTCATCGTGAATGCATTTATTTAATCTTCCTCATTTATAACAATATTATTTTCTTCCATAGGAAAAACTACATCTCCATCGTTCCATATCCATCATCTCGTTCACCAACATTTCTACTACAATTTGGCACATCACCAGACATTCCAATCATCCTAGAATGCTCTGTCTTTGTAATTACAAACAATCTAAGCAATTTAGTATAGATATCAAATATTAAAACAATAGAAAGTTTTACAACAATAATAAACATATAGTGAATAACTTACCAGTATATGATATTTATTTCCCCCTTTAAAGTGCCCAAACTCGTAACAATGTTTTGTAACTAATTATTTTCATTTTCATTCTCTTGAATTCATTGCAATGGAAATAACATTTCTTTTCACCATATGCCCCATTTAACCTATCAATGGTCCTAAAATTTTCAACCCAACCAAATATAAGTTTGTATTGATCTATTACAACAAAGTTGATTAAAGAAAAATTACCACAACATAAGAATATATTTAAAGAATTCCACACATTGAATTGAAATTTTGTTTACCTAAATAAAAGTTGGATTTTGTAGAGAATCAAAATTGTGTAGATAAAAAAACATATGATGAAAGTAAATACATTTTATTTATTTATTTAAGGCATAATAAAAATGACAAACAAAACTATTATATATGTCACATAATTGTTGCCATGTCTTTTGGGTTCTAATTATAATTTACTAAAAACATCAAATTATCGACGATAATTTGAACTAGTCAAATTTAGTGAATGTTTAATATGTCAAATTAATTGAATGTTTAAGCATAAATAAATGTCATTTGGTCAAATGAACAATTCATTGCAATTGCGCTGCCATTGTGTCACAAGTCAAATATGATCGAAAAGATGTCAAGCTTGTGACATTTATCTAGGCACAAGAAGAAAAAATGTAAAATTGATCAATTTCTAAATAAACTCCAACATTGCAATCAAATCTTCCCATAAACATCGGATTTCACACCAAAATATAGTAGCATGTACTCTATATCCATGGAATGTTGTCTCACTCCAGAGTATATACCATTTTTTAAATTCATCTATCTATTTATTAAAAACCATTAAGTCTATTTGTTGGTCACTCTTTATATTTAACTGCTATCTCTACTCGACAATGTATTAGATACCACTATTTGATAATTAGTGCCCTATTATTCCCAATGAATACTTTTATGACCCAACACTTCAACTATGTTTCCAAGGTTCTCAACAATTTGGTTTTTGTAAACATATTTTTCTAATGCTGATTCACCAATAATAGCTTACTACATTTTTTATTGATATGCAAAGATGATGTTTCTTAAATGTTTTGCAGTGGAATGTTGTCAGTATTTTTTTTATTTTCTTATCATGCTTATTGGTTTTTTTTTTAAATTTAAATCTAAAAAATATCAATGACAAGCCAAATTGGTTTCTTTCCATATAAAAAGAAGACCACTGTTACAAAAATAACTTGTTTGATAATATAAATATGTGATTCAAATTTACAAGACCTCTCATGATAATATAAATATTATTGACTAGTCATGAGGGTGAAAGGTTGTGACCCTTAGTGATTGTTATTATCATTGTTGATGATTAATGTTTTGTAATGGACAAATGTATTTATGTACATTAAAAATTAACTTTACTAATTATAGAAAAATTCACATTATGGTGAAGCTTACTAGAGATGAAGGTAGAAAGGTATCTAAGTCGAGGCTTCTAAAATCCTTGCTACCATTGCAAGTAGAAAGGGTTAATCTTTTCATTTTCATTTTCATTTTCATTTTCTAAGTCGAGGCTTCTAAAATCCTTGCTACCATTGCAAGTAGAAGGGATAAGTTGTGTGTGCCTCTTCGTCCTCTTTTCATTTTCATTTGTAATTTAATCTTTCTCTCTTTACTCATAAGAAGAACGCTATCATTTTGCATTCATTTATTTTCACAATTTAAGTTATTTCTTGTAAGTAGGTTAAAGTAAATATGATGATCATGACCAACTTAAAAATACTAATCAACCCTATGCAATGCATTCATAAAGCATAGTTGCATCATTATATGGTGCATGTATCTTGGAGATAGGGTTACCAATTCAACTGAAACTTTTTTTACAATATATTTATGTACATTCTCCCGAGTTGTGGCATAGATTAATAGAGCAATATATCAAATTATTACGGAAAACATGAATAAAAGCCAACTCTAGTTCACGATAAAGATAATCACATAAGAATCACAATACATTATGGTCATTGGCATTGCCAAATGCATCGTTAACATAATATTGATTTAAAAGTTTGAAATCAATTTCATATTATTATAGAAGAACATTAAAAAACATGTAATTATACAAACATGGACATTTTAATCTTGATTTTATTTATTTGCATTTCTTTAGTGTTTTCACATTTACATTTGTTTTTGTTTTTTTTCTCTTTTTGGACTATTTAAAATGGACTAAATTAACTAAATTTGAAGAATTATAAAATTTCATATAAACTAAAAATACTAAACGCAATCTAACATATATACAACTTATATAATTGTGAAGAAATATATAGTTTGATATGAACTAAAAGTTGAAAGACCTTGATATAAATAAAAAGGTTAAGATAAGGTTATTAAAGATTGATTATTAAATCTTGAATCATTTAAGTTGATTATTGAAATTTTAACCATGCATTTTGAATCATTTAACTTGATTATTAAAAATTTAACCATGTTCAAAATTCTCATGAGCAACATATCTCTAACCATGTTCAAAATTCCCATGAGCAACATATTTTTTAGAGAATTAGGTACTTGGCATTGGATAAGATTATGATTATTAAATTTTTAACCAAGGAAACTTATAGGGGCGAGATTTAGCACATATACTATTTTTCCATGTTTTTTTTCAAAAAAACACGCCCTATTTCGCCCAATTTTGATGGGGTAAATTGTTTTCACTTTAAAAATAGCCAGATTATTATATAAACTATATAAAATCCTTAAAAATTGAAATATTTTATAAAAATATAGCCAAATATTTTACAGTTGACATTTTAAGAATTGGTAAAACTCACCAAGGTTTATACACTTTTAAATGAGTATGCATCCTTAAAATTTTCCCTAATATTAATCATGCATTGTTCAAAATCCCCATGAGCAACACATTCTTTAGAGAATTGGGTATTTGGCATTGGATAAGATTAGACAACTCGTTAGACACTAACATGAAACATTCGTTTTCACATTTAGCATGGTAGAGGAAAAAATTAGGTGATTTATAAATAATGTGAAGTAAATTGATAATTTTATTTATAAATTAGTTTGTCTATATATATTATTATAATGGTTATTAATGTTTACTGAGATCAATTTTGGTTTATTGACCCTTAAAAAGGTAGGGAATCACTTTATTTTCTTTAGAATTTTGTTTATGTACTGAAAACATATTTAAGAGAAGCATTACTAGGTCACTATAGTTGTGATGAATTAAAAGGTTAGGAATGTTATTAGTGTAAAAAATGTTTTGAAACTACACTCTAGTGTGGAAAAACAAAGGAAATTCTATGAGAAAGTGATTTTCATCTTCAACCTTCTATGAAAAAGTGATTTTCAGCTTCAACATTCTGTGAGAAAGTGATGACAAATTCTTTCATCCCACTACATTTTAGGAACTGTCCAACACTTTCATTCACTATGGAGCGCATGAGTTATTGTTTTTATTTTAACATGACGATTTTCTTTGATAATTAAAATAGAGAAATACTTTTGATCTTCTAGATTATGGTTGATCAACTCCTTATAATATCTTAATTTTATCTTATCTTTTAATTATTTATCACATCACAACTTCTCGTTAAATTTAATTGTAATAATACTTTTAATATTATCACTACTATGAAGAGTGACCTCTTCCTAGATTCCCTAATGATTTAGATAAACATTATATTTATTCCAATGAAAACGGACATTTTTCAATTTTAATTTCAAGCTAATTAATATAATTTAATAAACTTAAGAAAACAAAATTCATATGAAAAATTAAGTTTAGGAAAGTAAACACTTTATCATTGGAAACAGATAATACTTTTCATAATGAATGAATTATTATTATAAGAGTTTGTCATAGTCCATAAGAAGAGTAAGGTCCCTTTTATGCATATGTCGTCATTGCTAATTATTTATGTAATACAAATAAATGAAATGACATTAACATAACTATTGTTGTTTGATAAGCTCTTAGGGTTAGCTCAATTTGTCTTAAGCTAGACATGAAAGCTCTTCCCCCATGGTAGGGGATGTAAAGGGTTTGATTCTCTTGATTCCGTCAAGGTTAAGCTCTAAACTCAGGGCCGATGGTTACCATGTTTATCACCATGAATCATGGGGAAGTACTCGGAGAGTTTCCTACAATTTATTCCATCTATTTTTTTTTATTCATGTTCAAGAATGTTATGTCATGGATTTTCCAATGCTAATAGAACTTTTGATGTAAATGATAGTTGTTAAACTTTGCATTGGCTCATCATTTAGTTTTGTATTTTATATAATTGAAATGTACTCACAAAAAAAAATACATTGCATAAATTTCCTATCTTTTCTAACAAATTATTTTAAAAATTATACAACTTAAACAAAGCGTATACATGAAATGACTTAAAACCTCATTAATTATTTGAAGTTGAAATATTATGATCCATGGTATAAGACACCAAAATCATTGAAAATATTTACACATTATAATTATTTGAAGTTGAGATATTTTGATCCATTTTATACAACACCAAAATCAATGAAAATATTTTCACATTATTATTATTAATGTGTACATACAAATAAATGAAAATGACATTAACATAATTATTATTGGGTGAGTATGGTGTGAGGTTGTATGGCAGGAGAAAGTGGAAATAGTGGTGAACAAGAGGACGAGTTGGTGGAATATTTAGCAAATCCATATGAAGGAATAGATATATGGGATGTGGGTGGACACCTAGCATACAGGTTTCTGCATACAAACAGAGAAGCTGCTAGCAGGACAACCAATATTTGCTCGGGGCTTGGTGACATGGCGGTTTTAGTATCTTCACTACCAATTCTAGAAGATAGTTTGATGGGATTTGGGTCGGAGGTTAGCATGCCTTTCCCTGTGGGGTCGGTAGGAGCAACGACGAAAGTGATAGAGACTGTCCTTGAAAAGGAAAACCCTTTCAGCACTGAGACAAGAGTTGAAAGGTTTTGTACTGAAGAAGGGCGAGGAGCATCTCTTGAACCTATACGAGGACCACAACCAAGTTTTGGGATTCCAGTAGAATGGTTAGACCATGGGGGATGCTTACATAAAAACTTGGAATTTATCCAGGGCCTTCCCAGTTTCGGCTCTTTCTCTTCAAACATTCATCTAAGGGTTCCTAGCGGATCAAGGGTTTGGACAAAGGTCTCAGGCTTATCAAAGGAAAAGCAAAATGGGGTCACCCAGTCTAGGGAAGACCTTTTATGCACACCAAATGAAATTGGTAGTGGAATATTGCAAGGAATGGGACATAGAAGCTCAGACCCAAGATCCAGACTAACCCTGCCAGAAAGAAAAAGGCTAGATGTGCTTCTAAGAGGGAAGGAAATTTTGAGCTGGATTTCAGGAAAAACATCAACATGAACAATATGGAAGAAGTTGTGGTTAAAGTCGTGGTAGGAAGAGCAAGGGGCAAGAGATTTAATTTGGAAACCCTAAGGAGGTGGGCATAGGAAAATTTAGGCTCCAAGCACACTTACATCTCGAGGGTGAAAACCATGGCAAGGGGATGGTTTGTGTTTTTATGGATCTATAGAGGATTCAAATTGGGTTTTCACACAAAACTGAAGCATCCATTCCATACCCATCCTTATGAACAAATGGACCCCTATGTTTGATTCAAACAAGGAATGATTAAATATTCTGTTGGTTTGGGTGTGTTTGTTGGGTTTTTCGTTGGAGTTCTGGTCCCCGAATGCGTTTAAGCATGTTGGGAATTTCTTGGGTACTTTCCTCGAGGTAGATATGCCATTTGAACAATTTGATAATGGAGATTGCGTGTATTCTGGTAAAAATTGATGTGGAGAAGGCGTTGTTAATGGAAATGAAATTGGCCCGAGCAGGGAACTCCTTCATACAAACCCTCAACTATGAGGGAATCCCCTTTTGGTGTTCAATATGTCACATGGTTGGACATATTGCAAGTGATTATTCCTTCTCCTCACATGGCTTGCATCCGCAACATACTAAAGGCCCACACAGAAAGTGGACAGGGAGAGCTTCAGGCAAGGGTTTTGGGGGAGATTCAGTCACATGAGAAGCACACAAATGGGGACAAGGGATGATGTAAAAATGAGGCTTTAAAACTTAGATCGTATCAGGGTTCTTATGTAGATATGGAGATAGAGGCAATGAAGATCACGACAAAGGTAGAGAAAGCCAATGCAAATGGGGAATCTACGACAGAAAAGGGTAAGACGATAGATCCTCATCTTAACTTTTCCTTTCAAGCTTTATATTTAAATGAAAATAGTGGCATTGTTGGATCCCTTTCCTCTCCCATTTTATGCCAAGGGTTACCGATGCATGAGCCTGTGAGTTCGACCCTCTACCCATTACCTGCATCCAGACTTTTTTCCCAAAAACCAACTTTGACCACAATTGTAGAAACATCTTCAAATTCATATTCTTCAGGCATTAATCATAATCTAAGATCTCGCCAAATATTAACATCACAAGCAAGAATGGAGCAAAGAAAGGAATTAAAGGTAAATCCGGAAAGGTATTTAGGGGGCAAAGGTAGAGGAAGGCAATCATTCTTGTCCAAATCCCAAGATAGGGAAATGGTTGATGTAGCAGCAGACAAACAATCATCAATTGGCATGGCACTTAGAGCATTGAAATCCCTTACGAGGGTTACTTGATGAAGATTCTTTCTTTCAACTGTAGAGGGTTGGAGAACCCTTCCAAAAAATCGTTGTTTAAGCGTTTGGTTGAGTCAATTGAACCAAACTTGATTTTTTTTATAAGAAACCTTCGACGAGTGGGAAGTAGTTAAAGCTTCCCTAGAGGGACTCCTGGGGGTTTGGCATTAGGTTGGACCACCAGGAGAATAAAAACCTCAAATAGTTGGAGTTTTCCATCTAGACTAGGGATGTATCTATTCTCCTCTGAGCTAAATATGGACTTGAGGGTGATTATCGGCCAATGTGGAGGGGGAATCCTTTTGGATGAACTGCAGTAATAAATCTTTCATGAATCATAGTGCGTTCTTGAAGATAAGGGTCTTCTGGATACTAAACCAGTTAAGATCAAACCTACTTGGAACAATAAAAGGGCTGGCCAAAACAAAATAGCAAAGCAGTTGGATCGGTTCCTTGTCATAGATAGGTTGATGGATACATATATTTTGTGTAGGCAGTGATTGAGTCGAGTGGCATTTCAGATCATATGCCCATATATTTGGAAATCAAGGGTCAAGGGAATAAACCTAGAATCCCTTTCAAGATTAACTTTGAGTGGATGAAGGATGAATCCTTTCAGGATATGATTTCAAGTTCTTCGGTAAAATATGAGGAAGACAACCAGGGTATGGAAATGATAAAGTTTGTTGAGAACTTCAAAACAATAAAAGAAAAGATAATAGAATGGAGAAAGGAGGATGAAGAGAAGGAAATCAAGGAGATTGAAGAGAATATTAGAATTATCCAAGATATGGACAGTGGTGGGTTTTCTTCAGAAGAAGATAAGGAACACTTAGTACAGCTGGAGCACAAGAGAAAGGTGCTTCTAGGTAATAAGGAGGCTGAATGGTGGCTGAAAGCAGAACCCTATGGCTTAAATGTGGGGATGAAAATACTAAAGTTTTTCATGCACCGACCCAAGGAAGTTGATAAACACCATATGGATCCTGAAAGATGAGGAAGGAACTTATGTGTCTTCTTTTGAAGGCATGGCAATATTTGCTCGGATACATTTTCATGATCTGTTCAGAGCACAACATGGCACTTCTATAGCTCATATTGTTAAAATCGCTCAACATTTTCCAAGATTTGTGACTGAAGAGGAAAATGAAGAACTCAAAGAGGTCATTAGTGGGGATGAGCTCAAGAATACCCTTCAGAGCATCCAAAGAGATAAAAGCCTCGGTCTTGATGGCCTCCCTGTGGAGTTTTACTCATACTTTTTTGAGTTGATTGGCCCCGAACTTCTAAGAGTGGTAGAGGAATCTAGAATTAATTGGCCCAGACTTCTAAGAGTGGTAGAGGAATCTAGAGTTAATGGGCGCATACATTCCCCTTTCAACTCCACTTTTATCGCTTTAATCCCTAAATCAAGTAATCCTTCATCCTTAGATGATTTCAAGCCAATATCACTATGCAATAGAATTTACAAAATAATAGCAAAAAAACATTGCCATAAGAATAAAAAGGATTTTATCAAAGACCATTTCAAAGGAACAATTCTGTTTTTTGGAAGGAAGGCAAATACATGAGGCAATTAGAGTGGCACATGAAGGTTTACATAGCATAAAAACAGCGACCTAAGGGGGCATCTTTAAAAATCGACTTGTCCAAGGCTTATGATCGTGTTCATTGGCTCTACCTCCGAATGATACTTACTCACATAGGATTTGAGGTAGATTTTATAAACTGAATTATGGAATGCATGCAAACAATTTCTTTTGCAGTTTTGATAAATGGGGTTGCCTCCCCATTTTTCAAAGTGGAAAGAGGACTTCGCCAGGGATGCCATATCTCCCCTCTTTTTTTCATGTTGGTGGTTGAAGCTCTCAGCATATCAACTTTTTAGGCTTCGAGGATGGGAAACTACAGAGGAATTCATATTTCTCATCAAGTCAAAATAAGCCATTTGTTGTTTGTAGACGATATACTAATATTAAGTGATGGTAGTAAGAGGGGTATGGATACATTGGAGGGCACCTTAAATTTATCCAAACAGGACACCGAAATGGAGATAAATGAAAGAAAGTCTTCCCTCACTTGCAACAACTTAGAACGGGATGATATGGATTATATCATTGGAAAACCTCCTTATGAGCTGCTCATGTTTGACAATGGTCACAAATATCTTGGTTTTCACCTCAAACCCACAATTATAACAAAGATGATTGGAGGTGGTTGATTGCGAAGTTTGAAAAGAGGTTAAAAGTATGGAATATGAGATGGCTTTCAAGAGCAAGTCGGTTGGTGCTAGTAAAATCAGTTCTTGAAGCCATTCTAGTGTATTGGATATCCCTTGCTTGGGTTCTGAAGGGCGTTTTGGAAAAACTTAGAAATATTTTATTTTCTTTTTTGTCAACATAAAACATTTGCTTGGATTTATTGGGAAAGGCTAGCTCTCCCAAAACCTGCTGGGGGGTGGGGTTTAAAAAAATATTTATTTTCACGAAAGCTCTTGCAACCAAAAGAATTTGGAGATTGATATCAACTTCTTCGTTATGGGAAGAAGTATTTATACACAAAAACACATTTCTCCAGATTCCATCATCGATTGGATCCGAAAACTGGTTAAAATTATGAATAATGTCTCCAATGCATGGAAGGATGCAGTAAAACGTTTCGACATAATTGAAGACCATTTGGCCTGGAAAATAGGAAATGGATGTAGCTGTAGGATTAGAGTGGATTCGTGGGCAGGAAACGATGGGAATCATACTTTACCAACTGAGCATATCCAATTTCTGAGGGATAGGAATGTTCATACTATTTAAAATTGCATATCGCATATATGGGAACAAGCACTATTTAGGGACAAGGGTGGTCGAGTGCCTCTCAACTAGGACTGGGAGGTGAACATGAAATAGCTTGCCATTTTTTTGTTACTGCTTTGAAAAAGGCCCACATTAGAATTAGTGATCAAAACGATTCATTAGTTTTGGATGCATACCCCCATGGGAAGTACTCTCCAAAACATGGCTATCTCCAAATCATTGTAAATCAGCTCCATAGGGAGCCAAAATGGTGGTGGAAGTGTGTGGAAAATCAAATGCCCAACCAAAACAAAGCTATTTATGTGGTGTATTTTATAAAACAAATCCCCCACATGGGATGCTCTTCAAAAAAGGAAGTTGGAAGGGCTTGGATGGTGTCATCTTTGCAAACAAGAGGATGAAACAATCTTTCATGTTTCTGTAAACTGCTCTTTCACTAAAACTGTTTGGCAGGAAAGATCCATTCTAATGGGGAAAATTATGCTTTAGCAAGGGGTTTCTATGGAAAATATTTTTCAAGATTGGTTATAAAACAAAGACCCCAACAATTTCAAGGCACTTCCTTTGATCATATGTTGGGGGATTTGGATAGCATGAAATAGAAGTATTTTCCAGGATCAAAGGTCAGTATCCCAAAGATAATTGTTGGCAACAATATTGGCACACTTTCTCACTACACTCAGGTTAGCAAAGAAACAAATCAAAGAATAAGTGGATGAATCCATAAACAAAAAATTTCCTTGGGGATTTTTTAACAGTGTTGCGCAGGGTAACTTGACCACTTGTGGTGGTGGTTGCATTCTGCATATTTCAAACACACATAGGTACAAAATCAAAGCAGGGATGGGGAATGGTTCAAATAATTATGTTGAACTAATGGTCTTGAAACTACTCTTATTGTTTCCTTTAGAAAACAATTGCAGGAACCTACAAGTTTTTGGAGAGTCAGAACTCTATAAACTAGGCAGCAGGGATCCAACGATGTCACTACACACACTTATCTACAATTTTAGAAGAGATTGGATTTCTACAGGCTGAATTTATAACTATTAATGTGTCACATATCTATAGGGAAAGAAACCAACTGGTTGATGCACTATCTAAAGAAGGTGTTCAAATGGAACATGGTCAATGGCATGTAACTAGGGAGTAGAACGATAATCATTTCTCTTATTATTATAGACCATTTATAGGAGGGACATAATAGAGATTCATAGTTATCTGGAAATTATTATACAATTTCTAGTGCTTTTTTGATATTGCAGCATAGATCGATGGAAGCATCATGGACAACGTGTTGTTTTTTTATATGATATACTTAGACAACTTAGATGTTTTACTAATTATACATACTTTGTGGTGGCACTCTTATAAATCAACCTCTCTATATTATTGTATGTTAGTGATAGCTCTCAAGTCCTATATCTGAGAGTATCTACCAGGATGTGATTTTCACAAGTACAATACAAAAAATGATTTTTCCTTTCGAAAAAAACATAATTATTATTGTTCAATAAGCTCCTAGGGTTAGCACAATTTGTCTTAATCTAGACATGAAATATCTTCCCCCTGTTGATACCTGGAAATTCGCAAGTAACAACAATTAGGGATTCTTCCCAGTAAACGTTCCCAACTAGCCCGTTACTGTTTGGTATGGGGAATCCGTCCAGTTTAAGATCCGGTTACCGTAGGTTAAGTAACAAAAATAAAAGGTTTTACCAGTTACGGCCCGGTCCACCGTGTATATTTTAGTTTTTTGAAATTAAGTATGATATACAAGTGCCTATATAAGAATGCAGACTGATAGAGAATATGAGGAGTAGTCACAATGTGATGCGTAGGTTCTTACCTCTCGTCTTAACTCACTCGCATCTAAATCACACACAGTAAGAAACTAAAACTAACTACCTAACCTATCCCTAGGGAGCAAGATTATCATTTATCAATGAGTAATGTATGTATGTGCATGCATTAAGAAAAATCACATATAGTTGTTACTTAATTCAAAACACGTGAACATTAATAGATATATGAACAACAAGATAGCTCATTGTTTATGAAAAGCCTTCATTACTCATAGTGGAAATTTCATAGAATAAACTAGAGCGCATTCATAATAAGAACATAGGTTCAAAGAGTTAGAACGATCTCACAGTTAATGGACAACAGCTAAAAACGAAATAGTTCACACTCAACAAATCCATAGCACAATATTTGAAATCTTCCACCAAGCTTTCTCCAACATGAAACTTGTAGTTCTTATTGCAAAGGGAAATAGTTCTTCTTACAACATAATCTCACAAATCTATCTGGAAAAAAGTCCTTATCACTATCTAACTCTCCTATACTTATACTACAAGCAAAACTCTTGGGCTGCCCCTCGGTGACCTTTGGGCTCCCCCCAACTGTTCAAAAACCACTTTTTTTGTCTCTTTGTGAGTGCTTATGATTTATACAATACGTTACATTTCAGATTAAGTTTTTAGAACACTTTATAAAAAAGGACTAGCTTGGTAACTGACGAACTTTTCCCAAGCCTGGGCATCTGCTGCTATCGATTCTGCTCAGTAATTCGTTGGTCTTTTGAGATCCTGTTGATCTCAGACCTTTTCTCCTTCCCTTTCTATCTCTGCTTCTTTATGCTTCAGCTTCTTCTTTCCTTGTTGCCTTGTCCTTTAGCCATGTCTTCTTTGCAGCAATCATCCTGTCATGAACATATCAGATTTTTAGACCATTTAGTGTTTAACAAAGTAACACAAACTATATCAATACATGTATTCTGTAAAATGAACCATAAACAATATTAATGCATGAAAAGATAAGGCAAAGGAAAACCTGCAAACTGGGTCTGAAATCCGCTAAATCCACTGTCCAAACTAAAAACACAAATCCGATAAAACAGGCTCCTTGTCTCAATCCAGGCCGCATCTGGACCAATTTGAAATCCTCCGATGAAAGCATGAATCATAACAATGTAACCGCCCATCTAAAACCTAAACTGCCCTCTTCACCTCAGAGAAAAACTAGACTCGTCCAAAACCCAAGGAGAAACTCCGTCGTCCCAAAAAATAGAGTAAAAGCACACAAAAATGTCAGGAAAAACCCTCACCGTGGGAAAATACTAAGTATCAAGCCAACAAACTCTTCATCGGCGAAAGGAACAACTATATGTCGGCCAGTCAGTTCACTAAGCCGCCGCAACGGTGGAAGTCATACAGACTAAGGGTTCCGCGGCAAAATAAAACATCGGCGAAATAAAACACTAAAAACTGTCATACAGGCATTGGAGATTGGAAGGACTAATTTCAATGTGTCGATAGGATAGTCTCCTAGAAAGCCGCAACGACGGAAAACAATCAGACTACGGCTTCCGCAATCAAATGAAAACTTCGGCGATCAAAAACTTTGAGGACTATGAATTGGCGACCAAAGGCTCAATGCTGCCGCCGTGTCGGAAACACAAAGGACTAGCCCCTCGATCGATAGTCAAAATCGTTCCGATAGCGAAAACAAAATGTCGCAAAGTAAAAAATTTGATCTATGAAACCAAGGCATCGGTGAAAGTAAAAACTATCCATCGGCCCATTCTCTATTTTTCCTCCGAAACGGCGGTGATATAGAAGGCTAATGCTTCGACCGTGATAAAATAAAATCACCGATAGTCCAAAAACAAATGAGATAACAGCGCATCGGTGAAAATAAGAACTGTCCATCGGGACGTTCCTTGCTTAACCTCCGCAAAGGAGGCTTCGTAGAGAACTACTGCCCTGACTGAATCTTCAACAAACCTCCGACAGCGATAAAATCAAACCATTTACAAATCAAAACTTAAAGTTTCAAAGTCAAAAGCATTAGCTAGACAAAGGCATTTTTAGATCATTCAACTTCGGAAATGAAAGAGAACAGTTTTCCTCAAATCAAACTCAGAAATTCAAAATTGTAGCAGATGAATAATAGAGTTCAGCAATCCAAAACAAACCCAGGCAAGATAAAATCAAAAGGAGGGTCCAAAATTTTTCAAAAATTTGGAAAAAAAGTTGCAGCGCAACAATTGGCGACTACCTAGTGAACACAGATCTCTAGACAAATTATTCTTTGAGAAACGGACTGTTTTGACAATAAAACCAACATGTTGAATTCTTCTAGATGTCTGATTTCCCAGATGGAAAATGTATGTACTTTTAATCATTGATGATAGTCCAATTTAGGAAAATGGAAACCAAAATTTCAAAGTCAAGATAACTCTTTTGAGGCGAGGAATATGAGTTTCATTTTTTACCTCTGTCTTCAGGTAGCTTCCAGCTTGGACACCACAGGATTGTAACATATGGTAAACAGAAATATTCATTTGTTCCTCATTCCCATGCCATTTTGTACTTTTTGTGCTTTTGGACTTTTGTCCTTTTTGAGTCCTCCTGCATGCCTTTCTTTCTGAATTTTTTATTCAGGCTCCTCTATCCATAGTGTCCTTTTGTGTGAGAGATGTATTTAATTTTCAGCTCACGGACGAAGAAGAACTTTGGCCATTTTGTACTCATATGGTTCAGTACTTTGTTTTGATACACATTGCTTTCTTAGGAGATTTTTGACTCTTATTTGTCTTTTTGGCTTTCAATTCTTAGCATGGAATCATTTATATATAATATATTGTTACCTTGCTTCCTCTCCATGGGTCCTTGCTGTCACCCCCTCAGACATTTTTAAATGTGAGATGGATGGAGCCTCAAAATAGTATTCCAGACCTTTTAATCTTGAGTTATTTTACAGGGATTAAGTAGGACTTCAATGTGTTCATAGCCATTTAGGAAAACTGCTAAATTGGAAGAAATTCTTTCAGATAAATCAATAGTACACAGTCTTATAATCAAGGATTTTCGTTAACCAGAATTCTGATGCTCTCCATGCAACCAAAAGTTTGCTTCTTTATTGAAATCAATCAAAATCTAACTAAAACAAATAGAAATAAAATAAATAAAAAACAAAAAACCCAATTTATTTATGTACAAAACAAAAACAAAAAATCAGGAAAAATAAGGTTTGAGAACTAAACCATTAATTGGTAAGTTCTCTTCCCACCCCTGTAAATCTCGCAACTTGTAGGTTGAGGGGCCAAGCTTTGCTGCAATATGAAAAGGGCCTACCCATCATTAGAGAGAATTTGAGGTCAAAAATGGGCCTCAAAAGGACCAAAATGTACTATAAAAATCAACCAATTACATTCTAGTAGATGACATCATCCCCC
>LPNX010343002.1:0-72392 GCA_001517045.1 Pseudotsuga menziesii
ATGATACCTATGCAAACTTCTATTACATTAAATTTTTAATATTTCTTTTTATCTTTACCTTTAATATGGTTACATGGCACAAATCTTATAACCTATAGAAACCTTGCAAGATGAAATATGAAATCTTAGTGAGAGAAAAATATTTCAACATGGTGAACAACTCCCTAAACTTAGGTTGAGTACATACATAGCACGTTCCAATCAACTTCAGAACACATTCACTCACAAATTGTACCTATTCAAATGCCACTCTAAATACAAACACATTTGGATTCCCACCACCTTTACACATAAAACATATTTATTAAAACACTAAACTAAATTCACACATAGTCATATTTAGAACATCTTTACCCATAAAATACCAATTCAAACCCTCCAATACCCTATTCAATTCCCTAGATACATATTTATAAATGCCCCCTAATATATATGTTTTTAATATATTAAAAATACCCCTTGACCCTTACACAATATATTGTTTAAATTTGTTAGAGTATTGAATCACCCAATATGAACTTATTTCCTACCTAGTGAGCCCCTCATGACAAATCCTAAGTACACCCAAAGTAGGGAGTTTAGGGAAGGGCCATAACGCTCATTCCCTCATTACTAGGGAAGGTGGACTTCCCCAATCACCTCCTTCATTCGATGACTAGTGGTTGAGGTTTAAATAAGTCACACAATGCAAATGTAAATGTTATGAAACTCAGGTAACCTAATATCAATTATCTTTCTTGTCATGGGATTCCCTTTCCTCTTCCCCTTTAATGGACTTATAACCCCTCTTCTTCTCTCTTTATTCAACTTTGGACCTTTATACTAATCTTCAAAATGAAATCTAGATACCTTGAGTATTGCATGGAAGGTCTACCACATGTTTAATATTGAAATCATAATTACCATAGTTATATGCCTATCAATTCACTAGTTGAGTCATTATAATCACTTATTTATAATTTATTTAAAATTCAATCCAATACATCCAAAGGGTTAAAATCAAAATATTACAATTACAATGGAATGTAGAGATGTAAAACATTTAAGTCCAACTTTTAGTATATTCTTCAATATGAAATTGACTTCAAAATAATAATCGAACTTCTTATTTTTCATCTTCAATTGATATGATGTTCTAGTCCAACATTTTCCCAATAATTCCATAGATATGGAGAACAAAATACATTCACATGAAATCCAAAACTCTATATCATCCTTGTGCTTAAATATACCACGTGGATTACTAGAGATTCTTTAAGGTTTGGAATTCTTTAGAAATATGATTTGGTCTCCTCTCAAAATTATGGTTACCTTGAATATTTGTATCAACTATTCAAATTTTAATAGATATTGCTTAGATAAATCTAAATCACTCTTAAGATCGCCTTTCAAAAAAGAGACTAGCTCTCATTAAAGTTGGCTATGGAAAGAAGGTTTAGCCTTTACCTAGATCTAATTTTAATATGCACATTGGAGTAAACCCAAGTTTTATGCATAGAGAAATTGAATGTGTACTTTAAAAGTTTTATGAATTTTCTAATGTTTCAAACAACATTAAACGTTTATTATTATTATTATTATTATTGGAGGACATTGAGATTTGGTTAAACGTCTAGCAAAAGAAAAAAAATAAGGACATCAAAGGTTATTAAATAAAAATACTAGAAATTGAACACTTTATTTTTATCCCTCACATTCATAAAATTTTCAATATGGTAGTCAAGCAAGGTTCTCCTCAACCATGGACTCACAACCTTATTCCTCTAATTTTTTAAAGTGATTACAAAAATAAGCAATCAAATTAAAGAACCATTACTATTTGTCATCTTTTATCCAACATTGTATGGAATGAAAAAATAAAGTATTAAGATAAGAAAGTTTAGAAAACACTCATAAAGGTGATTCTAGTTTTAGATGTTATCTTTCAAATGTGGGAGACTTAGTTAATCCTATGATAATTACATAAGAGCATCACAATAATAAAATCAATCTCTTATGTTCCTTAGTGGCCATTCTAGTTTTCGATGTTATTTTTCAATTGTGGGAGTCTTAGTTAATCCTATGATGATTACATAAGAGCATCACAATAATAAAATCAATCTCTTATGTTCCTTAGGACCTCAGGAGAGCTTATGATACAATGCCTAGAAATAAACTTTGGAATAAATTAGAGGAGCTAAATGTTCCTTTTGAGTTAAGAGCTATTGTGACGAGGTTGCATGAATCTTGTTACTTAGGTCATGGATATTGAGGGTTGGTTGGCTAGAAGAAATTAATTGTGATAAATGGTGTAAGCAAGGGTGCTTCTTTTCCACTACATTTTTTTGAGTATTTTTTTTGACAAATCAATGGCATGTTTGAAAGAAGTGTTGACACTAATTCAAGTCATAATCCTTCTTCTTTATTTTGACAATATTGTTCTTCAAAGGAGGTGGCCCTTTGAAACCACGAAAACTCAAATATTTATGTTATAGTCAATAAATATTGATCATATAAAGGTTATGATAATTAAATCCAAGAAGATGAATTATGCTAATTAATCTTATTCCATTAACAATTTAGAGGAAGTTACTATATACATAGCATTTTGGAATTGACTATCATCACAAGATTCACTATAAATAGATATGAAGAAAATGATGAATGGAAGATGGTAATGTTATTTTGGCATATTTTGGAAAATGATGAATGGAAGATGGTAATGTTATTTTGGCATATTTTGGTTCTAAGGAAAAAGAAATATCTTTATAAAACCTATCAGTCAAATCATTTCATATAAAGATAAAGTTTAAAACTCTTTGCCTCTCTTAAAAAAATAAAAGCAAATTAAACAAATCTTAAAATTTTAAAAAATACACATATCTCATTCTTCTCGTAAAAGTTTGTCTGCTTCTGCCCATTGAAAATATAATATAAATATGAAGACATACCTAATCTCCGAACAAAAAAAGCTTACTTCATAGTATTTCTTAAGAGGATACATCAAAGTAGTCAACATGAACCCTCTTTTCCACATTGACAACTTTAATTAAGATAATGGATCCTTTTCGTTATCACAATCTCGGAGTGAACAAGATGTCCACGTTGACCATTTTAAATTACGAAAATTTACATACCCAAGACGATATACATATCTCTGTTTTCAATTTTCGATAAAAATTAAACCAAGACGATATACTTGAAAGTTGAGACCAAAATTCCAATTTTCTGATAAAGATAAAACCAACACGATATACTTCACAACTTATTTAGACAAACGCCTATATATATATTTAAATTCGATTAAAAGAAAATGATCTTCGAAGGAAGTAACATAGTACTTACACAAATAATTGTACTGCTAAATTTTTTCGCAGAAGTAACATGGTACTTACCCAAATAATGGAACAGCTAGAGAGATTCAGCATATGAACATTTGCTTTCTTCGAGAAGTGGAAGTGTTAGACAAAAGCATATGACGACTTACGGTCTCCAAAAGATTCTGTTCAGATCAGTATATAAGCTATCATCCAAATTAAAAGATGATGGTTCAAAAGAAAGAGAAATGGAAGAAGTATACCTGCAATTACCGTAGGCAAAATGGGTCCATCTGGTGTGGCAAAGAAAAGCTGTTACAGCACGCCTTCGCTTCAGTCCAACATGAGCAGGTAGGGGAGCTTTGTATTATCTGCAACTTATTTAATTTATAAGGCAACCGTGGAAATATGTACACGGTCAGAGAAACGACTGTCGGTTACGCGTACATTCTGTCTCTCGACGGGCCAGATCAATCCACACATGTATGGCATTAGACCATGTGATTCATATTATTAGCTACTCCATCGGTCAAATGATTCATTTTTCTTTTTGGCTTGAAAAGATCTTTTTAGGCGGAGCTGAATTCTTCGTAACCACGATCCTTCCGAGTGGTTAAAAGAGAGAAATCGAGTAAAGAAATGTGCCCTTTCATAGGTGTAAAGCCTATATAATGCTGTCAGGACAAGGGACTGGAATGTGACCAGTTCAGAGCTGCAAATGATACAGAGATATTAGTTAAGCATTCCGCTAAGTCTGCTTCTGTCTGCAGCTTTATACAGCCAATTTGGTCTGAATTGAATAACTTTTTTCCTAAGATTTGAGACATAGCCTAGTACATTGTTGAAGTCGGCCATAGCCTGAGTCAGTCTTGAACTCTGCAATGATGAAGTCGGGAGATTCGAACATGTTCAACCAAGCCTCCTGGTTTTTGTTTGCGGTGATGGCGATTTTGGCAATTGCGCCTGTCTCCGAGGCGACAGTCCATCACCATAAATGGAAGCTCAGTTACCAAAACTGGTCTCCTGATTGTATGCAGACAACGATCATCTCCATTAATGGGCAGTATCCAGGTCCAACGATCAGAGCTCGGGAAGGAGACACCGTGGTTGTTGAATTAAAGAACCAGATGCCCACTGAAAATGTTGTTATTCATTGGCATGGAATTCGGCAGGTACAATTCAGTCTACATGAAAGTAATATTCTTGATGTTTGATCGGTTGATTCTTTCTTTAGCCACCATATATGTTGATCAAAATGTTGTGCTTCAGATCGGAACTCCGTGGAGCGATGGAACTGCATCCATGTCTCAATGTGCAATCCAACCGGACGAGACTTATATCTACAGATTTGTTGTTGACAGAGTATGTTTAACATATTTTCTTTTCAATCATTGCATCTTAACATGGTTATATTTCGTTGGGATTCTGTATGAAGACAATGGCCTAATGTTAATATATTCTTCATGCAGCCTGGGACATATTTCTATCATGGCCATTACGGCCTACAGCGATCGGCTGGCTTGTATGGGTCTTTGATAGTCGACTCAGCCAACAAGGAGCCCTTCGTTTATGATGGGGAACTGAGCATTATCCTCAATGACTGGTGGCATACTAGCACTTACCAACAAGCCGTGGGCCTCTCATCCAATCCTTTCGTCTGGGTCGGGGAACCTCAGGTATATATATATATATATATTACATTGGCTCTTCTTCATCTAAAGACTCCACTTCAAATCCCCGATTGATTGAAACACAATTAATGGGCATGAATTGCTCGGTTGATATTGCAGTCTCTGTTGATAGAGGGCCGAGGAAAGTTCAACTGCTCGGCAGACAGCAGTACAACTTGCAACGCTACCAACAGCCAATGCTTGCCCTACATTCTATCGGTGAAACCTGGCAACACATACCGCCTACGCATCGCCAGCGTAGCTTCCTTATCTGCCCTCAATTTTTTGATTCAGGTGAAATAACACATTCACGGATGCTACATTCTCTCATCTGATTCAATGGTTTAAATGCTCAACAAACCATCTGTTCCTATTTTTCAGGGACACAAGATGACCGTTGTGGAAGCCGACGGCCACTACGTGGAGCCGGTGGAGGTGGAGAATTTGGATGTGTATTCGGGAGAATCGTACTCAGTTTTGATAAAGGCCGATCAAGATCCCACCAAAAACTATTGGGCAGCTCTGAATGTGAGAGGGCGGCAGCCTAAGACGCCTACGGGCCTGGCCATCCTCAACTATGTCCCCAATCTCTCCACGAAGCTACCCACCACGCTGCCTCCTCCGAGCCCTTCCTGGAACGATTATGCCTATAGTAAGACGCTCGCCAAGAAGTTTGTGGCCCTCCGTGGACACGAAGAGCCTCCTCCTATGAAACCCACCAGACAGTTGGTCTTACTGAACACACAGAACAAGATCGATGGATTTATAAAGTGGGCCATCAACAACATATCGCTGGTTCCTCCTCCCACTCCATACCTGGCCGCCATGAAATACAAAATCCATGGCGCTTACGACACCACGCCCCCTCCGGATACCTACCATGATCCCCAAAACTACAACATCAGTATCCCTCCTATCAATCCAAATGCCGTTGAAGGAAATGGCGTGTACGTATTCGAGCTGAATTCTGTGGTAGATGTGATTCTCCAGAATGCGAACACGCTGACAGCAAATAACTCGGAGATCCATCCATGGCACCTGCACGGTCATGATTTCTGGATTCTCGGCTACGGTGACGGCGTGTTTGATCCTCTGAAGGACCCAAAGAAATACAACTTGGTGAATCCTCCGCTTCGTAACACGGTACCGCTGTTTCCCTACGGATGGACTGCTCTGCGGTTCAATGCAGACAATCCGGGGGTGTGGGCTTTCCACTGCCATTTGGAGGCTCATTTCTTCATGGGAATGGGGGTGATGTTCGCAGAAGGTATTGACAGAGTAGGAAAGCTGCCTCGTTCTTCCATGGGATGTGGGCTGGCCATTAACAAGATGATGCATAACTGATCCGCACCTCACACATTGTAATCCGTCGTGAAATTTGACATTCTTTATTGTCCTTACATGTACCATATTCTATGTTCTACCAAAAGAAAGAACCAAGAGAGTACACATTTTAACTGAAATTTGTTGTAGTTTTACAAAATAAAATTGGTTTCATATTGTGTAAATTTCAGAATTCCTCTCTATGATTGAATGCTGTTGCAATCTTCCCTGTCCTTTATCATTATCACAAAGTAAAGTGCTAACTCATCGTTAAGTTTAACTTCACCTTAATACAGAAGGGCATTGTTTACCCTACGTGATTTCGACAGCAAGTTGATGGGAACTTATTATCCTATGAATACAAAATCCATAAACTTTCCCCCACAAGCCATGTGTTTGAAATAAAAGACTTCAAGAAAGGAGCAAACACAGGAGCGAGCTCACAACGGTTGGTATATCGAAGAGGAGGAGTCACGTGGTGTAATAATGAAAAGAAATGGGGAGGCGGAGGCTGACTCTGACTCTGGGCAGAAATCCCTTTTTCGGATTCGGCAAAAGTGTGGATAGTAGCATATTTTTGTAAATCATATTATTTTTTAAATCATGGAAAAGCAACGGATATGATTTTTTTCATGGTATTTGGCTATGTTTGTCGCAAGGAAACTATAAAGGTCACGTATGCGGACCACATCCGTTTTATGTTATGGAGTGTAGTTTGTCGTGCATTGGATAGCGTTTCAATGGTTTTAATCTTGGGAACGATGACCCTCAACGGTAATTAATGTGAGTTACTGTTCATTATAATTTTTTTTTTCTTCAAGATTTGATTTCTTTTAGTTTGGTAAAATTTTAATAAATACTTTGGAAGGTCTAATTTGACTAAAACTCTTTTTTGGTATAACTTGACCAAAACTTAGACTTCGACCAAAAAAACATGCATTCAACCATAAAGAATGGATTTATATATCTTGTCTTGTGGCCACATAACAAAGAACTATTTCTGCAAATTTACAAACTTGGAAATTCACAAAGATGTTTCACTTTTTACAGAGCTTCGGCTATTAACACTTTTTACAATCTTCTTCTTCTATAAATAGAGAGACTAAAAATTGCTTCTTTGTGAAGCTATAGACTTTTTTTTCAGGCGAAAAAAACATTCCTTGCTATTCTATTGAATCAAAGGAACTGGATACATCATCAAGTTTACAAAAATAGGCCCCTACATAAAGAGCCAAGGTCATCCATGAGAAATCAACACTAAATAAGATTCTGTCCTACAGAGTCAAGCTAGCAGTATCTGGGCATCATATACTATGAGGTCCTCTCATAAATGCCAAATAACCAAATCAGTCAAGGCTGTCCCAAGAGAAAATATGAAGAGCCCAGAAACACTATCCAAGACAGAGCTGGAATTCCCTCAAAATCCAGAGACAATAAATAATCAACTTAACCATATACTTTCACAGCAGGAGCCAAGAGACTAAGAAAGTCTAAGAACCAGAGCAAAGCTCTCAAAAAAGATGAAGTGAGACCTCCCTGTACACTTCATCTTCACAAGTTTCCGTGAATGTAAGCAGGCTTGTAGCCATCAAAAGCCCTTCCTTGGCTAGTGTGTTTACCCTCTTGTTATGTTCCCTAAAGGCATGACTGAAAATCCACGTGAGTGAACAAAGATATGAGTTTCCTAGTGTCTAAGCACCAGGCATCTAAGTTCACCATAGTGAGGGTGGATTCATCCTTAGCCCAATTTATAATCACAGAGGAATCGCCAAATATATGTAGATGCAGCAATCCAATATCTTTTGCGATGTATAGTGATGCCCAGAGTGCCAATAGCTCAGCCCTTGTATTAGTGATGTGTCCACAACCCAGCTTGATAGAGAGATAATGATGTTCATTAATCCATATACAGGCACTAGCTCCACCCAAAGAATCAGCTGCGGCTCCATAAAAACAAACCATAGGATATTTTTTCCCTAGGGGGTCTCCAATAATTCTTCCTTTGGGTCTGTTTACAAGTGGGACCTGATGAGAATCGGCCTCTGACATGATCACATGGCATAGTTTGGGTATGTTTGGGGCCACGTCTTCAAAGATGAAGCAATTTTTGGTCTTCCAAAGGTTCCAAATAAAGAAAAAAGGCAAGTACGGTAGCCTTCCATTCTTCTTAACCCAACTGCTAAGATTTCCAGCCAAAGATATCTCAGTCCAAATCAAATGAACATCAAACAAATTACTTAAGCTGTGAATGACTTCATGGACAAAGGGGAAACCAACAAAAAGGTGATCCACAGATTCGACATTGGTTTTGCACAGGCAACATCTGTTAGGGCCAGACCACCCCCTTTTGCAAAGGTTATCCGAGGTGTTAATTTTCCTTTTAACTATCAGCCAAGTAAAACACTTCACTTTTAGTGGGATATTGTAACCCCAAATCAAAGAGAGCAGACCATCATTTTGCAGAGGCAGATGTTCTGAGACAATGAGGTCATAAGCTTTTTTAGCAAAGACCATCCCCGAATTTTTATCAAATAACTAGAGCACAGAGTCATCATGATTTCCAATCCTAATTCCCCCATGAGATAATCCTTTTACAAATGATGACCATTGTTCTTCCCATGTCCCTCCAAGATCAAGATCGGATGCTGAGTACCAGCAATTGTGGCCTCGTGGATTACCTTCCAAATTCTGTGCCTGTGCAAGATTTTGGATCCCATAATAAACAAGATAATCCTTGAGATCCTTGGATAGTAAAAATGAAGAATTCAGACCATCAATTAGATCAATTCCCAGAATAATTTTCAGACAGTTGCCAACCTTCCAACCCAGTTGACATGTAATCCAAGATAAAATTCTAACAAAGCCATTCCAGAAATAAGAAATTCCAGTCAAATTAAACTTTCAGGCTCTGATCCATTCCTCCAATGGTTTGTGCTTAAAGTATTTATGTGATATGATCCTACTCCAGATGCCATTACCCTTGAGAAGTTGCCACAAATTCTTCAACCTCAGCGAGATTCCAAACCATTCCAAATTCTTTATATTCCAGCCACCATACTCATCAGGGACAGATACTTATTCCCAGCTAGCTAGATGATACTTATGATGACCATCTGTGTTCCCCCATAAGAATAGAAAGATAGTTTTCCTCAGCTTATTCAGGATAGATTTCAGGCATCTAGCAAGTGCAAACCATTATACAACAAGTACCGAAAGAACTGTATTTATAAGGATCACTCTACCACCAATAATTAGTAACCTATAAGACCAATGTTTGATCTTATTTTCAAAACTTTCCACCAGCCAGTTCCAGTCCGATGATCTATACCCCAAGGGTTTCAGTCGAAATCCCAAGTATTTAAAACTAGAGCTGATCGGAGCCAAGTTGCAGGGAAGGAGCACAACAATTTGACACCTGATATCTTCTTCCACATCCTGAATCCGAAAGGATGAATTTTCTATGCTAACTTCCATCCCCGTAGCTGAACAAAAAAAGTCCAGAGCCTCTTTATAAGTCTCCATTCACTGACAGTACCAATACCAAATAGGAGAACATCATCCACAAATAACAGATGCGTAATAGCCAAAGTAGGAGAGTACTGGAAGCCCTTAATAAGTCCTCTTTGATGAGCATTCAAAATAATCCTACTAAGACTTTCAATAATCAGGATGAATAACAAGGGAGATAAGGGACAACCTTGTCTTATTCGCCTTAAGGCAGGGAAAAATTCAGATGGAGACCCATTGACCAGGATAACAAAACAAGGAGTTCAAACACATCCCATAATCCAATTCACACCAATTAGAGGTATGCCGATCTGGAGAAGTAGTAATCTCAAGAAAGTCCAATTAACCCTATCAAAGGCTTTAACCAAGTCAAGTTTTAATACCAAGACATTTGAACATTTGGTTTTAATAGAGTGTAGGACTTCCTGAGTAATGCCAACAGGTTCAGTGATTTGCCTATCCTTCAAGAACCCAAATTGCTGGCTTGATATAGTCTTGTTGAGAAGAGGCTTGAAATGAATTGCAACAATCTTAGATATGACCTTGTAAACCAGGTTGCATAAGGAAATAGGCCGAAATTCAGCAAAGGTGGAGGGATTATCACATTTGGGGATCAGGGTTAGGAAAGTAGAGTTAAGGGATCCTAGGATTCTCCCATTAGTTTTAGCTTGCTCAGCTACCAAGACCAGTTCCTCCCCTATCAGATCAAAGAAAGCCATGAATAATTCCATAGGCCAACCATCTGGGCCTGGGATTTTATCTTTCTTGAACCCTTTGAGAACAACTTCAACTTTTAGAGAAAATATAGGTTCTAAGAATCGGTCCACATCCACTTCCTCGGTCAATGTAGGGAACATACTAATCACTTTAAGCTGGTCAGCAATATTTGTATATCCATCATCCTCAAATAATTCAATATAGTGTTGTTTCCCAAGATGTTTAAGAATTATATCCTCAGAAACCAGATTACCATTCTTATCCTTCAGAGACCAGATAGTATTTGAATTTCTTCTTACCGATGCAAAGGAATGAAAAAAATTGGTATTTGCATCCCCTTCTTTAATCCATTGGACTCTGCTTTTTAGTCTATGGGTGGTGATTTCATGCGCCCAAAATTTCCCCTGCCTTTCTTGGAGAAGCTTAAGTTTCCTTGAATTTGCTGATGACAGAATTCCAGAATCCATTTGAAGAATACCATAGATCTCCTCATTTATATCCAATATCATTTGTTTTCTTTCTCTTTTTTTCCTTCTTTCCCAGCCTTTAACCGTACTTTTTAGTCTACTCAATTTGAGGGAGAAGGAGTTCATATGATTCAATGAGCTCGAAGATAGAGGAGCTAGCCAAGAATCAGTAACCAGAGGGATAAAATCATCCTCCAAGAGCCAAGATCTGTTAAATTTAAAGGGATAACACCTAGAGGAAAGTCTCAGCCCCCATTCCAGGCAGATAGGGTAATGGTCAGAGATATCTGAAGGAGTAGCCCAAGTTCTGTAGCATCCCAGGATAGGGAGGAGGTAGTTAGATAAAAGGAACCGGTTCAGTCTTTTGCTAATGCCCACCTCCCTTGACCTACCATTCCTCCAAGTAGGACCAGGATAGTTTGAGGAGAGATCAATCAGATTGTTACTAGTGATAAGATGGGTGAAGTAGGAATCCAGGAGATCAGACCTAACATTGAGCCCCAGACTTCAGAGGATGAGATGGTAAAATTAATATCACTTGCCAAGATAACGTTTTGTAAGGAAAGTAATCCATCAACCACAATTTTATCCCAAAATATAGTTCTTTGAACATAAGGGCCATAGCAGTTGATAATGGACAGGGTCTTATCAATCCCCTTTATACTAGCCTTGAGTACAATGCCACCCAAGGAAGAGAAGGCTTTACAATGCACCAGAAGAGGGTTCCAACCAGCAAGGAGACCACCAGAAAGACCAACAGCATCTAGGGCACATAATTCCCACCCTGGATTGAACTTTGAAAATAGAAGGAGATATTGAGAGAAAGTACACATAGTTTCTTGTAATAATATCATGTCCGGGATGAGATCAGTGAATAGAGCAGCAAGGGATTTTTGTCTGGAAATCCCTCCAAAACCCTGAATATTCATAGATAAAATTTTCATGGGGAACCTGACCTTTCAGGTGTGCTTGCTCTAAGAACCTGTGAAGAGGATGGAGAAGTACGAGATTGTCTAGCTGCATTCTTTAATCTAGTAGAGAGAGGGGTAATTTGGACCAAGTTTCCAGAATCCTCAGTAGTAGATTTGTTGGCCTTACGGACAATAACATTTTTGAAACAAATACAGTTCAGAGGGAGGGTAGATGGAGAAATTGGGGATTTGTCCGAGAAGATTGAAAGGGAGCTTAGAAGAGAGGGATCCTTCAAAGTAGGTGCTTCTCTAGGGCTTGAAAGTAAGTTGATGACCGGTGAACCAGTAGTATCATGTATATGAGGGGCGAGGGGTGATGCGGAAGAGGATGAGAGAGAAGGAAAGTGTTCAAGAGTGTAAAGGGTGGCCTCTCCAATGGAGTGTCTGCAGCAGAAGGAAGGGGCTCCAAGGCAGAGTGCTTCTATGGCAGATCCAAAATCATAGAACGTGATAGACTAGCACAAACTTCAATATCCTCAATGTAGATCAGTTCTCCTTTTGACAGACCTTCATAAGGTGTCGCAGTAGAAGAGATGTAAATAACCTTAGGGGTAGGAACTAGGGGAGCCACAGAGGGAAGGGAGGGAGAGACAAGGCCAGGACTAAGATTGAAACCCTTATTAATAGCACGACCCTTATGGAGAATAACACAAGAGTTGTGCAAATGCCCTGTTTCGTGGCAATAGTTACACCTAAAGGGCATGTTCATGTAGTCAATCCACTGGGATAAAACAAGATCTCCACACACAATCTCAATCTCAGGAAGTAATCCCTTAGAAATATCAATCTCGACCAGTACCTTGGCTGTCCTCTTATCAAATAACAGATGAAAGTCTTTTTCAAGGGTAACAAAATTCTCTATCGAGTTTGCTAAACATGTGAGAATATCCTTATTCCACAGTGGAAAGGGCAAGGCAGGAAAGAGAACCCATAAGTGGAGGATGGTGACCCTCTCAGTGAGTGGATCAAACCCCAAGTGCCAACGATTCAGAACCAATGAACCCTTCTGGATAGTCCAAAGTTTCTCTATGATTCTGGAGGCATCTAATTAATCAATAAATACAAAAACTAACGAGTTATTTGCAAGGAGACTGATAGTAGGAATGTAGTGAATGATAGGTTTCTAGTGTATGATCGCCCATTCGACCCACGCATCCTTAGTTAAGGATTAGTACTCCTGCTTACCGATGAGGGCACTGCGGTAGAGAGTATCGACTTTGTCCATATAAATATCATGACCCAGAACAAACTGACGCTTCAGATCAAGCGTTTTTAGGGATTTCTCTTTCCGGCGAGCATGACTATCGCGTAGGGAAGGGCCCATCTTGAACTGATTTATCTAGACTAGAAAAAAAACTTGAATTACCAGTCATATGATTACTACAGCTTGAGTCTAAATACCATATGTCATGTGGAATTTCTTGGACATCATTGCATTCAAGTGGGGATTTACATGCCAACAACTTTGTGCTCGACGAAGTGTTGGTTTTGGTCAAATGGTTTTGGATTTTCCTTCCTTGGTCATATTGTTTCTTCCTTCATTCATATGAATAATGACCAAATTTATTGCAATAATGACATTGAATTTTTTTATTTATCAAACCTATGACCACTTGGATGAATGGGGTTCTGATTTTTCCCTCTACCAGTGACCTTTGTGGGACTGCTGCTGCGTCCTCCTCTGGAAAAACTTCTTCCTCTGCTTCTAGATTTAAATCTCCCCCTGCCTCTTCCATGGCTTATAAATGATTGTGCTGTAAATGCATATTCTAATGATCTATTTAATATGTTGATTGTATGTTCATGGTTTATGAGCGAGGCTTGTAACTCATCAATGGTAAAATGCAACATGTCTTTGTTTTCTTCCAAGGTCACGACCAAGGATTCAAATTTATGGGGAAGGCTTCTAAGCCCTTTTTCGACAACCCTTCTGTCTTCTATATTATCTCCATGAGATTTCAATTGATTTATTAGACCAACGACTTGAGTGTAAAATGGATCCACTGCCTCTGTGTCTTTCATTGACAAAGATTTAAGATCTCTTCTAAGAATATGCAACTTAGAAGTCTTTACCTTGCCCAAGCCTGGATAGTGTTAAAGTATTGTAACTTCGGAAGATATTCTATTGTACTTTTGTTGTATTCTCCTTCGGACCTTCAAAGATGTCCTCGTTATAATTGGTCATGTGAAATTCATGAGGTAAAACATACATTGTAAGTTGGGGAAATAGTGCCCACAAAATTAATATATAAAATGTTTTTGTGTCCTCCTAGGTAGGTCGACTTTAATCAGAGAACCTGGTCGACCTAGTCAGTTAGTTGAGTCACCCACCTGATGAATATAAATAGGTGAGACACCTCTCTCACACACACACACCTTACACTGAAGCATTATGAAATAGAAAGAGATAATGTAATACCCCGGTTTTAACCATGCTTACATTAAAAATACTTGATACGTATATTGTAAATAATCTTGGTGCAGAGCTAAATTCCAAGGCCCCACCATCGATTTGATTATGTTGTGTTTCTATTTTGGGAATGGTCACTGATGGATATCTAGACATACAGCATATATTTAATTGTGGTATCATGTAAACACGCATTTTAATTAAATAACCCAACCAGCTATGTTTGCGGCAACTAAAATGAGAAGGGGCATGATTCTGAAGGATAAGGAAAGGGGAATGTTGGGCATTGAGTCATGGGGGAAAGCCATGTGTCACCACAACCCTTAATTATTCCATTGTTAGTTGGAGTGACGATTGGCTGGCAGGAAAACCACCACCACGCCCACGCCAGCTCACACTCTCCCCACGACGCATCTGTTGGTCTGTCCACTCACCAGATCACAAGTCTGTTAGTCTCCTCTTAGGCGAGTTGAGATAAAAGGTTCTACATTCCATTGCAGGGGGTTCAGTTCCTTTTCTGCCTCATCGATTGTTGGATTGCGAGCCTGTTAACTCTTCCTCTGCCTCACGGATTTGATGGCTACGGATTGATTCTTTAGTGGGATTCACGCAGAGTTTTGTGTCTTTTTCCATGTTTATTAGACAACGTATTGTCCTGTTATTTCCACCATTGAAATTGTGGCTGTAATTGCATCCATATTTCTGTGGGTTGCGTTTTATCTCTCATGCAGAGATTGGAAGTCTGGTATTTTCCATTCTCGGTCTGTGTGAGCTTTCCTAGTGACTGCAGTGGGATTTGTGTGCTGTGGGTTCATAGTTTTATTGGGTTGCTGTTTGGCCACGATTTGCTTGGTTGTATTTTCCCTTTTTATGGTGGTATTGGTTGAGGATTTCTATGAGTACCTGCATTCTGTTCGACTGTGTTTCTCCCCTGTAAAATCTTGAATAGTTGTTTGACTGCTTGCATGCAGTGGTTATGTCCTCAGACTACATTGGAGTGGTGAATGAGGGCCTGAGGTGCTTGATAAACTTGGTGGATTGAGAACCACACAGACATAGATACTGAGCTAGCTTTCTTTTCCACAACCCCTGAATAGCACTGGAAGGGAGATCAGGGTCTGAGCGACTGCGTTGTAGAGAAAGGGTTGATTTCCTTGTGTTGGGTGTGTGTGGGTGTTCTAAAAGCCAGGCTGGTTCTAGTGTCGGTGTCTGTAGCTCTCCAATGAGCTCACCAACTTAGCATTAGCCTTTCCCAGCTCCTGGATGGCCTGATAAACCCAACTTTTTTGGCTTGGTTGATCTGCTTTTCGCCTGATAAACCCAACTGTGTTGGCTTGGCTGAACTGTGTACCCTAGTGGTGTTGTTATCCTTGGCTACGTGTAAGCTGGTTCGTTCCTTATTCCTTGGGGAATCATGCCCGGCTTGGGGGTAGCAGTGTTGCTGAGAGATTAAGGAGCACGCGGGCCTATGGTTGGGTGGAACGTTGCAGCGACGAAGCTAGTTGTGGAACAAGCTCTTTATAAGATAAGTATTCTTGACTAACTTGTTTATGCAATTATATATTTACCATTGATGAATGAGGATATACATGTTAAATGCTGATCTATATATGCATGAGTGTTGATTGATATGTTTTGCTTCCATTGTGTATAATGAGTGATTATGCTTCGTAATATGTTTTATGATTTAAAGTATCATGCTTTAGCACTATATGTATGCATGTTCATGTTCATGGGGCTAGACGACCATATGATTTTATGTATAGTAGCGTCCTCTTCGCCGATCGGAGGGTCGGGGACGTTACAGTGTGGTATCAGAGCTCTGGTTGCAGCATGGGCCTGAATGGGCCATAACAGATCAGATAGCAGAAGCAGGTTGCCTTATGCCCAGCAGTAATCAGAAAATTATGACAGAGAAAGCTCAACTTCATAAATTTTTCTAAGTGCCAGGATCATCGGCCCATCGTAAAAATTAGTGACAAGTTCTTTCGACGCAGCGGGGCACTTAGTGGGAAGGCCACCCGATGGATAATTGATCCGATGGTCGATGCGGCAGAAAACTGCGGAGGAAATTTTTTAAGTGTTTGGTCATCGGCACATCGGGGCACTTAGGCGGATAGATCGCTGAGGCTTAGCTGATTGAGCATGGTCATTGCGGATGGCTAGGCCACTATGGTCCCGATGGATAGTTGATTTGATCGCCGATGGCACAGAAAGTTTGAAATTTTTTCTAAATGATGAAAAACATTGGTCATTGGAGGAAGATAGTGGTTTGTACATCCGCCATTTCGAAAGAATAGAGCCCTAGTATTCTGACAGGGAGAAGATTCGACTGCCGATGCTGGCCAAAATCATGTCTCAGTTCATCGATTGGAAATCATTAGCGGATTGGACCACCGATGGAAAAAATATAGAAGATGATGAGCCGCCGTTGTGGCTACTGATCGAACTAACCTGCCGATGCTTTAGTCTTCCACTTGCCGATGCCAAGGTGTTAGTGGATTGTGGCGGTGAACGATAGGGGAGATGGAGCCGACAGAGTCAACGAAAGATAGAGAGAGTTTTCACCGACAGATAGGAAACAGATCGACGAAAAATAAGCAATCGTTGAGCTGATGGCGCGGAGAGAAGGAAGACTGAAAAGAGAAAAATTTTGAAAATTTTTCTATGGCATGGAATCATCGGCCATCGGCGATGGTTAGTTGATCACATCACCGATGATCAGATGATGCAGTCGTTGAGTAAAGTCTGTTGAACGACCGCCGTTGCGGAGATCAAAAAGACTAAAGTGCATCTGAGTGGTGATGCCGTAGCTCCTAGGGGTTCTGATCACCGATAGATTTATGGCTACAGAAGACTTAAGGAGATTGTGGTCCGCCGTTGCAGAAGAAAAAGGGACTAACCATTTGATGTGTAGGACACCCGACCGACAACAGAAGAAGAAAGTTCCAAAATTTTGTTTAAGTGTTGAAATCATCGGTGGAAGTTGGTTGATGAGACCGCCGATGGATGTCGATAGAAATTAATTGATTGAGCACCTGCCGTTGCGGAAGCTAAGACAACTATCCCACCGATGTATTAGTCTATCTACTCGCCGATGCCGAGGTGGTTAATGTATAATGGTTCCAAGATCCGATAACCTTTTATGGTGGAGTGAAGTGCTCGGGAGTGCTACCACTGCGGAAGAGTTAGGGCTTATGGAAACCGCCGTTGCGGATGCCTAGAGGATTAAGTGTCTGATGCCACAATAGGATGTCGTTTCAACCACCGACAAACTTTGGTCCACGAAAATTATAATGGGATTGTTGGCTGCCTTTGTGGAATGATAGATCACTGTAGGCCCGATACGTGGAAGGAAGTAGACCAACAACTCACCGATAGATGACCGTGGAGACCGGAGGAAGATATTTTCCACCATTGCAGCTGCTCAAACGATTATGCACCCGATGAATAGTTAACTTACTCGTCAATACAGTGGAAGAACTTAGAAGTTTCAACAGCCGAAACTCCCGATGGGTAGTAGTTGACATCGCCGATCGAAAATCTAGATGTTTGCCTGAGGAGACTGAAGTAAGAACACTTTCCTCCATTGCGGATGCTCAAGAGACTGTGCACCCGATCTAAAGATGCTTTGCTCGCCGATACAGAGTGAGAGTTTAGTCATTTTACCCACCAAAACACCAAAAAGGAATAAAACAACAAACTGTCGATGAACAGACAATTTCTTCACCGATGCAGATCGGAGGCGTAGTTGTTTTGACCACCGTGGAATCGGAAGAATAGCGGGGATGAGGTCCGATTAGGGCCTAAGGAAATTTGGGTTTTTCGAAGGTATTTCTTAGCAGTTTTTCAAACAGTTTTTAGCCAGTTTTCAGCGGATTTCAACAGATTATCAGCGGTCATAGAGCTAAAAAGAAATAGGGAAAATTATGTGTTTTAGCATAATTGTTGTTTTATGAAATTTCTAGAAGAAAAAAGGTAAGTAGTTTTGATTTATATTAATGTATGCATCTAACAGTTTGCTACTAACACATTTGTAGAACTATAGATAATTTCCAAGGGCAGTACTCTAGAAAGAACAGTGTGGTAAAGCAAGAGGAGGTTAAGTCATGAGAACCCATGATGGGTATGATGCTCGGGATTCTTACGAATGAGCAGAAGATGCCATGGGAGAAAATGTCCATAATGGAAATGAGGAAATAGAGTCTAATGGAAGGAGATTCCAAGGGACACTGTCTGAGGTTGTAGACACCATGAGAAGCTTGGTTAAAGCCCAGGAAGAGCAGCATTAGTTGAATGCTACCATATTGCAGAGTTTGACAGATTTATAGAAAAAGATAGATTCTGGACGAGGTACATCAAGAACAGAAGGTAGTAAGAGTAGCACTAGGAGAAGGAGAAGGACTTCTAGTGGATCATCTGATTTTGAAGTATCCTGCAGGGATACAAGTTCATCGTCTCATAAGAAAAGAAGAAGGCACCATAGGGATCGCTCTCAAGATGAATTTAAGAAGGCTAAACCTCCTACATTTGATGGTGAGATAAAGACTGGACAAGAGGCTGAAGCTTGGCTTCTTGGGATAAAGAAGTACTTTCAGGTGCATGATTATTTAGGAAACATGAAGGCCAGAGTTGCCATATTCAATTTGAATGGACGAGCATCCATTTGGTGGGAACACTTCAAGCAAGTAAAGAGGATTAGTGAAAGGAAACTGAAGCGGAAATAGTTCAAGAAGTATTTCAGGAAGAAATACCTTTCTGACAGGTATTATGATGACAAGATCAAGGAGGTCCATGAGTTGAGATTGGGATAGCAAACCATGGATGAATATGCAAATAAATTCTTGAAATTGTTGAGGTATGTCCAATACATCAAAGATGAAAAATTAAAAATCCACCGGTTTCTAAGTGGATTGCCTCAAGCCTACAAAGATAGGATTGAGTTCTATGAGCCAAGAACTCTCAAAGAAGCAATAAGAAAGGCTAAATATTGCTATGAGCAAAGCAAAGGTAAACCTAACTACCATAAGGCATGGAAGGACAAGAAGAATGAAAATTTTGACCAAAGAAAGAAAGGTTTCAAACCTTCTAGATTCAGGAATCAACAGAAGCAGCCATCCTAAGCTGCGAATAATCCCGTTGGAGTGACAGGTGGAAAGCCTAAAGAGCCACAATAGAATAAAGATCCAGTCAAATGTTGGAAATGTGAAGGACCTCACTTGCGCAGATATTGTCCCCTTGAGAATGAAAGTGCAAGGCCATATTATAACATTCAGGGAGCAGAAACAATGGGTCAAGTAGCAAGGGCAATCCCTAGAATTTATGTAGCACTGGAGGACCGCCAGGAAGATCATCAATCAACTTTGGTTGAAGTTGCAGGTAAGATTGTTGAACAATCTATTTCTATTTTGATTGACCCTGGTTCTACTCACAGTTATATCACTCCTAGGGTAGTGGAGAGTTGTGCTTTTAAGAAGGTAAAGCATAGAAAATATTGGTTAGTTCAGCTAGCCACTGGGACTAAGAGAAAAGTCAGTGACATGGTAGAGAAATGCCCATTGGTCATGAATGGATTGAACACTTGTGTAGATCTGAATGTTCTACCACTTGGTTCCTATGATGTTCTCATTGGAATGGATTGGTTAGAATCTCACAGAGTGAAGATTGACTGCTATAACAAGACTTTTGAATGCACAGATGAAGAGGGAAAACCAGTAGTTGTGAAGGGTATTCCAAAGGTAATTTCAGTAAGGCAAGTTTCAGCAATGTAGTTGAATAAGTTATGTAGGAAAGGCTGCCAGCTGTATGCAGCTCATATTCTGGAACCAACAAGAGACGAAACTCCTAGGTTGGAGGACTATCAGGTGTTACAGGAATTCAAGGATGTATTCCCTGATGAGATTCCAAGACTTCCTCCAGAGAGGGACATTGATTTCACCATTGAACTTGTGTCAGGAGCAACACCAGTGTCCAAGACACGCTACAAGATGAGTACACCGGAGATGCTAGAGTTGAAGATGCAATTGCAAGAGTTGTTGGAAAAGAAGTATATCCTACTGAGTGTGTCTCCTTGGGGAGCATCGGTTCTGTTTGTAAAGAAGAAAGATGGTACACTTAGGTTATGTATTGATTACAGACAGTTAAACAAGGTTACTGTGAAGAATAAATATCCTTTGCCCAGGATTGATGACCTCTTTGACCAAATGAGAGGAGCAAAGGTATTTTCCAAGATTGACTTGAGGTATGGTTACCATTAGGTGGAAATCAAGGATGAAGACATTCATAAGACAGCCTTCAGGACAAGGTATGGACATTATGAGTTCGTAGTTGTACCATTTGGTCTTACAAATGCACTAGCCACATTTATGTGCCTTATGAACAGTGTCTTCAGTAAGTATTTGGACAAGTTTGTTCTTGTTTTCCTTGATGACATTCTTGTTTATTCTAAGAATGAGGAAGAGCATGAAGAGCATTTGAGACTGACATTGCAAGTGCTCAGGGAACATCAACTATATGCAAAGTTGAGTGAGTGTGACTTCTACAGGGATAGAATTTAGTATTTGGGTTACATTATCTCAAAAGAGGGTATATCAGTAGACCCTAAAAATATTGAAGCCATTATGAATTGGCCTGCTCCAAGAAATGTGACGGATGTAAGATCTTTTATGGGACTTGCAGGATACTACATGAGATTCATCAAAGGATTTTCCAAGGTTGCACATGTCATCACTTCTTTCCAAAAGAAGGGGATGAAGTTCGAATGGACTTTGAAGTGTGAAGAAAGCTTCTAACGGTTGAAGAATCTTCTCACCAGTGCACCAGTATTGAAGGTTGCAGACCCAGAGAAAGATTTTGTGGTATGTACCAATGCATGTGGACAAGGGCTTGGAGGAGTCCTTATGCAGAACAACCACGTGATATGTTATGAGTCGAGAAAGTTGAAGGATAATGAGAAGAACTATGCCACTCATGATCTAGAGCTTGCAGCCATAGTACATGCTCTCAAGATGTGGAGACATTACTTGATGGGTAGAAGATTTGAACTCAGGACAGATCACTGTGGCCTAAAGTATTTGTTTGATCAGCCTACTCTGAATGCTAGGCAAGCGAGATGGCTGGAATTTTTATGTGAGTTTGATTTTGAAATCAAGCACATAAAAGGAAAGGAGAACAAGGTAGCTGATGCACTCAGCCGGAAGGTACAGGAAATGCATGTGGCATCTCTTAGTATTTGCCAATCAGAATTGAGGCAGCAGATTGTTAATCATGTTGCCGGAGATGAATTGTATGAGCAATTAAAAGAAAAATTGCAGCAGCAACGTCTTGAGAGGAAATATGAGGGATATAAATTGGAAGAAGATGGACTTCTTACTTATAAAGGTAGAATTTATATTCCAAATGTGGCTGAGTTGAGGAGAGTTTTTATGGATGAAATTCATCAAGCTCCGTATTCTGGTCACCTAGGGTATCAGAAGACAATTGCTACAGCTAGAAGGTAGTACTTTTGGCTAGGTATGAAAAAGGACATGGCTGAATACATTTCAAGGTGCATGAAATGTCAATAGGTAAAGGTTGAGCATCAACATCCAGCAGGTTTGTTGCATCCTTTGCTAGTTCCGTAATGGAAATGGGAAGTTATTTCCATGGATTTTAATACAGGATTGCCGATGACTTGGAGACAACATGATTCCATCATGGTTGTAGTAGACAAGTTGACAAAGGCAGCAAATTTTATACCAGTGAAGTCTATGCATAAGACTGCTGACAATGCCAAGATCTTCATGAAGGAGATTTTCAAATTGCATGGATTGCTGAAGGCAATAGTTTCTGACAGAGATGTCAAGTTCACTTCCAATTTTTGGAAAGGATTGTTTGCAGATTTGGGTACAAAGCTGAACTTCAGCACTTCCTACCATCCTTAGACAGATGGGTAGATAGAAAGAGTTAACTAGGTGCTTGAATATATGCTTCGCATGTATGTGATGGACAAACCAACCAAGTGGGAAGATTACTTACACTTGGTAGAGTTTGCTTACAACAATGGACAGCAGGCATCCTTGGGGATGAGTCCGTAGGAAGATTTGTATGGCAGAAGGTGCAGGACACTAGTGACTTGGGACAACATGGTGAACAGAGTTGTGCACGGACTAGAATTGCTCAAGGAAATGGAGCAAGAGGTTGTAAAGATCAGACAGAATCTGAAAGCAGCATAGGAAAGATAGAAAAGCTATGCAGATAAGCATAGGGTGAACAAAGATTTCAGTGTTGGGGATCATGTTTACCTCAGAGTGAAAGCAAAGAAAAGTTCCTTGAAGCTTGGAAGTTGTGCCAAGCTATCACCTAGATATTGTGGGCCGTTTGAAGTGCTTGAAAGAATAGGGCCTATTGCATATAGATTTGCATTGCATGCTAGTACTAGAGCTCATAATGTTTTTCATGTTTCTTTGCTTAAGAAATATGTACATGATCCTAGCCATGTGATAAATTGGGATGTGATTCAGGTGGAACGCGAGGGAGAGTTTCAAATCGAGCCAATGCGCATCCTCGACAGGAAGGTCACAATGCTCCGGAACCGAGCCATAGGGAAGGTAAAGATGTAATGGGAGAATTACGGACTTGAAGAAGCTATGTGGGAGCTGGAGGATGCCATGCGATTGGCACATCCATTTTTTTTCAATTCTGCGAAACATTGAGACGGTACCAGTGTAGCATTTTGTTCAATTTTGTAAAGCCTGAGGACAGTGCTATTGAAGGGGGAGGGGAATGTAATTCCCGGATTTTAACCCCGCTTACATTGAAAATACATGATACGTATATTGTAAATAATCTTGGTGCGGAGCTAAAGGCCAAGGCCCCGCCATTGATTTGGTTATGTTGTGTTTCTATTTTGGGAATGGTCACCGATGGATATCGGGACATATGGCATATATTTAACTGTGGTATCATGTAAGCACGCATTTTAATTAAATAACCCAACCAGCTATGTTCGTGGCAACTAAAATGAGAAGGGGCATGATTCTGAAGGATAAGGAAAGGGGAATGTTGGGCATTGAGTCATGGGGGAAAGCCATGTGTCACCACCATGCTTAATTATTCCATTTTTAGTTGGAGCGGTGATTGGTTGGCAGGAAAACCACCACCATGCCCACGCCCACTCACAGTCTCCCCATGACATATCTATTGGTCTGACCACTCACCAGATCACAAGTCTATTCGTCTCCTCTTAGGCGAGCTGAGATAAAAGGTTCCACATTCCATTGTAGGGGGTTCAGTTCCTTTTCTGCCTCATCGATTGTTGGCTTGCGAGCCTACTAACTCTTCCTCTGCCTCACAGATTTGATGGCTATGGATTGATTCTGTACTGGGATTCACGTAGAGTTTTGTGTCTTTTTCCATGTTTATCAAACAACGTATTGTCATGTTATTTCCACTGTTGAAATTGTGGCTGTAATTGCATCCATAGTTCTGTGGGTTGTGTTTTGTCTCTCACACAGAGATTGGAAGTCTGGTATTTTCCATTTGCGGTCTGTGTGAGCTTTCCTAGCGATTGCAATGGGATTTGTGTGCTATGGGTTCATAGTTGTATTGGGATGTTGTTTGGACACGATTTGCTTGGTTGTATTTTCCCTTTTTATGGTGGTATCGGTTGAGGATTGCTGTGAGTACCTGCATTCTGTTTGATTGTGTTTCTCTCCTATAAAAGCTTGAATAGCTGTTTGACTGCTTGCATGTAGTGTTTTTTTCCTCGGATTACATTGGAGTGGTGAATGAGGGCTTGAGGTGCTTGATAAAACTGGTGGATTGAGAACCACATAGATGAAGCTACTAAGCTGGCTTTCTTCTCCACAAACCCTTAATAGCACTGGAAGGGAGATCAGGGTCTGAGGGACTACGTTGCAGAGAAAGGGCTGATTTCCTTGTGTTGGGTGTGTGTGGGTGTTCTAGAAGCCAGGCTGGTTCTGGTGTCAGTGTCTGTAGCTCTCCAATGAGCTCACTAGCTTAGCATTAGCCTTTCCCAGCTACTGGATGGATTGATAAACCCAACTTTGTTGGCTTGGTTGATCTGTTGTTCGCCTGATAAACCCAACTGTGTTGGCTTGGCTGAACTGTGTACCCTAGTGGTGTTGTTATCCTTGGTTACATGTAAGACGGTTAGTTCCTTATTCCTTGGGAATCATGCCTAACTTGGGGGTGGCAGCGTTGCTGAGAGATTAAGGAGAATGCAAGCCTATGGTTGGGTGGAACGTTGCAGCGATGTAGTTGGTTGCGAAACAAGCTCTTTATAAGATAAGTATTCTTGCCTAACTAATTTCTGCAATTATATATTTACCATTGATGAATGAAGATATACATGTTAAATGCTAATCTATATATGCATGATTGTTGATTGATATGTTTTGCTTTAGTTGTGTATAATGAGTGATTATGCTTCGTAATATGTTTTATGATTTAAAGTATCATGCTTCAGCACTATATGTATGCATGTTCATGTTCATGGGGCTAGACTCTCAAATGATTTGATGTATAGTAGCGTCCTCTTTGTCAGTCAGAGGGTCGGGGAAGTTACAGTGTGGTATCAGAGCTCTGGTTGTAGCATGGGCCTGAATGGGCCATGACAGATCAGATAGCAGAAGAAGGTTGCCTTTTGCCCAGCAGGAACCAAAAAATTGTGACAGAAAAACCTCAAATTCAGAAATTTTTCGAAGTGCCAGGATCATCGGCCCATTGAAAAACTTAGTGACAAGTTCTTCTGACGCAACGCAACACTTAGTGGGAAGGCCACCCGATGGATAGTTGATTCGACGACTAATGCGGCGAAAGATTGCGGAGGAAAATTTTTAAGTGTTGGGTCATCGACACATCGGGGCACTTAGATAGACGGATCGCCGAGGCTTAGCTGATTGAGCACCGCCATTGCAGATGGCTAGGCCACTATGGTCCCAACGGATAATTGATCTGACCACCGATGGCGTAGAAAGTCTGAAAAGTTTTCTAAGTGACGAAAACATCGGTCGTCGAAGGAAGATAGTGGTTTGTACATCTGCCGTTACGGAAGCCTAGAGCCCTAATATTTTGATAGGGAGAAGCTTCGACTGCCAATGCCGACTGAAATCATGTCTCAGTTCACTGATCGAAAAGCATTAGCGGATTGGACTGCCGATCAAAAAAGGATCGAAGATGATGAGCCGCTGTTGCGGCTGTTGATCGAACTAACCTGCCGATGCTTTAGGATTCCACTCATCGATGCCGAGGTGTTAGTGGATTGTGGTGGAAAACAATAGAGGAGATGGAGTTGACAAAGTCAGTGGAATATAGAGAGAGTTTTCACCAACAGATAGCAAACAGATCAGCGAAAAATAAGTGATCATTGAGCCAATGGCGCGGAGAGAAGGAATACTGAAAAGAGAAAAATTTCAAATTTTTTTCTAATGCATGGAATCATCGACCATCACCGATGGTTAGTTGATCACATCGCCGATGATCAGATGATGCGGTCGTCGAGTAAAGTCTGTTGAACGATCGCTGTTATGGAGATCAAAAAGACTAAAGTGCATCCATGCGCCGATGCCGTAGCTCCTAGGGGTTCTGATCGTTGATATAATTTCGGCTGCGGAAGACTTAAGGAGATTGTGGTCTGCTATTGTGGAAGTAGAAGGGAATAACCGTCCGATGCGTAGGACACCCGACCATCGACAGAATCTGAGAAAGTTCTGAAATTTTCTTTAAGTGTTGAAATCATCGGCAGAAGTTGGTTGATGATACCGCCGATGGACGTTGGTAGAAATTAGTTGATCGAGCACTCGTCATTGTGGAAGCTGAGACAACTATTCCGCCGATGTATTAGTCTCTCTACTCGTCAATGCTGAGGTGGTTATTGTATATAGGTTCCGAGATTCGATAACCTACTACGGTGGAGTGAAGTGCTCGGGAGTGCCGACACTACGGAAGAGTTAGGGCTTATGGAAACCATCGTTGCGAATGCCTAGAGGATGAAGTGTCTGATGCCACAGTGGGATGCCGTTTCGACGACCGACAAAATTTGGTCCACAAAAATTATAATGCGATTGTTGGCTGCCGTTGCGGAATGATAGAACATTGCAGGCCCAATACATGGAAGGAAGTAGACCAACAACTCACGGATAGATGACCCTGGAGACCAGAGCAAGATATTTTTCCGCTATTGCGGCTGCTCAAACGACTAAGCACCCGATGAACAGTTAACTTACTCGTCGATACATCAAAAGAACTTAGAAGTTTCAACCGTTGAAACTCCCAATGGGCAGTAGTTGACATCACTGATCGGAAGTCTAGATGTGTGCCCGAGTAGACCGAAGTAAGAACACTTTTCACCGTTGCAGATGCTCAAGAGACTGTGCACCCGATCGACAGATGGTTTGCTCGCTGATACAGAGCGGGAGTTTAGTCATTTTACCCACTGAAACGACAGAATGTAATAAAACAACAAACCGTCGGTGAACAAACGATTTCTTCGCCGATGTAGATCGAAGGCGTAGTTGTTCTGACCACTTTGGAATCAGAAGAATAGCTGGGATGAGGTTTGATTAGGGCCTAAGGAAATTTGGGTTTTTCGAAGGGATTTCTCAGCAGTTTTTTGAATAGTTTTCAGCTGGTTTTCAGCGTATTTCAGCAGATTATCAGCGGTCATAGAACTAAAAAGAAATTGAGAAAATTCTATGTTTTAGCATAATTGTTGTTTTATGAAATTTCCAGAAGAAAAAGGTAAGTATTTTTGATTTATATTAATGACTGCATCTAATAGTTTGCTACTAACACATTTGCAGAACTATAGATAATTTCCAAGAGCCGTATTCCAGAAATAATAGTGTGGTAAAGCAAGAGGTGGTTCAGTGATGAGAACCCATGATGGGTATGATGCTCGGGATTCTTACAAGCGAGCAGAAGATGCCATGAGAGAAAATGTCCGTAATGGAAATGAGGACATAGAGTCTAATGGAAGGAGATTCCAGGGGACACTGTCCGAGGTTGCAGCCACCATGAGAAGCTTGGTTAAAGCCCAGGAAGAGCATCATCAGTTGAATGCTGCCATATTGCAGAGTTTGACAGATTTATAGAAAAAGATAGATTCTGGATGAGGTACATCAAGACTAGAAGGAAGTAAGAGCAGCACTAGAAGAAGGAGAAGGACTTCTAGTGGATCATCTGATTCTAAAGTATCCAGCGGGGATACAAGTTCATCTTCTCATAAGAAAAGAAGAAGGCACCATAGGGATCGCTCTCGAGATGAATTTAAGAAGGCTAAACCTCCTACATTTGATGGTGAGATAAAGACTGGACAAGAGGTTGAAGCTTGGCTTCTTGGGATAAAGAAGTACTTTCAGGCGCAGGATTATTGAGGAAACATGAAGGCCAAAGTTGCCATATTCAATCTGAATGGACGAGCATCCATTTGGTGGGAACACTTCAAGCAAGTAAAGAGGATCAGTGAAAGGAAACTGAAGTGAAAACAGTTCAAGAAGTATTTCAGGCAGAAATACCTTTCTGATAGGTATTATGATGACAAGATCAAGGAGTTCCATGAGCTGAGATTGGGATAGCAAACCATGGATGAATATGCAAATAAATTCTTGGAATTGTTGAGATATGTCCGGTACATCAGAGATGAAAAAGTAAAAATCCAGCGGTTTCTAAGTGGATTGCCTCAAGCCTACAAAGATAGAATTGAGTTCTATGAGCCGAGAACTCTCGAAGAAGCAATAAGAAAGGCTAAATATTGCTATGAGCACAGCAAAGGTAAACCTGACTACCATAAGGCATGGAAGGACAAGAAGAATGAAAAGTTTGACCAAAGAAAGAAAGGTTTCAAACCTTCTAGATTCAGGAATCAATAGAAGCAGCCATCCCAAGCTGTGAATAATCCCGTTGGAGTGACAGGTGGAAAGCCTAAAGAGCCACAACATAATAAAGGTCCACTCAAATGTTGGAAATGTGAAGGACCTCACTTGTGCAGATATTGTCCCCTCGAGAATGAAAGTGCAAGGCCACCTTATAACATTTAGGGAGCAGAAACAATGGGTCAAGTAGCAAGGGCAGTCCCTAGAATTTATGCAGCACTGGAGGACCGCCAGGCAAATCATCAGTCAAATGTGGTTGAAGTTGCAAGTAATATTGTTGAACAATCTGTTTCTATTTTGATTGATGCTGGTTCTACTCACAGTTATATCACTCCTAGGGTAGTGGAGAGTTGTGCTTTTAAGAAGGTAAAGCATAGAAAATCTTGGTTAGTTCAGCTAGCCACTGGGACTAAGAGAAAAGTTAGTGACATGGTAGAGAAATGCCCATTGGTCATGAATGGATTGAACACTTGTGTAGATCTGAATGTTCTACCGCTTGGTTCCTATGATGTTCTCATTGGAATGGATTGGTTAGAAGCTCACAGAGTGAAGATTGACTGCTATAACAAGACTTTTGAATGCACAGATGAAGAAGGAAAACCAGTAGTTGTGAAGGGTATTCCAAAGGTAATTTCAGTAAGGTAGGTTTCAGCAATGTAGTTGAATAAGTTCTGTAGGAAAGGCTGCCAGCCGTATGTAGCTCATATTCTGGAACCAACATGAGAGGAAACTCCTAGGTTGGAGGACTATCATGTGTTACAGGAATTCAAGGATGTATTCCCTGATGATATTCTAGGACTTCCTCCAAAGAGGGACATTGATTTCACCATTGAACTTGTGCCAGGAGCAGCACCAGTGTCCAAGACACCCTACAGGATGAGTACACCAGAGATGCTAGAGTTGAAGATGCAACTGCAAGAGTTGTTGGAAAAAAAGTATATCCAACTGAGTGTGTCTCCTTGGGGAGCACCGGTTCTGTTTGTAAAGAAGAAAGATGGTACACTCAGGTTATGTATTGATTACAGATAGTTAAACAAGGTTACTGTGAAGAATAAATATCCTTTGCCTAGGATTGATGACCTCTTTGACCAAATGAGAGGAGAAAAGGTATTTTCCAAGATTGACTTGAGGTCTGGTTACCATCAGGTGAGAATCAAGGATGAAGACATTCATAAGACAACCTTCAAGACAAGGTATGGACATTATGAGTTCATAGTTGTACCATTTGGTCTCACAAATGCACCAGCCACATTTATGTGCCTTATGAATAGTGTCTTCAGTAAGCATTTGGACAAGTTTGTTCTTGTTTTCCTTAATGACATTCTTGTTTATTCTAAGAATGAGGAAGAGCATTTGACACTGACATTGCAAGTGCTCAGGGAACATCATCTATATGAAAAGTTGAGTAAGTGTGACTTCTACAGGGATAGAATTCAGTATTTTGGTCACATTATCTCCAAAGAGGGTATATCAGTAGACCCTGAAAAGATTGAAGCCATTATGAATTGGCCTACTCCAAGAAATGTGACGGATGTAAGATCTTTTATGGGACTTGTAGGATACTACAGGAGATTCATCGAAGGATTTTCCAAGGTTGCACATGCCATCACTTCTTTGCAAAAGAAGGGGATGAAGTTTGAATGGTCTTCGAAGTGTGAAGAAAGCTTCCAATGGTTGAAGAATCGTCTCACCAGTGCACCAGTATTGAAGGTTGTAGACCCAGAGAAAGATTTTGTGGTATGTACCGATGCATGTGGACAAGGGCTTGGAGGAGTCCTTATGCAGAACAACCACATGATATGTTATGAGTCGAGAAAGTTGAAGGAGCATGAGAAGAACTATGCCACTCATGATCTATAGCTTGGAGCCATAGTACATGCTCTCAAGATGTGGAGACATTACTTGATGGGTAGAAGATTTGAACTCAGGACAGATCACTGTGGCCTAAAGTATTTGTTTGACCAGCCTACTCTGATTGCTAGGGAAGTGAGATGGCTGGAATTTTTATGTGAGTTTGATTTTGAAATCAAGCACATAAAAGGAAAGAAGAACAAGGTAGCTGATGCACTTAGTCGGAAGGTACAGGAAATGCATGCGGCATCTCTTAGTATTTGCCAATCAGAGTTGAGGCAGCAGATTGTTAATCATGTTGCCAGAGATGAATTGTATGAGCAAGTAAAAGACAAATTACAGCAGCAAAGTCTTGAGAGGAATTATGAGGGATATAAATTGGAAGGAGATGGACTTCTTACTTATAAAGGCATAATTTATATTCCAAATGTAACTGATTTGAGGAGAGTTGTTATGGATGAAATTCATCAAACTCTGTATTCTGGTCACTAAGGGTATCATAAGACAATTGCTACAGCTAGAAGGTAGTACTTTTGGCCAGGTATGAAAAAGGACATGGCTAAATACATTTCAAGATGAAATGTCAATAGGTAAAGTTTGAGCATCAACATCCAGTAGGTTTGTTGTAGCCTTTGCTAGTTCTGCAATGGAAATGGGAAGTTATTTCCATGGATTTTATTACATGATTTCCGATGAATTGGAGACAACATGATTCCATCATGGTTGTAGTAGACAAGTTGACAAAGGCAGCACATTTTATACCAGTGAAGTCTACGCATAAGGCTGCTGACAATGCCAAGATCTTCATGAAGGAGATTTTCAAATTGCATGGATTGCCGAAGGCAATAGTCTCTGACAGAGATGTTAAGTTCACTTCCAATTTTTGGAAAGGATAGTTTGCAAATTTGGGTACAAAGCTAAACTTCAGCACTGCCTACCATCCTCAGACAGATGGGCAGACAGAAAGAGTTAACCAGGTGCTTGAAGATATGCTTCGCATGTATGTGATGGACAAACCAACCAAGTGGGAAGATTACTTACACTTGGTAGATTTTGCTTACAACAATGGACAGCAGGAATCCTTGGGGATGAGTCCATAGGAAGCTTTGTATGGCAGAAGGTGCAGGACACTAGTGACTTGGGACAACCCGGTGAACAGAGTTGTGCTTGGATCAGAATTGCTCAAGGAAATGGAGCAAGAGGTTGTAAAGATCAGATAGAATTTGAAAGCAACACAGGACATACAGAAAAGCTATGCAGATAAGCATAGGGTGAACAGAGAGTTTAGTGTTGGGGATCATGTTTACCTCAGAGTGAAAAAAAAAGAAAATTTCCTTGAAGCTTGGAATTTGTGCCAAGCTGTCACCTGGATATTGTGGGGCGTTTGAAGTGCTTGAAAGAATAGGGCATATTGCATATAGAATTGCATTGCCTGCTAGTGCTAGAGCTCATAATGTTTTTCATGTTTCTTTGCTTAAGAAATATGTACATGATCCTAACCATGTGATAAATTGGGATGTGATTCAGGTGGAACCCGAGGGAGAGTTCCAAATCGAGCCAATGTGCATCCTCGACAGGAAGGTCACAACGCTCTGGAACTGAGCCATAGGGAAGGTAAAGGCGCAATGGGAGCATTACGAACCTGAAGAAGCTATGTGGGAGCTGCAGGATGCCATGCGATTGGCACATCCATTTTTGTTCAATTATGTGGAACACTGAGGCAGTACCAGTGTAGCATTTTGTTCAATTTTGTAAAGGACTGAGGACAGTGCTATTGAATGGGGAGGGGAATGTAATACCATGGTTTTAACCCTGCTTACATTAAAAATACATGATACGTATATTGTAAATAATCTTGGTGCAGAGCTAAAGGCCAAGGCCCCACCATCGATTTGGTTATGTTGTGTTTTCTGTTTTGGGAATGGTCACCGATGGATATCGGGACATATGACATATATTTAATTGTGGTATCATGTAAACACACATTTTAATTAAATAACCCAACCAGCTATGTTCACGGCAACTAAAATGAGAAGGGGCATGATTTTGAAGGATAAAGAAAGCGGAATGTTGGGCATTGAGTCATGGGGGAAAGCCATGTGTCACCACCACACTTAATTATTCCATTATTAGTTGGAGCGACGATTGGCTGGCAGGAAAACCACCACCACGCCCACGCCCGCTCACACTCCCCCCACAATGCATCTGTTGGTCTGTCCACTCACCAGATTGCAAGTCTGTTCATCTCCTCTCAGGCGAGCTGAGATAAAAGGTTCCACATTCCATTGCAGGGGTTTTGGTTCCTTTTCTGCCTCACCGATTGTTGGCTTGCGAGCCTGCTAACTCTTCCTCTGCCTCACGGATTTGATGGCTGCGGATTGATTCTTTACTAGGATTCACACAGAGTTTTGTGTCTTTTTCCATGTTTATCAGATAACGTATTGTCCTGTTATTTCCACCATTGAAATTGTGGCTATAAGTGCGTCCATAGTTCTGTGGGTTGCGTTTTGTCTCTCACACAGAGATTGGAAGTCTGGTATTTTCCATTCCCAGTCTGTGTGAGCTTTCCTAGCGATTGCAGTGGGATTTGTGTGTTGTGGGTTCATAGTTGTATTGGGATGCTGTTTGGCCATGATTTGCTTGGTTGTATTTTTCATTTTTATGGTGGTATCGGTTGAGGATTGCTGTGAGTACCTGCATTCTGTTCGATTGTGTTTCTCCTTTAAAAAAGCTTGAATAGCTGTTTCACTGCTTGCATGCAATGGTTTTGTCCTCAGACTACATTGGAGTTGTGAATGAGGGCATGAGGTGCTTGATAAACCTGGTGGATTTAGAACCATGCAGACAAAGCTACTGAGCTGGATTTATTCTCCACAACCCCTGAATAGCACTGGAAGGGAGATCAGGGTCTGAGGGACTGCGTTGCAGAGAAAGGGCTGATTTCCTTGTGTTGGGTGTGTGTGGGTGTTCTAGAAGCCAGGCTGGTTCTGGTGTCAGTGTCTGTAGCTCTCCAATGAGCTCACCAGCTTAGCATTAGCCTTTCCCACCTCCTGGATGGCCTGATAAACCCAACTTTGTTGGCTTGGCTGATCTGCTGTTCGCCTGATAAACCCAACTGTGTTGGCTTGGTTGAACTGTGTACCCTAGTGGTGTTGTTATCCTTGGCTACGTGTAAGCCAGTTAGTTCCTTATTCCTTAGGGAATCATGTACGGCTGGGGGGTGGCAGTGTTGCTGAGAGATTAAGGAGCACGCGGGCCTATGGTTGGGTGGAATGTTGCAGCGACGTAGCTGGTTGCAGAACAAGCTCTTTATAAGATAAGTATTCTTGCCTAACTTGTTTCTGCAATTATATATTTACTATTGATGAATGAGGATATACATGTTAAATGCTGATCTATATATGCATGAGTGTTGATTGATATGTTTTTCTTCCATTGTGTATAATGAGTGATTATGCTTTGTAATATGTTTTATGATTTAAAGTATCATGCTTCAGCACTATATGTATGCATGTTCATGTTCATGGGGCTAGACGCCTGGATGATTTGACGTATAGTAACATCCTCTTCACCGGTTGGAGGGTTGGGGATGTTACAGAGAAAGAGAGTATACCGTGGAAGAGGAGAAACTATTCTTGTTATTAGGGTTTTACATTGTACTAGGTCGAATTATATACTGAGGAAGTTTTGGGGGGGTTTCTCCCTTATGGTTTACCCGAGGAAACTATTTGTGTTCTTTTGTGTGGTTGTGCTTGTCTTTCTTTCAGTGATCCTTTTCTTATGGTGATGATGTTATGATGATAAATTTTTTAGATATTGTATAATGATTAAAAATATAACATGGTATCATAGCCACCCTGAAAGAAATATTTGTTTTGCTGAAACACTGCTACAACTACAACTACTGGAGATTAGGGTTTCATGCTTAAAAACCCTAGAAGAAAAAATATAGTCATCTTTGCATTTTCATTATAACTCAAATTTGGCGAAGGCAGGAGTTGAAAATTTTATAGGACAAATTTGAAATATTTATGTACTTTGTGTGAAAGTTTCAGCCTCATTTTCTCTATATTATAGGATATTGATTCCTCCAACTCAAGGTTCTAACCTCTCCCGGAATTCATCCTTAAATAGGTGACCTAGGGAGAATTGCTATATCTCGGGGTAGGAAGGTCCAAATGAAATTTTGCAAGATGTTGCAGATAATGGACATATGTAGTTAATGTGGTGAAATGTTCATACCCCGAAGGTGAAACAGTGACATGTGGAAATCCGTACAAGTTCGCTACGCTGAAAAATCCTGAAATAAGTTACCTTGTGTTATCAGCCAAAATGGCACTTCTCCGTTCGAGTGATGACATCCATTATGTCGATACACAAAAGGACAATTAGGATTGAAGTGGAAAACAAACTATAGATGTGCATGATCTCTAGACCAACCTGATATATTTTTATTCTAAGTTTTGGGTTGCGAACGCGACTATGTGCAATGCAACTCACATGTCACACATGATTATGTGCATTGCAACCCATGTGTACATTGCATACACAAGTTACATTTGAGAAACAAACATGTCATATGCACCTTGCTTATACAAACAATCACGTGTACCTTAATTCAACATTAAAAAATATAAATCGTGATTAGATGAGATTAGTTGGGCCTTAATCCATAACTATCCCAATTGTCTCAACCATCCTAACCTTCGAAACCACTCTATTTCCCAATGTATAAATAGAGGCCTTGGGATGGGGATAATCAATCAATTCTAGAAGAGCAAAGTTATGCTGGTGGTATACCTTCAAAGTCTTGGAGTAGTAGAACTCAGAGTCCTCGGTTGCAGAGGATTCCCTGTGTCAAAAGCTGGGTTGTATTCTTACCTATTCACTGTTTGTTAATAAAGAGAATTCTTCTTCCAATTTGTGTATTGTGCTTTTCTCATGTATATGGGTTAATGAATGATGCTATTTATATTATTAATATGCATTTAATCTAACCTCTGATATATATATGTATGAGATATTGGTTGAATAATTGGCTCTTTGCATGTGAAAAGAAGTATCCCTAGAATCTTTGAAGAAGATTGAAGCGAGAGAAGACCAAGCTTGGATCAACTGTTATAAACCGGGTAAGTCAAAATCTCTTCCTATTCTCATTTCATTTTTTGTAAAAGCTGATTGTCTGCAAGTAAAATAGTAAGTTGGTAACCCCATACCCTAGGTTACAAGGGCATATTGTCCTGTACAACAGAACTGGCTACTCCACTGGGGAGTCCAACCTGCTATGGGTTCATCCTGTAGGTTCCTTTTACCATTCTTTGTTCTGATTCTGATTCTGAGTGTGGTCCTTCTTATCTTTCTTTTCATTTACAGTGTAGTGTGCCCGTAACTCTTTTCTAGTCTTTTTTCTTTGGAAAATTGTTTAGCAGCACAAGCAGGTTGCTTTTGTGCACAGTCGCATGTATGACCTTGTATATGCGGGTTGCTATATAAGACAGTCGCGTGTCGTACGTAGGTTTCCTGCATACGCAGTCACCTATTTCCTGTAGCAGGCTAAAATTTGGGTTAGGTTTGCTTGTCCCCGTCTCTTTGGATTTTTAGTTGTTTGGAAGTCTTCTATTTTTGGCATGAATCTGTGAGTCTGAAGTCCGCGTGTCACACCGTTTGCTTGTTCTTAAAGCCTTTGAGCCTCTTGTTTGAATTTCTTTCATCTTGTGAAGTGAAGGTGGTCCTTGTTGTAAAGGAAAGTGTCCTATGGCTAGGGTTTAAGAGGCCATCAACGTACTGGGGTTGAAAGAGAGATGCACAATGTTCAGCAAGCATATAATAGCAAGTTTCAGAGATGAGAAAGATCCACACCTGATAAACTGAAGGCTGGTCCAAGCTTTCTCTTCAATCCTCTTCTTGCTCCTCTCGCTCCAAGAGACCTGCAAAACAAGTTATACCTTCCTCAAACCATTATGACCACATATAAGACAATGATAATCAAATAAATATAAACAAATGATCTGAATAACATCATCATATGATCAGAAACAGAGATTCAATCACACATTGAACAATGATTTGGGAAGAAAAAGGACATCACATCTTTATTAATCTTGAAAACAAGTACAAATATACCTTCTCTTCAAGTTTGGCACCTCACGAAACCTCGATCTGGTTCTGCTGTTTCTCTTCTCCAAAGAACTCAGCCTCCAAGCTCTGCAACACAAGGGAAGACCTCTAGGGCAAAGTGTGAGCAAAGAGAGTCCCAATTCCTCCAGCATAACAATGCATAAATTCCAAGTCCCCTTTCATGGACCTCCCTACCTCTATTTATATGCTGAAGAAGAGTTAGGGGCGAAGCCAAAGTGGTTACAACTGAAGGAGTCAGTTGTATAACTACCCAAACTAACTCAAAAGGCGTGTTTTTATGTTTTAATGTTAAGAAACAGATTCACGACTATGAAGGAGGACAACCCGCGCATGATACGCTAGTTTGCACAAGAGAAACCCGCGAATATATGCATGCGCGACTTGCAAAACACAAGAGTCGCGAGTTGCACATAAGGAGAGTCATGCATACACAAAAAAATACATTTTTAAGGTATTTCTGGGAATTTTCAGACTTTGGTGTCTTCTGGAAAGTTTTAGGTAACTGAAATACCTTTCCAACGATGTAGAAATGAGGTCAAACATAGTTACATAACTCAAGATATGGGTCCTCCAAGATAGGTGTTTTTTCAGTGACTTTCATGAAGTGCCGACATGCGACGAAATCATGGGAAAGTGGTCACAGGCAGAGATGTGTCATTTTGGGCTATAACAGTCCTCCTACTTGGTTGTAAGGTTGAGTTCTTTTGTTTAGGTCAGTGATTAGGGCTTTGGATACTTTATACTCTGTGCTGCATTTTGGGGGATCAGTTTGTCACTTTTTCTTTTGTGATTCTAGTGGACTCTTTGGGTTCAATAGTTTCTTCAAGTCAGGTTTTTTTCGAGTCTTCTCTCTGATTGGTTGAAGTAGGTCATTTTGGGTCCTTTATGCCTCATTTCACTTTTTATATGCTTTGATTATTCGAACTTTCTCAAAACTTTCATTTAGTTGCATTATAGTTTTTGAATATTTTGAAAAAGTGAAGAAAAACATTTTATACTTTTTCATCTAGTTGCATTTAGTCATTTATTTTCAGATTTTTTCAAATAAAGTTCAAAAATTACAAAAATAACTCTTAGTTTTCTTGCATTTAGTTTTAAATTCATTAGCTTCTATTTGCAAAAAGAAAAGAAATTTGGTTTAAGTAGTCACAATTTACTTTGAAATTTGCTTTATACATCATTTTGCTTTTTCTTATTGAGTCTATAACACCACATTGTTTCACGCCATTCACCTATGACTAAAAACAACCTTCTAAAATGAATGATATAATTTAAAAATTATTAATAAGTTTTATTTTATATGCTCCTACACCGACTAGCTTAGGCTAGACTTGTGGATTAGGGAGGTTCAACTCTCCACAAGTGTTTAATTTCAGACGTAGTTGGCCAATCAATAGGTAAACCCTCTTCTATGTTGATTGTATCTGGGAAGCTCCTCCCAAATGGTAGTTAAGCATGAGGCTGCATGGAGGCTTGGATTGAGGAGATAACCCTTTGATTTCTTGTCAAAGCGCAGACCAAGGTTTTTACGCATCTGGGGACTTCTGTCAATACCACCCTTTAGGCCTCGTCTGGTGCCGGTGTTGACAAGGTTTCGACCTTTGCTACCCTACCCATGCATACGAACTAGGCTTACGACTCTCCCCCTAGACTGTCGATATAGTTGCGGTAGACTTTAGTCTCTTTGACATCTAGGGTTCATACACAGGTACATCATAAGGCTATTTCTAGTTGACCTTGGACGGGCTTGGAAGGTAAACCTGGTAGAAGGTGTGGGAGGGTAGTGGGTGATTCCTCTACTTATGCCTAAGAACATCTATAGGGACACCAAGTAACTGTCTCTCAACTTTCTTTTGGAAAGCATATCTTATACCCTTTGTGTCTGTTTTGGCTTTAGGAAATTTTGTAGTGATTGTTGTGTGGTTTTGTTTGTGTTTAGCTGACCTTAGGGTGTGTGAAGAGTCAATTTTCAATCGTGGAGGACCAACCTCTTAGAAGGTAAAGAAGTTTGAAAAACGTTCCTCCATATACTACAGTGTAGCCTCCACCGCCCCCTCAAAGGAAGATATTAGACACATATAGTTCTTTTGAATCAGTAGGAATCAGTGAAGTTCTAGGTGAACCAGAACTTAGGACAAACCAGGTTGATACAACCACATTAGAGATAGAAGACTTGTAGGAGGACAAGTTTGCAAGAAACTTTAATTCACCTCTTACTAACTTAAATGATCCTATGATCGTCCAAGTTCTTCCATTTGATTCACCTATAATTGGTGTTCCTGTGAGCAGACTTATTGCTAGTTCAAGAGAGAGTCCATCTACCCCCATTTCAGCTCTTTCGGCTGAAGGAGTGCCACCTCCCCCGGTTGGTACTCCTAGAACAAATATACCTGCTACTCCTTTAACTCTATCTAGTCAGGTGGTTCAACCACCAACTTCCACAAATGTAGTAGGCACTTTTGGTGGGGTGGTCACTGGGATCCCCAGCGCACCTTCTGCTTCACCCTCTTTTGCATACACTGCTTAGAGTGGTCCTATGGGATCCTCTTCATTTGTCCAGGGTTTCCCATGGAATGGGGGGCACATTCCCCCATCCACTCCTTATGCAGTCCCTACACCTGCATATGTGGGGATGTAGTTTGGAAATACTAACTCTTATGGTCAAGGTTTCCAAACTCTAGTTTCAACTCCATTCACGAGCTCTCCCTTCTCTCTTTTTAGTGGAGGGATACCTGCTCCTGTTTTCTAGACTCCAATCTCAACTAGAGCGGCTCAAACCACATATACCACACCACACACGAATAATCCACTAGCTTATGGGTGGAATCCATTTCAGAGTAGTCCAACTACTTCGCAATTGGTAGCTGGGGGAAACCCTTCCTTTACACTTGGGAACTAGGGGGAAAGTCCTTCTACCTCCCAAGCTCATACTTTTTAGGCTCTGGTTAGGTCCAAACTTCCTTTCCTAGCAAATTTTAACTTTCCAGATTTGTCCAAGTTAATGAATGACCCAGTGAAACATGATGCCACTTGGCCACCTTTCCCTACCAAGCTACCCTTGTACATTCCAAAATTCAAGGGAAACATTGGTGAAGACCCAGGGGCTCATATCACTACCTTTCACTTGTGGTGTTCTTCCAACTCGCTGAATGATGACAATGTTCGGTTGAGATTGTTCCAAAGAATTCTAACAAGTGCAACAGCAAAGTGGTATATTGAATTTCCCTCTACTGCGTTTGACAGTTTTTGGGACTTATTGATTATGTTCCTTAACCATTTCCAACTTTCTGTTAGGAATGATGCCGACACAAATTTACTGTCCACCTTTCGACAGGAAAAATCCACTCACATTTCAGATCATATCCAAGAGTGGCAAAGGCGGAAGAGGCTCATTAAGGCCACGATCCCTCCCGAGTTTTTGCTAGAATAGTTCCTTAAGTCCGTATTGTCGTATATACTAAGGATGTATCCACCTCGGGAGTAACTAACGAGGAAGAGGCTATCCTCAGGGCCCAGCTGTTAGATTTTATATACTCTCAGTCTGGGATATTATATGAAATCATCCTTGATGCACCACGACCAACACATAGTGTCGAGAAACCTAAGCCTAGATCCCATGTTGATGGTGTGGTTGGTCCAGTTAAATCTCCCACTATAGAGTCTTTGGAAAAACAACTCCATTAGTTGTTTGTTAAATATTCTACAATGGAGACAGCAAAGGTTTCTCCCTCACCCCAAAACGCAAATGTTTTTGCTCAATCCTCCCAAAAGGGAAATCAGGAGCTCAGTGGGAAAAACAAAAAGGGGAAGAAAGGTGAGGGAAACCAAAACAAGCCTAGACCCACAAATAATGCTAATGGGGGAAAAAAAGAGAAGAAGAAGGTGAAATTTTCCTATAAGTTGTGCCAGGAAGATCACTTGACCCATCACTTCCTTCTTATGGATCAAGCTCAGAAGCTGCTAAAAAAGAAACAACCGACTGTCCTAAAGGATCCATTTCCCCAAGGACAAAATGCGGCTTCGATTTCTAATGTAGCTGGGGGCAATGCTAATTCCCCTGACCAAAATTATATCAACATGGTTCCATCCAAGACATTACTCTAGACTAGAAACAAGAACTATGAGACAGAGGCTTGAGAGAAGGGTAAGTCAATAGGTGAAACTTCTAACCCTCTCACAATCGAGAAACCTGTCGAACCTATGCCTAAGATACCAAAAGGTGTATTTAAGAAAGCATTGCATAATCCCAATGTGAGGGATGCAACCAATTACTCTGTAGTTGAATATTTAGCCCAAACCCCATGTGCAATGTCGGCTTTGGAGGTGCTACAGAGTTGTCCTGCCCAGTGAGATGCACTCTTAGCAGCCTTAGGTAGTATGGATTCATCGAGCCTTATGGCGAAGTTTAATTTGTATGATGTCAAAATTTGCCTATCGTATCATGTGGCTTTGTCAATAGATGTCATCCATGGGGGAAAAACCATTGGAAGGTCAGTTTTTGACGAAGGTGCTTCCACATGCGTCATGTCTTTGTCTTGCTAGAAGGATCTTGGATCTCTAGAGCTAGTTCCATCGAACACCCTACTTACTGCTTTCGATGGAAGGTCATTTTGTCCACATGGTATCCTACCAGCTTTTGAGATTAAGTTGGCAGGGAAGGCAGTGTCTGTTGAAGTAGGGAAGGCTGTGTTTGTTGAAGTAGAGGTGATTGATGCCTCGTTGGATTATAACTTTCTTATGGGGAGAAGTCGGATTTATGCTATGTGTGCAATTACCTCAGCCATTCTTCGAGTGGTAGTATTTCCACACGAAGGGAAGCTGTCTACTATTGACCAACTTAGTTTCACTCAGAAGGGCTGTATGGAAACTAATGAGTCCACCATGCCATTGGTTGATCAAGTCCAACCTGCTTCAGCGAGCTTGGGGGCTAGAATGTATTCATCGTTAATGGGCTCATTCGATATCCCAACCCCGATAAATTACTTAGGTTCTACTAGTGTAGGGAAGTTTATCACAACGGTTGTTGATAGAACAAATCCTTGGGTTCTTCCTTCCCGTTATGAACTTGAAGTGCCCTTATCGACAGTGGAAGTAGCTTATCAAGCTATCATTAACACCACTATTGATCCCATTCTGGTTCCTCCTACAGTCTCAGAGGAGTTGGAAGAAGCCTATCTGCCTACTTGGGTAGAGAACTATTTGTATACTGATGATTGCTTAGACATGGTTTTTCCTTCAGATGAAGCCATTTTGGAAGCTGTGAGTGGGCGAGATAAGTTCTGCAAAGATCTTCACCATAGATCCTACTTTCTTCCAGAGTTAAGAAGGATTGAAAATTTGACATTCTTTATTGTCCTTACATGTACCATATTCTATGTTCTACCAAAAGAAAGAACCAAGATAGTACACATTTTAATTGAAATTTGTTGCAGTTTTACAAAATAAAATTGGTTTCATATTGTGTAAATTTCAGAATTCTTCTCTATGATTGAATGCTGTTGCAATCCTCCCTGTCCTTTATCATTATCACAAAGTAGAAGTGCTAACTCATCGTTAAATTTAACTTCACCTTAATACAGAAGGGCATTGTTTACCCTACGTGATTTTGACAGCAAGTTGATGGGAACTTATTATCCTATGAATAAAAAATCCATAAACTTTCCCCCCACAAGCCATGTGTTTGAATAAAAGACTTCAAGAAAGGAGCAAACACAGGAGCGAGCTCACAACTATTGGTATATCGAAGAGGAGTCACGTGGTGTAATAATGAAAAGAAATGGAGAGGCGGAGGCTGACTCTGGGCAGAAATCCCTTTTTCGGATTCGGAAAAAGTGTGGATAGTAGCATATTTTTGTAAATCATATTATTTTGTAAATCATGGAAAAGCAACGGATATGATTTTTTTCATGGTATTTGGCTTTGTTTGTCACAAGGAAACTATAAAGGTCACGTATGTGGATCAGATCTGTTTTATGTTATGGAGTGTAGTTTGTCATGCATTAGATAGCATTTCAATGGTTTTAATCTTAGGAACGATGACTCTCAGACGGTAAGTAATTTGAGTTACTATTCATTATATTTTTTTTCTTCAAGTTTTGATTTTTTTAAGTTTGGTAAATTTTTAATAAATACTTTGGAAGGTCTAATTTGACTAAAACTCTTTTTGGTCTAACTAGACCAAAACTTAGACTTCGACCAATATTCTGAAAGGTTAATCTTCAAACAAAAACAACATGCATTCAATCATAAATAATAGATTTATATATCTTGTCTTGTGGCCACATAACAAAGAACTATTTCTGCAAATACAAACTTGGAAATTCACAAGGATGTTTCATCTTTTACAGAGCTTAGGCTATTAACACTTTTTACAATCTTCTTCTTCTATATATAGAGAGACTAAAAATTGCTTCTTTGTGAAGCTACCGACTTTTTTTTCAGGCGAAAAAAGCATTCCTTGCTATTCTATTGAATCAAAGGAACTCAGCACATCATCAAGTTTACAAAAATAGGCCCCTACATAAAGAGCCAAGGTCATCCATGAGAAATCAACACCAAATAATATTCTGTCCTACAGAGTCAAGCTATTAGTATCTAAGCATCATATCCAATGAGGTCCTCTCATAAATGCCAAATAACCAAATCAGTCAAGGCTGTCCTAAGAGAAAATATGAAGAGCCCAGAAACACTATCCAAGAAAGAGCTAGAATTCCCTCAAAATCCGGAGACAATAAATAATCAACTTAACCATATACTTTCACAGCAGGACCCAAGAGACTAAGAAAGTCTAATAACCAGAGCAAAGCTCTCAAAAAATATGAAATGAAACCTCCCTGTACACTTCATCTTCACAAGTTTTCGTGAATGTAAGCAGGCCCGCAACCATCAAAAGCCCTTCCTTGGATAGTGTGTCTACTCTCTTGTTATGTTCCCTAAAGGCATGATTGAAAATCCACGTGAGTGAACAAAGATATGAGTTTCCTAGTGTCTAAGCACAATGCATCTAAGTTCACCATAGTGAGGGTGGATTCATCCTTAGCCCATTTTATAATCATAGAGGAATCGCCAAAGATATGTAGATGCGGCAATCCAATATCTTTAGCGATGTATAGTGATGCCCAGAGTGCCAATAGCTCAGCCCTTGTATTAGTGATGTGTCCACAACCCAAATTGATAGAGAGATAATGATGTTCATTAATCCATATATAGGCAAGAGCTCCACGCAAAGAATCAGCTGCGGCTCCATAAAAAAAACCATAGGATAGTTTTTCCTCGGGGGGGTCTCCAATAATTCTTCCTTTGGGTCTATTTACAAGTGGGACTTGATGAGAATCGACCTCTGACATGATCACATGATGGAGTTTGGGTATGTTTGGGGCCACGTCTTCAAAGATGAAGCAATTTTTTGGTCTTCCAAAGGTTCCAAATAAAGAAAAAAGGCAAGTACGGTAGCCTTCCATTCTTCTTAACCCAACTGCTAAGATTTCCAGCCAAAGATAACTCAGTCCAAATCAAATGAACATCAAACAAATTACTTAAGCTGTGAATGACTTCATGGACAAAGGGGCAACCAACAAAAAGGTGATCCACAGATTTGACATTGGTTTTGCACAGGAAACATCTGTTAGGGCCAGACCACCCCCTTTTGCAACGGTTATCCCAGGTGTTAATTTTCCTTTTAACTGCCAGCCAAGTAAAACACTTCACTTTTAGTGGGATATTGTAACCCCAAATCAAAGAGACCAGACCATCATTCTGCAGAGGCAAATGTTCTGAAATAATGAGGTCATAAGCTTTTTTAGCAAAGACCATCCCTGACTTTTTATCAAATAACCAGAGTAGAGAGTCATCATGATTTCCAGTCCTAATTCCCCCATGAGATAAGCCTTTTACAAATGACGACCATTGTTCTTCCAATGTCCCTCCAAGATCAAGATCAGATGCTAAGTACTAGTAATTGTGGCCACGTGGATTACCTTCCAAATTCTATGCCTGTGCAAGATTTTGGATCCCATAATCAGCAAGATAATCCTTGAGATCCTCGGATAGTAAAAATGAAGAATTTAGACCATCAATTGGATCAATTCCCAGTCTAATTTTCAGACCGTTTCCAACCTTCCAACCCAGTTGACATGTTATCCAAGATAAAATTCTAACAAATCCATTCCAGAAATAAGAAGTTATAGTCAAATTAAACTTTTGGGCTATGATCCATTCCTCCAATGGTTTGTGCTTAAAGTATTTATGTGATATGATCCTACTCCAGATGCCATTACCCTTGAGAAGCTACCACAAATTCTTCAACCTTAGAAAGATTCCAAACCATTCCAAATTCTTTATATTCTAGCCACCATACTCATCAGGGACAGATACTTATTCCCAGCTAGCTAGATGATACTTCTGATGATCATCTGTGTTCCCCCATAAGAACATAAAGATAGTTTTCCTTAGCTTATTCAGGATAGATTTCGGGCATCTAGCATGTGCAAACCAATATACAACAAGTCCCAAAAGAACTACATTTATAAGGATCACTCTACCACCAAGAGTCAGTAACCTATAAGACCAATGTTTGATCTTATTTTCAAACCTTTCCACCAGCCAGTTTCAGTCCGATGATCTATACCCCAAGGGTTTCAGTCAGAATCTCAAGTATTTAAAACTAGAGCTGATTGGAGCCAAGTTGTAGGGAAGGATCACAACAATTTGACGCTTGATATCTTCTTCCACATCTTGAATCCAAAAGGATGTCTTTTCTATGCTAACTGCCATCCCCATAGCTAAACAAAACAAGTCCAGAGCCTCTTTATAAGCTTTCCGTTCACTGACAATACCAATACCAAATAGGAGAACATCGTCCACAAATAATAGATGCATAATAGCCAAAGTAGGAGAGTACTAGAAGCCCTTGATAAGTCATCTTTGATGAGCATTCAAAATAATCCTACTAATACTTTCAATAATCAGGATGAATAACAAGGGAGAAAAGGCACAACCTTGTCTTATTCCCCTTGAGGTAGGGAAAAAGTCAAATGGAGACCCATTGACTAGGACAACAAAACGAGGACTTGAAACACATCCCTTAATCCAATTCACACTAATCAGAGGTATGCCGATCTAGAGAAGTAGTAATCTCAGGAAAGTCCAATTAACCCTGTCGAAGGCTTTAACCAAGTCAAGTTTTAATACCAAGACATTTGAACATTTGGTTTTAATAGAGTGTAGGACTTCCTGAGTAATTCCAACAGGTTCAGTGATTTGCCTATCCTTCAAGAACCTGAAATGATGGCTTGATATAGTCTTGTTGAGAAGAGGCTTGAAATGAATTGCAACAATCTTAGATATGACCTTGTAAACCAGGTTGCATAAGGAAATAGGCTGAAAGTCAACAAAGGTGGAGGGATTATCACATTTGGGGATCAGGGTTAGGAAAGTAGAGTTAAGGGATCCCAGGATTCTCCCATTAGTTCTAGCTTGCTCAAATACCAAGACAAATTCCTCCCCTATCAGATCAAAGAAAGCCATAAATAATTCCACAGGCCAACCATCCGGGCCTGGAATTTTATCTTTCTTGAACCCTTTGAGAACAACTTCAACTTCCAGAGAAGATATAGGCTCTAAGAATCGGTCCACATCCACTTCCTCGGTCAATGTAGGGAACATCCTAATCACTTTAAGCTGGTCAACAATATTTGTAGATCCATCATCCTCAAATAATTCACTATAGTGTTGTTTCCCAAGATGTTTAAGAGCTATATCCTCAAAACTAGATTACCATTCTTATCCTTCAGAGACCAAATAGTATTTGAATTTCTTCTTGCCAATGCAAAGGAATGAAAAAACTTGGTATTTGCATCCCCTTCTTTAATCCATTGGACTCTGCTTTTTAGTCTCTAGGTGGTGATTTCATGTGCCCAAAATTTCCCCTACCTTTCTTGGAGAAGCTTAAGTTTCCTTGAATTCGCTGATGACAAAATTTCAGAATCCATTTGAAGAATACCATAGATCTCCTCATTTATATCTAATATCATTTGTTTTCTTTCTCTTTTTTTCATTCTTTCCCAGCCTTTAACAATACTTTTGAGTCTACCCAGTTTGAGGGAGAAGGAGTTCATATCATTTAATGAGCCCGAAGATAGAGGAGCCAGCCAAGAATCAGTAACCAGAGGGATAAAATCATCCTCCAAGAGCCAAGATATGTTAAATTTAAAGGGATAAAACCTAGAGGAAAGTCTTGCCCCAATTTTAGGAAGATAGGGTAATGGTCAGAGATATCTGAAGGAGTAGCCCAATTTTTGTAGCATCCCAGGCTAGGGAGGAGGTAGTCAGATAAAAGGAACTGGTCCAGTCTTTTGCTAATGCCCACCTCCCCTGACCTACCATTCCTCCAAGTAGGACCAGGATAGTTTGAGGAGAGATCAATCGGATTGTTACTAGTGATAAGATGGGTGAAGTAGGAAGCCAAGGGATCAGACCTAGCATTGAGCCCCAGACTTTAGAGGATGAGATGGTAAAATTAATATCACCTGCCAAGATAATGTTTTGTAAGGAAAGTAATCCATCATCCACAATTTTATCCCAAGATACAGTTCTCTGAGCATAAGGGCCATAACAGTTGATAATGGACAGGGTCTCATCAATCCCCTTTATACTAGCCCTGAGTACAATACCATCCAAGGAAGAGAAGGCTTTACAAAGCACCAGAAGAGGGTTCCAACCAGCAAGAAGGCCACTAGAAATACCAACAGCATCTAGGGCACAGAATTCCCACCCTGTCTTGAACTTTGAAAATAGAAGGAGAGACTGAGAGAAAGTACACATAGTTTCTTGTAATAATATCATGTCCAGGATGAGATACGTGAACAGAGCAGCAAGGGATGTTTTTTTGGAAATCCCTCCAAAACCTCGAATATTCATAGATAAAATTTTCATGGGGAACTTGACCCTTCAGGTGTTCTTGCTCTAAGAACCTGTGAAGAGGATGGAGAAGTACGAGATTGTCTAGCTGCATCCTTTAATCTAGTAGAGAGAGGGATAATTTGGACCAAGCTTCCAGAATCCTCAGTAGTAGATTTGTTGGCCTTACGGATAATAACATTTTTGAAACAGATAGAGTTCAGAGGGAGCGAATATGGAGAAATTGGGGATTTGTCCGAGAAGATTGAAAGGGAGCTTAGAAGAGAGGGATCCTTGAAATCAGGTGCTTCTCTAGGGCTTGAAAGTAAGTTGATGACTAGTGAACTAGTAGTATCATGTATATGAGGGGGGGGGGTGATGCAGAAGAGGAGGAGAGATAAGGATAGTGTTCAAGAGTGTAAGGGGGAGGCCTCTCCAATGGAGTTTCTGTAGCAGAAGGAAGGTGCTCCAAGGCAGAGTGCTTCTGTGGCAGATCCAAAATCACAGAACGTGATAAACTAGCACAAACTTCAATATCCTCAATGTAGATCAGTTCTCCATTTGAAATACCTTCATAAGGTGTCGATGAAGAAGAGATGTAAATATCCTTAGGGGTAGGAACCAGGGGAGCCACAGAGGCAAGGGAGGGAGAGACAGGGCCAGGACTAAGATCGAAACCCTTATTAATAGCATGACCTTATGGAGAAGAGCACAAGAGTTGCGCAAATGCCCAGTTTCATGGCAATAGTTACACCTAAAGGGCATGTTCAGGTAGTCAATCCGCTGGGATAAAACAAGATCTCCACACACAATCTCATTCTCGGGAAGTAATCCCTTAGAAATATCAATTTCGACCAATACCTTGGAGGTCCTCTTATCAAATAACAAATGAAAGTCCTTTTCAAGGGTAAAGAAATGCCCTATCGAGTTTGCCAAATTTGTGAGAATATCCTTATTCCACAGTGGAAAGGGAAAGGCAGGAAAGAGAACCCACAAGTGGAAAATGGTGACCCTCTCAGTGAGTGGATCAAACCCCGAATGTCAATGACTGAGAACCAATGAACCCTTCATTATAGTCCAAAGTTTCTCTAAGATTCTAGAGGCATCCACTTCATCAATAAATACAAAAACCAGCCAGTTATTTGCAAGGAGACTAATAGTAGGAACGTAGTGAATGATAGGTTTCCAATGTATAGTCACCCATTTGACCCACGCATCCTTAGTTAAGGAGCAGTACTCCTGCTTACCGATGAGGGCACTGTGGCAGAGAGTATCGACTTTGTCCATATAAATATCATGACCCAGAACAAACTGACGCTTCAGATCAAGCATTTTCAGAGCTTTCTCTTTTTGGCAAGCACGAATATGGCGTTGGGAAGTGCCCATATTTGTGCTACCCCCAATATTCGAGGGGACTCCATTGTTACTCATGGAGGTCAAATGGAGCCCAAAGACAAGGAAAACCCACTACAACACCATAAAAAAGGAAGACGTGGTGGTGGCCACGCTACCCAGGAACCCAGGGAAGACTATGGTCAGAGGTAGCAGACAACAAACAAAGACAAGGGTAAAGCCCCCAGCCGGGGGTCAATAAAAAAAAAGCAGAGGAAATAAAGGAAGGAAACATAGGCGACACAAACATGAACGGTTCCAAACAGTCAAAGGTAGACCAGACAGAGGGCTAAGGCCGATTCCCACTTTTTGTGCATGGTTGGTACTAACCCTCAGGGAATGAGGGTGAACTCCATGTGAGGTGGCTGGCCATAAATCCCATAAACCCTAAGATGAGTTAAAACCAACCCCCAAGACCTGACAACAGGTAAAAAAATAAAAAGATGCAGAAAACGATAAGTACCTGGTAGCAGTAGGTGCAACCGAAAGCATAATAGTGTTGGAACCTTCAGACCGCCCAAGTCAACTTAAAGTGACATCGCCCATCAATCCGAAGTCCACGCATAAAAAAATGATGATACCCCAAGTTACGCTGAAGACAAATCGAGGTGACCATTCAATCATCCGCCATAGTATTCGGTTAGGAACAATAGAGGAACCGGAGCATATTACGTGCATGGAGGATATAACCACAAAAGTGGCCGACCAAGACCAGCTAGAAGATACCCAAACCCTAAAAACTCATAGGGGAGAAACCGAAGCTAAACATCATGATCAACATGTGAACATTTAAAGACTATACTATCTATCTACCTAGAAACTTGTCTTTAGAAATTTAATTCGACTGGTTTATATATGAGATACACAAACTCCTCATTTTGTCAGAGAGACTGACAAAAACTGACCAGCTACAAACTATGATAGAGTCGGCTGAGATATGATACGGATTTGTGATTAATTAATATTTCCAACACTCCCCCTTAATTATGAGCAGATATGGACTTTCAAACAAAATATTACAAAATGTTTCAGAGCTTAAACTTTCTTTGTTCATGATATAATGCACTTAGCATAACTTGTCATTCCAATATAACTTCGCAAATACTGGAACATATCCCTTGCCAATGGCTTTTTAAAGATGTCTACAAGCTGATTTTCAGACCTACACAATTCTACATAAATTTCTTTGTTGTTCACCAATTCTCTTATGAAATGATACCTTGTGTCAATGTGCTTGTTTCTTTGATGAAACACATGGTTCTTAGGTAATGCAATGGTTGAAATGCTGTCGCAGAAAAAACTATTGTTGGTTCTTACTGGTTCTGCGACAGGTCTTTTAAATTTCTCTGCATCCAGACGGCCTGACATGCAGCGCTTGTAGCTACGACATACTCTTCTTCTGATAAAGACAGAGTTACAATGGGTTGTTTCTTTGAATCCCACGACACAACACCTATACCAAAATGAAATGTGTACCCATATGTGCTCTTCCTTTCATCTGTGTTTCCTCCATCATCATTTTCAGTGTATCCAATGAGATTAAAACTTTCTAAGGTTGAATACATTATACCAAGACCCTTTGTGCCACTTAGATACCTCAGAATTATTCTACCAACTTTCCAATGAGAATCTTTTGGTGACTCCATGAATCTTGAGATCAGACTTACTCCATACATGATGTTTGGTCTTGTCGCAGTTAAATACATAAGGCTACCAACCATCCTTTTAAACAACGTAGGATATACACTTGATCCATTATCATTTGTGCTCAATTTTAAACTTGTTATTACTGGTGTTGGGGCTATCTTGCAATTAGACATATTGCATCTTTTTAAAACCGCACTTGCATATTTCTATTGTGATATGAATATACTACTTTCATACTGCCTGACTTCAATGCCCAGGAAAAACTTCATAAGCCCCAAACTTAGTCATTTCAAATTCATTTTCCATGACTGTTCTAAAATATTTTATGCCAAAGTCACCAGTAAATATTAAATCATCTACATATATGAATACAATTAACATGTTACCTTTCTCATTAACTTTGGTGTACAGAGTCGGTTTACTTTCACTTCTGTGAAATCCATTTTGGGTTAGATAGGAATCAATGCGATTGTACCAAGATCTAGGAGCTTGCTTCAAACCATAGAGTGCATTTTTCATCATGTACACTTTGTTCTCTTGACATGGAACTTCATAGCCTTGTGGTTGTTCCACATGCACTTCCTCCTCTAGGTATCCATTCAAACATGTTTATTTAACATCCATTTGATAAACATGCCATTTTTTTTGAGCAATAATGACCAAACCTATTTTAACTGTGTCCATGCGTGCTACTGGTGCGAAGGTTTCATTGAAGTCTATGTCTAGCTGCTGCGAGAACCCTCTTGTGAGCATTCTTTCCTTATGCTTCTGCACATTCCCATCAACATCTTGCTTGGTCTTGTAAATCCATTTGACACTAATTACATCCTTATCTTTTGGTACATCTACCAAATCCCATGTTTGCTTCTTCTCAATCTATTCTATTTCTTCATCCATGGCTTGTGTCCATACTTCTTCTTTAACCGCTTCCTAAAATGTTAGTAGATCATCTATTTGAGAAAATAATTCAAAGAGAGAGAATGAATTTGGTGTACCATCTTCATATATTTCACGCAGACTTCTTTTCTTCATTGGATATGTCGATGTCAACCTCGATGAAATGCTTGATGGAGTCTATTGTCCTCTTGGTGTGCTTGTCAGTGTAGCTTGAGCTGCGACTTGTGTCAATGTTCCTTGTGCTGAAACATGTCACAGTGTTGTGGGAGTCGATGGTGCCACAACATTTTGACTTACATGTGGTGTTTGAACAACTTCCCCTGCCATGTCATCATGCTCGACATTCGACACAATCTTGACATTACTCTCAGCGGCTTCATCCCAACATTCATTCTTGAAAAATTGAACATCTCGACTAATGATTACTTTCCTTGCGATAGGATCATACAACTTGCATGATTTTGTGTCTTAAGAGTAACCAACAAAAATACATTTTTGTCCCTTGTTGTCTAGTTTCTTCTGAGTTCGTTTGGAACATGAGCATATGTAACACAACTATAAAATTTTAAATGAGAAACATTGTGATTCATACCTGTTCATTATTCTTGAGGGAATTTGTTCTTCATGATCTTTGTCGGACATCAGTTCATGATATATACATCAGCTGCGACTGCTTCAGCCCAATATTCATTTGGAAAATTCTTTGTTGCCATCATGTTGTGCACCATATCCATAATGGTTTTGTTCTTTCTTTCGGTGACACCATTCTGCTGAGGTGTATACCGTGCAGTGAGTTGCTTGTGTATGCCATGGGTCTTGAAAATTTTTAGGAATTCATTCGAGAAATATTCAACACCTTTGTACATCCGTAATATTTTGATGTGGTGTCCACTCTGGTTCTCCACGAGTGCCTTGAATTGCTGAAAACAACTAAATGCATTAGATTTATGTTTAGAAAATATACCCATTTTTTTCTTGAGTAGTCATCAATAAAAGTAAGGAAATAATTGCATCCACCCATGGATGATGTCTGCATTGGGCCACAAATATCAGAGTGCACAATCTCAAGTGGTGTGCATGCTTTGTATGACTTTACGACTAGAAAAGTCTCTCTATTTTTCTTGCCAAAAATGCATCCTTCACAAACTCTGTCTGGTTTGTCAGTCAATGGAAATCCTTTCATCATATTCTTTGTGTGCAGTAGCTTCAACCCACCAAAATTCAGATGTCCAAATCTAAAATGCCACAGCCAGGATTCATCCTGAAATTCTGTTTGAAATGCAACTTGAAAATCAGTGTTGTCATTTTCTTTCTTATCGGAGTTCTTGTCTACTTCCTTGCTTTCTGCCTTGAATGCAGCTCCTGTATTTGTATTTCCTTTTATGTCTGGAATTATCCTCAAAGAAAACAAGTGATTTCTTGTCATTGGTACTTTTGCTATCAGCTAGTTGCTTGGACACTTGTCTTTAATCACACAGTTATTATCTTCTATGTAGATTCTGTAAGCTTTTTATATTAGTTGTCCAATGCTCAACAAATTGTGTTTCAGTCCTTCAACATGATAAACATCAGGCATGTTATTTCACTCCCACTGTTTGGTTAGAATACCAACAATACCTTTTTCCTAAACAATGACTTGGACATTATTTCCAAGTGTGACATTAGTTTGAACTGATTTATCTAGACTAGAAAAAAAACTTGAATTACCAGTCATATGATTACTACAACTTGAGTCTAAATACCATATGTCATGTGGAATTTCTTGGACATCATTACATTCAAGTGGGGATTTACATGCCAACAACTTTGTGCTCGACGAAGTGTTGGTTTTGGTCAACTGGTTTTGGATTTTCCTTCCTTGGTCATACTGTTTATTCCTTCCTTCATATTAATAATGACCAAATTTCTTGCAGTAATGACTTTGAATTTTTTATTTATCAAACCTATGACCACTTGGATGAATGGAGTTCTGATTTTTCCCTCTACTAGTGACCTTTTTGGGATTGCTGCTGCGTCCTCCTCTAGAAAAACTTCTTCCTCTGCCTCTAGATTTAAATCTCCCCCTGCCTCTTCCAGGGATTATAAATGATTGTGCTGTAAATGCATCTTCTAATGATCTATTTAATATGTTTACTGAATGTTCATGGTTTATGAGCAAGGATTGTTACTCATCAATGGTAAAATGCAACATGTCTTTGTTTTCTTCTAGGGTCACGACCAAGGATTGAAATTTATGGGGAAGGCTTCTAAGCACTTTTTCGACAACCCTTCTGTCTTCTATATTATCTCCATGAGATTTCAATTGATTTATTAGACCAATGACTTGAGTGTAAAATGAATCCACTACCTCTGTGTCTTTCATTGACAAAGATTCAAGATCTCTTCTAAGAATATGCAACTTAGAAGTATTTACCTTGTCCAATCCTGGATAGTGTTAAAGTATTGTAACTTCGGAAGATATTTTATTGTACATTTGTTGTATTCTCCTTTGGACCTTTGGAGATGTTATTCCTCCATTTGGAGATGTCCTCATTATAATTGGTCATGTGAAAGTCATGAGGTAAAACATCCATTGTAAGTTGGGGAAATAGTGCCCATAAAATTAATATATAAAATGTATTTTGTGTCTTCCTAGGTAGGTCCAATCTAATAAGAGAACCTGGTCAACCTATTCAGTTAGTTGAGTCACCCACCTGATGAATATAAATAGGTGAGACACCTCTCTCGCACACACACACACCTTACACTCAAGCATTATGAAATAGAGAGAGAGAAAGAGAGTATACCATGGAAGAGGAGAAACTATTCTTGTTATTGGGGTTTTACATTGTACTAGGTCGAATTATATACTAAGGAAGTTTTGTTGGATTTTCTACCTTGTGGTTTCCCCGAGGAAACTATTTGTGTTCTTTTGTGTGGTTGTGCTTGTCTTTCTTTCAGTGATCCTTTTCTTATGGTGATGATGTTATGATGATACATTTTTTAGATATTGTATAACGATTAAAAATATCACATTGTATCAGAGCCACCCTGAAAGAAATCTTTGTTTAACCAAAACACTGCTACAACTACAACTACTCGAGATTAGGGTTTCATGCTTAAAAACCCTAGAAGGAAAAATATAGTCATGTTGGCATTTTCGTTATAACTCAAATTTTGCGAAGGCAGAAGTTGAAAATTTTATAGGACAAATTTGAAATATTTATGTACCTTGTGTGAAAGTTTCAGCCTCATTTTCTCTATATTATAGGATATTGATTCCTCCAACTCAAGGTTCTAACCTCTCCCGGAATTCATCCTTAAATAGGTGACCTAGGGAGAGTTGCTATATCTCAGGGTAGGAAGGTCCAAATGAAATTTCACAAGATGTTGTAGATAATGGACATATGTAGTTAATGTGGTGAAATGTTCATACCCCGAAGGTGAAACAGTGAAACGTGGAAATCCGTACAAGTTTGCTACGCTAAAAAATCCTGAAATAAGTCACCTTGTGTTATTCGCCAAAATGGCACTTCTCCGTTTGAGTGCTGACATCCATTATGTCGATACACAAAAGCACAATTAGGATTGAAGTGGTAAAAACACTATAGATGTGCATGATCTCCAGACCAGCCTGATATATTTTTATTCTAAGTTTTGGGTTGCAAATGCGACTATGTGCATTGCAACTCGCATGTCACATGCGACTATGTGCATTGCATACGTGAGTTACCTTTGGGAAACAAGCGTGTCATACGTGCCTTTCTTATACAAACACTTACGTGTACCTTAATTTGACATTAAAAAATATAAATCACGATTAGATGAGATTAGTTGGGCCTTAATCCATAACTATCCCAACTGTCTCAACCATCCTAACCTTCGAAACCACTCTATTTCCCAATGTATAAATAGAGGCCTTGGGATGGGGCTAATAAATCGATTCTAGAAGAGAAAAGTTATGCTGGTGGTATACCTTCAGAGTCTTGGAGCAGTAGAACTCAAAGTCCTCTGTTGCAGAGGATTCCTTGTGTCAGAAGCTGGGTTGTATTCTTACCTATTCATTGTTTGTTAATAAAGAGAATTCTTCTTCCAATCTATGTATTGTGCTTTTCTCATGTATATGGGTTAATGAATGATGTTATTTATATTATTAATATGCATTTCATCTAACCTCTGATATATATATGTATGAGATATTGCTTGAATAATTGGCTCTTTGCATGTGAAGAGAAGCATCCCTAGAAGCTTTGGAGAAGATTGAAGCGAGAGAAGACCAAGCTTGGATCAACCGTCATAAAACGGGTAAGCCAAACTCTCTTCCTATTCTCATTTCATTTTCTGTAAAATATGATTGTCTGCAAGTCTAATAGTAAGTTGGTAACCCCATACCCTAGGTTACAAGGGTGTATTTTCCTGTACAACAGAAATGGTGACTTCGCTGGGGAGTCCAACCTGCTGTGGCTTCATCTTGTAGGTTCCTTTTACCAGTCTTTGTTCTGATTCTGATTTTGAGTGTGGTCCTTTTTATCTTGCTTTTCATTTACAGTGTAGTGTGCCCATAATTATTTTCTAGTCTTTTTTCTTTGGAAATCTTTTTAGCAGCACAAGCGGGTTGCTTTGTGTACAGTCACGTGTATGACCTTGTATACGCAGGTTGCTGTATAAGACAGTCGCGTGTCGTACGCGTGTTTCCTGCATACGTAGTCGCGTTTTTCCTATAGCAGCCTAAAAGTTGGGTAAGGTTTGCTTGTCCCTGTCTCTTTGGATTTTTAGTTGTTTAGAAGTCTTCTATTTTTGGCCTGAATCTGTGAGTTTGAAGTCTGTGTGTCACACCATTTGCTTGTTCTTGAAGCCTTTGAGCCTCTTGTTTGAATTTCTTTCATCTTGTGAAGTGAAGGTGGTCCTCCTCCTTAGTTGTAAGGTTGAGTGCTTGTGTCTAGGTCAGTGATCAGGGCTTTGGATACTTTATACTCTGTGCTGCATTTTGTGGGATCAGTTTGTCACTTTTTCTTTTGTGATTCTAGTGGACTCTTGGGGTTCAATAGTTTCTCCAAGTCAGGTTTTTTTTGAGTCTTCTCTTTGATTGGTTGAAGTAAGTCATTTTGGGTCCTTTATGCCTCATTTCACTTTTTATATGCTTTGATTATTCGAACTTGCTCAAAAATTTCATTTAGTTGCATTATAGTTTTTAAAGATTTTGAAAAAGTGAAGAAAAACATTTTATACTTTTGCACCTAGTTGCATTTAGTCATTTCTTTTCAGAATTTTTCAAATAAAGTTCAAAAATTACAAAAAGAAGTCTTAGTTTTCTCGCATTTAGTTTTAAATTCATTAGATTCTATTTGCAAAAAGAAAAGAAATTTGGTTTAAGTAGTCACAATTTACTTTGAAATTTGCTTTATACATCATTTTGCTTTTTCTTATTGATTCTATAACACCACATTGTTTCACGCCATTCACCTATGACTAAAAACAACCTTCTAAAATGAATGATATAATTAAAAAATTATTAGTAAGTTTGATTTTATAGGCTCCTACATCGACTAGCTTAGGCTAGACTTGTGGATTAGGGAGTTTCAACTCTCCACAAGTGCTTAATTTCAGACGTAGTTGGTCAATCAATAGGTAAACCCTCTTCTATGTTGATTGTATCTGGGAAGCTCCTCTCAAACGGGATTTAAGCACGAGGCCGTGTCAAGGATTGGAATGAGGAGATAACCCTCTGATTTCTTGTTAAAGCGTAGACCAAGGTTTTTGCGCATCTGGGGACTTCTGTCAATACCACCCTTTAGGCCCCGTGCGGTGCCGGTGTGGATAGGGTTTCAGGATTTGATACCCTGCCCATGTGTACGAACTAGGCTTGTGAATATCCCCCCATATTGTTGATATAGTTGCAATAGCCTTTAGTCTCTTTGGCATCTAGGGTTCATATACAGGTACATCGAAAGGCTATTTTTGGTTGACCTTGGACGGGCTTGGAAGGTAACCCCGGTAGAAGGTGTGGGAGGGTAGTGGGTGATTCCTTCACTTATGCCTAAGAACATCTATAGGGACGCCAAGTAACTGTCTCTCAACTTTCTTTTGGAAAGCATATCTTATACCTTTTGTGTCTGTTTTGGCTTTAGGAAATTTTCTAGTGATTGTTGTGTGGTTTGTTTGTGTTTAGTTGACCTTAGGGTGTGTGAAGAGTCAATTTTCAATCATGGAGGAATAGCCTCTTAGAAGGTCAAGAAGGTTGCAAAACCTTCCTCCATATAATACAATGGAGCCTCCACCGCCCCCTCAAAGCAAGATATTAGACACATACTTTTCTTTTGAACTGGTAGGAATCAGTGAAGTTCCAGGTGAACCAAAACTTAGGACAAACAAGGTTGATACAACCACATTAGAGATAGAAGACTTGTAGGATGACGAGTTTGAAAGAAAATTTAATTCACCTCTTACTAACTTAAACGATCCTATGATCATCCAGGTTCTTTCATTTGATTCACCTATGATTGGTGTTCCTGTGAGCAGACTTATGGCTAGTTTAGGAGAGAGTCCATCTACACCCATCTCAGCTATTTTGGCTGAAGGAGTGCCACCTCCCCCAGTTGGTACTCCTAGAAAAAATATACCTGCTACTCCTTTAACTCCAGATATTCAGGTGGTTCAACCATCGATTTCCACAAATGTAGTAGGAACATCTGGTGGGGTGGTCACTGGGATCCCAAGCGCACCTTCTACTTCACCCTATTTTGCATACACTGCTCAGAGTGGTCCTATGGGATCCTCTTCATTTGTCCAGGTTTTTCTGTGGAATGGGGGGCACATTCCCCCATCCACTCTTTATGTAGGCCCTACACCTGCATATGTGGGGATGCAGTTTGGAAATACTAACTCTTATGGTCAAGGTTTCCAAACTCTGGTTTCAACTCCATTAATGAGCTCTCCCTTCTTGCTTTTTAGCGTAGGGATACCTACTCTTGTTTTCCAGACTCCAGTCTCAACTAGAGCAGCTCAAACCACATGTACCGCACCACACACGAATTATCCACTGGCTTATGTGTGTAATCCATTTCAAAGTAGTCCAACTACTTTGCAGCCGGTAGCTGGGGGAAACCTTGCCTTTACATTTGGGAATGAGGGGAAAAGTTCTTCTACCTTGTTGGAGCAGGGTCCCGCAGCTATAGAAGAAGCTACTAGTTTAGCGGATAGATAAGTTTTGGCAGAGAGAAGATAAGATAGAGCTACGATGCCGTAGCAAGTTTCCAGCTACAGAGCAGAGCCGAAAACCATGACTTTTAAGATAGAGAAGTCAAGGAAGATGACGGTACTTGAGCGGCCGAGAAGAGAGAGCTCACCCACTGCATTGAAGGCAGCGGTGAAGACAGGAGGGCTCAGCAACCCTCATAAAGGAAAAGGAGCAACGAGGCTGAAGCATTGAAGACGAAGGACGAAAAAGCGAAGCGGTGCACAATACCCATGATCAGCGCCGGGAAGCATGGAAGACTGCAGAGAGCTGTGGTGTGACAGAAAGCGGCTACCTCAAGTACAGATATGGCCGACTGTCACTAGTTAGGGTTTTGGGTTACTGTTGGGACAAGCCCACAGTGTTGTAATGGCAAGACCTTCGGGCTGCCTATAAAAGGATACATTTTGTATTGTAAAGGGTTAGACAATAGTGGGTTGGTTAGACAGTTAGACAGTTGTTGGATGATATAGATAATAGAAATAACATAGACTATTGTAAAAGCCAAGCTCTGGTTCTGTTATTAGCAGAATCAATCTTACTGTAACCGGTAGCTGGCTTATAGAGCATGCATGTAACAATCCGCAGGGATCGACAGAGAGGGAAGAGTATATTGTAGGAGAGAAATATAGAGAGAGAAAGAGATCTAAGAGAGAAGATCTTGAGCTGCATATGCGGTGTAGCAGAACTGTGTTTTACCTTCCCCTGAGATATAATAAAACACAGTTCTGTGGACGTAACTTCCATCCTGGAGGTGAACCACGTTAAAATCGAGTGTTATGTGATTGGATTATGTGTTATGTTTACTTGTGTATCTATCAGTCATTTCATGGACTTTGTTTACGGTTTAATGAATGAATGTGTTAATCAGTTTACAACAATATAGGAGGATAAACATAAGTTGAAGTCTTTGGCATGTTGTATGCGGGTTCATTTATGCTTTACTTGAAACAGTCACTAGTTACTGTCTTGAACAGCCTGTCACGTTGAGTCTTGCAAGTCAACACGAACCATGCTAAGTGCGCTGAGCCGCGGGAGTAGGATATCGCAGGGAGGCGATACCGCACTGGTAGAGGAGCTACGGTGCGCGATACTATAGGATAAGGGCTTAGTGTTGGAGGGAAGTTACGTGTCGACTGGTGAGTAGTGATGCGGTAAGGCTGGAGTCATCGCGAGTTAGTGAAAGTGCGTGATGCAGAAAGGGACTGCACGACAGTAGAAGGGATATCTCGCAGCTAGAAGAGCTGCGAGACGAGGAGATCGTGCGACGTGAGCAGAGGAGACATGCGATGTGCAGAGAAAGAATGACCTCGCAGCTAGAAGAGATGTGAGTCATAAGAAAAGACACCATAGAACCTGGTCCAAGATGCTTGAGTCCTTGGCCAACCCATTAGAATCACTTCGGGTGAGACTTCAGGCCGCTTTGCGATCTGTTGCTGAAAGGGCCAGTGAGCTAGGGGTGTTGTTGGTTGATTATAGTAAACCCGAGTCTGCCCATGATAGCCAACATACCTCCCAATATCGTACTTATTAGGCTCCAGTTACACCCAAAATTCCTTTCCTGGAAAATTTAAACTTGTCAGATTTGTCCAAGTTAATGAATGACCCGGTGAAACATGATGCCACTTGGCCACCTATCCCTACCAAGCTACCATCGTACATTCCAAAATTTGAGGGAAAAGTTGGTGAAGACCCGGGGGCTCATATCACCACCTTTCACTTGTGGTGTTCTTCCAACTCGCTGAATGATGACACCGTTCAGTTGAAATTGTTCCAAAGAATTCTGATAAGTGCAGCAACAAAGTGGTATATTGAATTGCCCTCTGCTGCATTTGACAGTTTTTGGGACTTAGCCAATGTGTTCCTTAACCATTTCCAACTTCCTATCCGATATGATGCCGACGCAAATTTACTGTCCACCTTTCGGTAGGAAAAATCCACTCACATTTCAGATCATATCCAAGAGTGGCAAAGGCAGAAGAGGCTCATTAAGGCCACAATCCCTCCTAAGTTTTTACTAGAATGGTTCCTTAAGTCCTTATTGCCATATATATCTAAGGATGTATCCATCTCGGGAGTAACTAATGAGGAAGAGGCTATACTCAGGTCCCAACAGTTAGATTTGATATACTCTCAGTCTGGGATATTATATGAAATCATTCTTGATGCACCGTGACCAACACATAGTGTCGAGAAACCTAAGCCTGGACCCCATGTTGATGGTGTCGTTGGTCCAGTTAAATCTCCCACTATAGAGTCTTTGGAAAAAAAATCCATGATTTGTTTGTTAAATAGTCTATAGCAGAGGCATCAAAGGTTGTCCCCTCACCCCAAAACGCAATTTTTTTAGCTCAATCCTCCCAAAAGGGCAATCAGCAACCCGGTGGGAAAAACAAAAATGGGAAGAAAGGTGAGGGAAACCAAAACAAGCCTAGACCCACAAATAATGCTAGAGGGGGAAAAGAAGAGAAGAAGAAGGTGAAATTTTCCTGTAAGTTGTGTCAGGAAGATCACTTGACCCATCAATGCCTTCTTATGGATCAAGCTCAGAAGCTGCTAAAAGATCAACAATCGGCTGTCCTAAAGGATTCATTTCCCCAAGGACATAATGTAGCTTCAATTTCTAACGTAGCTGGGGGCATTGCTAATGCCCTTGAACAAAATTATATCAACATGGTTCGATCCAAGACATTACTCTAGACTAGAAACAAGATCTATGAGACAAAGGCTCGAGAGAAGGGTAAGTCTATAGGTGAAACTTCTAACCCTCTCACAATCAAGAAACCTACCGAACCTATGCCTAAGATACCAAAAGGTGTATTTAAGAAAGCATTGCATAATCCCAACGTGAGGGATGCAACCAATTACTTTGTAGTTGAATATTTAGCCCAAACCCCATGTGCAATGTCAGCTTTGGAGGTGCTACAGATTTGTCCCACCCAGTGAGATGCACTCTTAGTAGCCTTAGGTAGTATGGATTCATCGAGCCTTATGGCGAAGTTTAATTTGTTTGATGTCAAAATTTGCCTATCGTATCATGTGGCTTTGTCAATAGGTGTCATCCATGGGGGAAAAACAATTGGAAGGTGAGTTGTTGACAAAGGTGCTTCCACATGCATCATGTATTTGTCTTGCTGGAAGGATCTTGGATCTCCAGAGCTTGTTCCATCGAATACCCTACTTACTGCTTTCGATGGAAGGTCATTTCATCCACATGGTATCCTACCATCTTTTGAGATTAAGTTGGCAAGGAAGGTAGTGTCTGTTGAAGTAGAGGTGATTGATGCCTCATTGGATTATAACTTGCTTATGGGGAGAAGTTGGACTTATGCTATGTGTGCAATTGCCTTAGCCATTCTTTGAGTGGTAGTATTTCCACACGAAGGGAAGTTGGCTACTGTTGACCAACTTAGTTTCACTCGGAAGGTCCGTATGGAAACTAGTGAGTCCACCGTGCCATTGGTTGATCAATTCAAACCTGCTTCAGAGAGCTTGGGGGATGGAATGTATTCATTGTTAATGGGCACATTCGATATCCCAACCCCGATAAATTACTTAGGTTCTACTAGTGTAGGGAAGTCTATCGCAACGGTTGTTGATAGAACAGATCCTTGGGTTCTTCCTTCCCATTACGAACCTGAAGTGCCCTTATTGACAGTGGAAGTAGCTTATCAAGCTATCGTTAACACCACTGTTGATCCCATTCTGGTTCCTCCTAAAGTCTCAGAGGAGTTGGAAGAAGCTTATCTGCCTACTTGGGTAGAGAACTCTTTGTATACTAACGATTGCTTAGACATGGTTTTTCCTTCAGATGAAGCCATTTTGGAAGCTGTGAGTGGGTGAGATAAGTTCTACAAAGATCGTCACCATAGATCCTACTTTCTTCCAGAGTTAAGAAGGATTGAAAATCAAGAGTTCCATGTGAGACTGGCAGGTGATGCTGATATACCTATCAATCCCTTACCAAGGAAGGGAATATTTGCCAAGGGGAATATGGAAAACATTTTCATTACTATCCCTATCAACATCTCTGCAAATCCCAACGTCGTGGAAAATGTATATATTGGTGCAAACTGCTCTCTGGAGGAGATTGCTATCTATACGGTCTTATTTAAGGAGTTTCACGACGTGTTTTCCTGGTCATATGAGGAGATTCCATGCATAAATCCATCAATAGTCAAACATGGAATCTGAACCTATCCTGATGCAATCTAGTTTGAGAAAAAATTAGACCTGTCAATTCGTGTAAAGTGGCAGCCATTAAGGTTGAAGTGGAAAAGCTGCTGAAAGAATGGTTTTATTTACCTTATCGCTTTGACGAAGTGGGTATCCAATCCTGTTCCTGTCGATAAAAAGAAAGGGACGATACATGTATGTATTGAATTTCCTGATTTAAACAAATCTTTTCCTAAGGACAACTACGCCACACCTTTCATAGATCAAATCATTGATGCTTGTGCAGGGAGTGAGGTTTTTTCGTTTATGGATGGTTTTTGCGGGTACAATCATATTCAAATCAAGTTGAAAGACCAACATAAAATGACTTTCATTTGTCATTGGGGTACATTTGCATATAAGAAAATGCCTTTTGGATTGAAAAATGCAAGGGCTACCTTTCAGCAGGAATTGAATTTTTCCTTCTATGACGTCAAGACTATTGTTGAACCTTACTTAGATGATCTTCCTGTGCATTCTTGTACGAGGATCAATCATCCATATCACTTGCACTTAATTTTTGAATGATGTAGGCATTACAAAATATGCTTGAATCCCCATAAGTGTATTTTCTGTGTCGAGTCAGGTAGGCTGCTCGGGTTCATAGTTTCTAACAAAGGTATTTAGGTGGATCCTTTGAAAGTTGAGGCCATTGTAAATTTGCCTCCTCCTCATTCAATTAGGAAACTTTAGAGCCTGGAAGGAAAGTCTAAATTTATTCAACGTTTTATCATGAATTATTCCAAGATCACCAAAGGTTTCATGCACCTGTTAAAGCAGGACACCCCATTTGTATGGGATGAAACCGTGCAACTTGCTTTCGCGGAATTAAAGAAAGCTTTGTTGTCGGCTCCTTTGTTGTGTCCGCAAGATTACTCTCGTGATTTTATATTGTATCTAGCCACATCCAAGTCAACAATTGGGGTAGTGCTGGTCTAGGAAGATGATAAGCTCCAAGAGCATGTCATCTATTATGTTAGTCGTGCTTTAGCTGTCCTTGAATGTTGGTACTCCCATGTTGAAAAGTTGGCTTTAGAAGCTGTGTATGATGTGCATAGGTTACGTCAATACCTCTTACTGAGGACTACGACAGTAGTGGCAGATTTCAATCCCTTCCAATATGTTTTGTCTCGACGCATAGTTGGAGGCAAATTCAACAAATGGATAGTAATCCTCCAAGAGTTTGACTTGGATTTTCAATCTGCCAAATGAAAAAAATACTTAGTTTTTGCAAAGATTATTGCAGAATTTCCAGTAGAACAATATGTAGCAGTTGAAGAATACTCATTCATAGATGAGAACACCTTTCTGATTTCCACCTCTGATCCTTGGTATGGAGATATACTTGTCTATCTCTAGACTCTGAAGTGTCATGTAACCTTTTCGTAGGAAGAACGACGCAAACTATGCATACATGCGAAAAACTACCTTATCATCAGGGATACTTTATGTTAGAATAATCAACCCATAGTTAGCTACCTTAGACATTAATTAATCCATTTTTGTCTTATTTGCCTAGTTTCCATGTTCCACCTTATGCAAGTTGTCATCTACACATCCATAGTGGTCAAACTTGCTAATTTTGACTCATGGAGTGCTTGGGAAACCTCCTGGAATCAAATATGCTTTATTCCTGGCCTCCTAAGTGCCCTTCTACTTTTTCTGTTTTATTGCCTGCTTTTTTAGTGCTTTAAGGCAATTGGGAAAGTTTGACTAGGTGAGGTTAACTAGTTTTTTTTCCTCCACATCCTCCACTCTTTTCTCCTATGAAAAGCATGTATGAGTTGTCCTTCCATTACCTTTTATCTTTCCCAAGTTCTTTTGCCAATTCGTGAGCTCCTTGATAGTTTTGGAAACTGCTTTATGCACTTATGGGGGATTTGCTTAATTTTAGTAAGCCTGCTTTTGACTAGATTCGAATTGCCTCCTCATGCATTCGAATCTCTTATGTAATTATTTATTGTGGAAACCTATGATGTTACAGGGTTGGATATTGTACACTTATTCAATACAGTTTAGTGTTCAGCTCTATATTCAGTCTCTTTTGTGAGTGATTTTGCATGTACAATTGATAATTGTTGTGAGTGTAATTGTTCTATCACTAGGTTCAATTTCCACATGGTATCAGAGCCTTTGTAGATCGATTTCTCTCCTTCCAATTTGTTTTGCAGGTTCGACATCAGTGACTGGGAGCCTTCTACTGACAGCCGAGACAATTTCTGAGCTATGGATCAATCTCAGAAGATCATCTTGACTCCCTTCAACTTCTTTGAATGGAAAGTAGAGATGGAGATACTATTGAGAGTGAAAGGCCTCTACAGAGTGACTATGGAAATAGAAGCAGAGCCCAATGCAACTGTAGAGAAGATAAAATGGCACAACATGAGGGATGAGGCCTATGGTCTATTGTGTCTGGGTATTTCCAGAGACCTCCTTTTCCATCTTGATGGATTGACATCATCGAATGAAGTATGGGATAAGCTTGTTGATATTTTTGGAAAGACATATGAGATGAGGGGAAAGCAAATCGAAAATGAACTGATCTCCCCGAGTCCAAATAGCTTTGAATCCCTGCAACTCTATTTCTCCAAGTTCAAAGCACTTGTTTTACAGCTAAAACATTGTGGGATCAAAAAGAAGGATGATCAGCTGGTCTTGGCCATACTCTCGAAGCTTGGCCTTGACTATTCAGTGTTTGTTTTGACCTTCTATGCCACAAAGTTGACAGCTTGAACCTGGAAGATGCCTAGCCTTGCAGATTTCATGGAATCTCTCACACAAGAACAAGACAAACTGGTGATGATGGGCACCATCAAACCATCCAAATACCAAGCTTTGGTTGTTGGAGATTCGAGGGTGGATTCAAAAAGCAAAAAGAAAGCTAAAAATCCACCTGAGCAAAAGAGAGACAAGAACAAGTCTCCGGAGGAGCCACAAGGTTCCAGGAAGAACTACCACAAGAAGAAGAATAAAGGAGAAATGAGCAAGTGCACATACTGTAGTAAGGGAAATCATTCTGAGAGCTCCTACATGAAGAAGAAAATAGACATACTGACCCAACTCCTGGAGAAGAATGGTATCTCCCTTCTAGACAGCGCAAAGAAGAGGGAAGGAGGATCAAGTTCAGAAGACAGAGAGAGAGTTCATGCATTGGTTGCTGGCACATCAAGCTCACCTAGTTTCATCATTGATTCTGGAGCTTCAAGACACATGGTTTAAACCAAGGAGACATTCACCTCACTTGACATGTCGAAAGGTCCACCAATAGTACTGGGAGATGACTCTCTCATTGAAAGTTTGGGCAAAGGGAGGATTGATCTTGATCATGGTCAGTTCAGCAATGTGTTGTTTGTTCCTAGTCTTGCCTCCAACCTCTTATCAATGTATCAGATGACCTACACTGGGTCTCCAAAGAAGGTCATATTCTCCCTTGATGAAGTTGAGATCACAGAGATCTCAAGTGGTAAAGTCATTGCAAAAGGAGTTGCAAATCATACTTCGAAGGTATACATGTTCTCACACTTCCTACCCTACTCAAACCCCTCTGCTCTTCTGATTCATGCTAATGAGGAAAGAAATATTTGGCATGAAATATTTGGCCACCTAAATTACAAGTATATTTCTAATATTAGTGAAAAAGAGATGGTCATAGGGTTACCAAAGATAAAATTTTCCAAAGGAGTCTGCCAAGGTTGCATCCTAGGAAAACACCCAGAGCATAAATTTGAGAGAGCTAGTCATGAGAGAACCTCTGCACCCCTCGAGTTGATCCACAGTGATGTTGCTGGCCCATTCCCTCATATGTCCATGATTCAGGCCAAATATGCATTGACTTTCATAGATGACTTTTCCAGGTATTGCTGGGTTTACTTCCTGAAACACAAATCTGAAGTTTTTGGCCTCTTCAAAGTCTTTAAGGCTTTGGTTGAAAACCAGTCTGGGAGGAAACTCAAGGTCCTCAGATCTGACAATGGTGGTGAGTATGTCAAGTCTGAGTTTATTCAATATTGTGCAGATGCAGGTATTCAGATGCAACATTCTATCCCTTACACACCACAACAGAATGGTGTTGCTGAGAGGAAGAATAGATCACTGAAGGAGATGGCAACATGCATGATGGAGGCCAAAAATTTGCCACCAAAGTATTGGGCCGAAGCTATAAAATGTGCAGCCTATATCCAGAATAGGGTGCCTCATAAACATCTTGATGGTATGACTCCTTTCGAAGCATGGAGTGGGCACAATCCAGATGTGACCCATTTCAGGATTTTTGGCTCAAGGGCTTGGGCTAGAATTTCGACAGAAAAGAGAAAGGATTTGCAGCCCCAAAGCCAAGAGTGTCTATTTGTTGGGTACTCTAAATATTCAAAAGGGTACAAGATGATAAATTTAAGCACAAATAAATCCTTCATTGAAAGGTGTGTTCAGTTTCAAGAAGAACCCCTAGCAGCAGTGGAAGTTGGAGAAGCCTCTTCACCACCAGATCCTCTGAAAGTAAGTGAAGAGATTGTTGAACATGCTGATTCTGATATGTATGATAGTGATGAATTTATTTCAGATCCTAACAGCCCTACAAGGCCAAAATGGGCATCCAAGACCATTCATGCAGCAGGAGAGCTAGCTGGGAATCCTAATGACCCTAGGAGGACTAGATCTTAATTTGAGAGTGCTCTATGCATGAAGGATCCTATGTTTGCTGAGAAATGCTATATGATGGTGGAAACAGATCCTCAAACATATGAAAATGCAGCAGGAGATCCAAGATGGCAAGCAGCCATGAAGGAAGAGTTCAGCTCACTCCAGAAGAGCAACACTTGGGAGCTGGTTGATCTTCCCCCAGGGAGGAAGCTAGTTCAGTGTAAGTGGGTGTACAAGACCAAATTTTCTACTGATGGTTCACCTCTGAAGTACAAGGCCAGATTGGTAGCCAAGTGCTACTGACAGGTTCATGGCATAGATTACAATGAGACCTTTGCACTAGTGGCAAAGATGGACTCCATTAGGTTAGCCTTAGCCATTGCAGCTTCAAAGCAATGGGAGGTACATCACATGGATGTAAAGTGTGCCTTCCTGAATGGAGATCTCACTGAATATATATACATGTAGCAGCCTCAAGGATTATCTACTAACCCATCTCTTGTGTGCAGGCTAAGGAAGTCATTGTATGGGCTAAAGTATGGGCTAAAGCAAGCCCCCAAGGCTTGGTATGCCAAGATTGATAGATTCTTGCTATCACTGAACTTTGTTCGATGAAAATCAGATCCAAATGTCTATTTGAAGTTAATTAATGGTTCATTAATGATCATTGTGTTATATGTTGATGACCTTCTCATTACAGGAAGCTCAAAGAATGAGATTGCTTCCTTGAAGGGTGCAATGAACCAAGCCTTCTCCATGACAGATTTGGGTCTCTTAAGCTAATTCTTGGGGCTTGAGATTGCTCAAACCAAAGATGGAATCAAGGTGCACCAGTCCAAGTATGCCTTGGATTTGCTGAACAAATTCAGAATGAAGGGCTGCAAGCCAAGCAAGACTCCTTTCCTTTCAGGAGTAAAGCTTGAAGAAGCTGATTCTTCACCTATGGTAAACAATACACTGTTTATGCAATTGATTGGATGTTTGTTGTATCTTACACATAATAGACCTGATATTTATTATGCAGTAAGTGTGGCTTCTAGATACATGGATCAGCCTCATGAGATCCATTGGAAAGCAGCCAAAAGGATCCTTAACTTTGTTCAGGGAACAAGGACACATGGGATCTTCTATAAAGCTAAATCTGATCTTGATTTGATTGGGTTTACTGACAGTGATTGGGAAGGTGATAGCACAGACAGAAAGTCCACATCAGGATATGTGTTCATGCTTGCAGAAGGGCCAATCAGCTGGTCAAGCAAGAAACAGAGTGCCATTGCACTCTCATCTACAGAAGCAGAGTACAAAGGAGTTGTAAATGCAGCAACTCAATGTTTATGGTTGCAGGGATTACTTGGAGAGTGTGGCTTCGAATCAGAATACTCAACTACTATCTACTATGATAACCAGAGCACCATTTGAATCTGCAATGATCTAGTTCAGAAGCAGAGAACCAAACACATTGAGATCCATATGCACTACATCAAAGAGCTTGTGCATGATGGTACCATTCACCTACTCTTCTGTTCATCTTCAGAACAAGTAGCTGATATCTTCACCAAATAATTTTGTGAGAAGACCTTTAGTAATATCAAATCACTGCTGGGGATTGCTGATCATGCTATGAAGAATGAGTGAAGACAAGATTTCCAAATTTTGTTTTACAGTCCATGTTTAAGGGAGGATTTTCCCACTGAGTTTTTGCCTCTTTCCTTGGTTAAATGGACATGCAGTATGTAAAGGGTGACTAAGCCTTGTTGCTAGGCCCTATAATTTTCTGATATATTACTCATAAGTCATGCTTAAGGGGGGGTGTTAGAATAATCAACCCATAGTTAGCTACCTTAGACATTAATTAATCCATTTTTGTCTTATTTGCCTAGTTTCCATGTTCCACCTTATGCAAGTTGTCATCTACACATCCATAGTGGTCAAAATTTCTAATTTCGACTCATGGAGTGCTTGGGAAACCTCCTAGAATCAAATCTACTTTATTCCTGGTCTCCTAAGTGCCCTTTTGCTTTTTCTGCTTTAGTGCCTGCTTTTTCAGTGCTTTAAGGCAATTGGGAAAGTTTGACTAGGTGAGGTTAACTAGTTTTTTGTCCTCCACATCCTCCACTCTTTTCTCCTATGAAAAGCATGTATGATTTGTCCTTCCATTACCTTTATCTTTCCCAAGTGCTTTTGCCAATTCGTGAGCTCCTTGACAGTTTTGGAAACTGCTTTATGCACCTATGGGGGATTTGTTTAATTTTAGTAAGCCTACTTTTGACTAGATTCGAATTGCCTCCTCATGAATTTGAATCTCTTATGTAATTATTTATTGTGGCAGCCTATGATGTTATAGGGTTGGCTATTGTACACTTATTCAATACAATTTAGTGTTCAACTCCATATTCAGTCTCTTTTGTGAGTGATTTTGCATGTACAATTGATAATTGTTGTGAGTGTAATTGTTCTATCACTGGGTTCAATTTCCACACTTTATACCGTAGAGGGGTAGACTCATTTTACGTCAGTGGCTCACCCACAAAGAGGCCAAGAGTGTCCTAAATGATGCCCATAGTGGAGCATGTGGGGGTCATTTATCTGGGTTAGCAACGGCCCAGAATATTTTGCGTGCCAGTTATTTCTGGCCCATGATCTTTAAAGATTATGTGGAAGCCGTGAAGCAATGTCATCCTTGTCAAATTTACACCAGAAAGATGTGGTCACATCCTGCTCCACTATTTCACGTCATCGCAGTGGGCCCCTTCACCAAGTGGGGGATAGATTACGTGACGTACAACCTAATCTCAGCTGGGGGGCACAAATACATCATTGTCACTATGGATTACTTTACAAAATGGGTAGAGGCAATGCCCACCTTTAGGGCTAACAAGGAAACTATATCTTTTTTCTTTTTCAACAAGATTATCGCATGTTTCGGTATTCCAAAAGAGATTGTCACTGACCATCACTAGTACAAGTGATCAATTTTGCCACGGCAAAACGTGGCAATATCCACGAAAAAGCGTGGATATTGCCACGTCTAAGTGTTTTTTGTTCCGTGGAAACTATTCCGTCGCAATAGAGATGACCCCTAATTTGTGTCGCAAGAGCGACAATGTTCTATATGTCATTAGATGTCTAAGCCGTCGCTATATCCACGCCTGGCCGTCTCTGTATCCACGCTTTGTACAAGGTTTTAAAAAAAATGCAAATCCAAGACGTCACTATAGCCACGCTCCGTATAAGGTTTTAAAAAAAATGCAAATCCAAAGCGTCGCTATAGCCACGTCTTTCCGTCGCTATAGGAACGCCTTTTCATCGCTATAGCCACGCTCCGTATAAAGTTTTTAAAAAAATGCAAATCCAAGACGTCGCTATAGCCACATCTTTCCATCGCTATAGCCATGCCTTTCCGTCGCTATAGCCATGCCTTGCTGTTGCTGTATCCACGGTTGGTGAAATTTAAAAAAAAAAATACTTGCAGCCGTCGCTTAAGCGATGATATTTGAATTTAAAAAAAAATAAAATTACTTGGATTATCTGCAAAGACATATTTGAAGGTCAAATCTACAGTGAGATGCTCTTAGATTTGAAAACATAACAACGATGGAAATCTAAGAAATCTTAAGAACATATGCTAGCTTTAAGCTTATAGAGTCTGTACTTGGAACTCTGACAAAGTTTAGAGGAATTGTGAGCAAAGAAAACACAGGGAACCTGATTCTCTCAACTGTATCTTGAACATGCCCCTTGTACATTAATTTTGGATGCCTCTCAGTTGCAGTAATGATACTGATCAACCGGCTGAAGAAGGCTTGAAAAGAGTTCAAATCTAAAATATTAGCCCTTACCAGCCTCAAAAGATTGAAGAGCTCTTTAAAATTGTTCTGAAAGAGGGTGCCTGACAATAACACCCGTCTCCTCGTATGTATTTGGGAAAGAGCATGGAGTATGTTGGTGTCCTTGTTGCATAGGAAATTCCCTTCATCTAAAACCAACAGTCCTGGTCCCTCAAGTAGAATTTGTTGGCAAGATTGTGTCATTTGATTTTCTGATTTTTCATAGACTATACTTGAGAACTGTGAATAACTTACAAGGAGAATACTCTTCTTTTCTTTCCATTCTCTCAACGTCTGAAGCTGGTTGCATCTCAACGTTTCTGCCTTATTGGTTACATCATATAGGTTATAAACAGGGATCTCCTCCACTCCCCATTTTTTAAACTCTTTCATCCATGAACCCAAAATGCTTTTGGGTGCTACAATTAGTGGCCTTTCCTCTGGGTACTTAGTCAAAAAACATTGAATAAAGCTAATCATAAGGAATGTCTTCCCTGTTCCTGGTGCATGTGCCAAAATGCAGCCACCAGGTTCTTCAGCTATAAGGTTCTTTTGCAAAAATTTAAATCCATCAACCTGGTGTGATTTCATGTGTTTTTTCAGACGGGGATGCAAAACAAGTTTCAGTACAAGGGTACTCTGCTCTGAGCTTTTGTAATTAAATGACTCAGCATTGTTGATCCCTAAAATAGTCCCCAAGTCCCGATTAGGGGCATGCCTGGAACATTTTGTTGCTTTCCTATCCTGTACAAATGCAAACAAAATGTTTTAGACTATGTTTTACACAATTTATTCAATCAAATATGCATTTGCAAATGAGTATGCAATCGTGCATCAATATTTACATTAGTCCCAGACATGTAAATGAAGTAGACTCTAGAATTATATATATAAAGACTCTAGATTATAACCGTAGATGAAGGAAACAACATCAAAAATCAAAATTATTAAAATGAAACACTAAAACTAAAGCAAAAAACACCACACTATACTAATAATCACATATGAGTTGACAGAGAGCAAATGTACACCATAATTACCGTGCACTGCCAATCCATCTGTCAACAAATACTTAACTTTACGTGGATCTGTTTCCCCAAGAGCAGGAGAAAGAGATGATGCTTCTGCCTGAAGCAAAAATTGACACTGTTGCTGAGAAGACCAGAGCTGATACGAGATATGACATCTCTAGAAGATTTATTTCTCCTGTAATAAACAACCCAAAAAGGAGTGATGTCCAACATTATTATGGAAATACAATACTCCTTTATACACCATTTCATGATAGGAAATGGGAGGAGGGGAGGATTAAGAACATACACTACTTTTTCAGAGCATTTCCAGATAATGGGTTATGGAGACTAATGGCAGAAGATTCCTATGGTGCATGTGGGTGTTCCCTAATTCATAGGTGGGAAAATTCTAGGTGTTTTTTTGGGCCCT
>LPNX010343021.1:0-30958 GCA_001517045.1 Pseudotsuga menziesii
TTTGTTTTTTTTTGTTTTTTGTTATTTTAACCGGTTCTGGGAAGGAGCGTAGCTCCCCTTCTCTCATTTTTTTTCCTTGCGCGCTGAGCCACATCCCCCAATTTCTCTTGCGAGGTGCTTCGTGTGAGTCTATGTCTGCGGTCATGCCTCTCTTTGTCTTGTGTATGCGTTTATGTTGTGTTTTGGAGGATATACGTTCTTTCAATTTGAAATTGACAGACGGATGTTGACGCTCGACGCAATGGTGGTTTCTCTGTTTCCTTGCTTCGACCCTATATACTTTTGTATTCGAATCCACTCATAGAGGTATCAGTCTCCTCTTCTCATTTTTTGGGGGTTTTTTCTTTTCTTTTCTTGAATTACTCCGTTTTCTTGGGAGAACGATGCGGTGGAGTGTGATAAGAGAAAGATGCGGTGGAGTGTGGTTATCTTAGACACTAAACGCTCACGACAGGTGTTCTGAATTTTAAATTGGCATACTAATGTTGATGCTCGACGTAATGGAAGTCTCTCTATTTACTCTATGCTCTCTCCCAAATGCATCTCTAGATTTCACTGCCTGGCCTTTTGAGATCGCATCCCCTTATTCCAATCTCACCTATTTGCTCGAGTGCAGTGCACCCATTAACGACTATTAACAAATAGACTGCGCAAATGCTACCTACTTGGGATTCAATGATTCCAAAGCCTCTAAGATGAGCACGTGAGTTTTTCATGTGCCCATACAGGATGTAGAACCCACCGAATTCATAGGTACCCTGTCTCAAGAAATTAAATTATTACAACGCGCAGCAAAGGGCTTTGGATTAAATGAGACGAGGGCAAGGCTATCAATGTAAATTGTAGCTCCTGTCAATCAAGTAATGTGATATGTGTTATTGTAAATATGGAACTCATCCCAAGAATTGCTTCACCGGTAGGTGTTTTCTGTAATCTTTGATATTTTTACATTAGATTTGAAAGTTAATACTCTTGATTGTGAAGAAACAGGCTGGGGCACATAAAAACTTATTATCATAGGTAATTAATGGTCCTTCTCAGATTTTCAGCTTAATATAATGATATTCAACTACTTTGCTTACAATTTGATATCTATTTATGGTGATTCAAATTTCAGGCAGTACCATCGGAGGCCTGGCTGCAGTCCTGTTGGTATGATATTATATATGTTCAGGAGAAAAAAAAAACTTGCTTTTGCTACCCATAATGGTTGTGGGGATTTGGAGTTTAATCAGGCGCAGATGGGTCATTTGCCAGTTTTCAACTAAAGAGAACTCGAACAAGCCACTAACTATTTCGACGAAAAGAGAGAATTAGGCTATGGTGGTTACGGTAAGGTCCATTTGGGAAAATTTCAAGATGGGCACAGGGTGGCAGTGAAGAGATTCCCTGAGAGTAACTGTAATAGAGTCGAACAATTTATGAATGAGCTCAGAATTCTGTCATCGGCAGGCCATTGTACCTTATGTGTTCGAATTGACTAATGTAGGTATTTCTCCTTTGCAGGAATATTGTTGATCTTGATCTTAAAGAAAAAATTTGGCACAAATTTATTTCAATCAAAGTTTGATGTTAAAAGTCTGAGATTAAGTTCCTGAGGCGTACAAAGTGGGTATGAGTGTAAGGTCCAACTGGATGAGGAAGAAGGTATTGATTGCGTACGCTCGATCACGCCTCGAAATGCAGCAGGGGCCATAATGAACGATCATTTAAGCCTGCTGCCTGGTGGAGCCGGTTATAAATCTCAGACAGAGATGAGGGAGCACGTTTACATGCAATAACACCTTGTGTGTTAATGTTTTTGGGCAGGAGTAGACCCAAGTACCAGTAGCTCTTTATTCCCAGCCAGAAACTTTCAAGAATTTTTTTTTTTTTTTCCATTTCGAGGAAGTATGTTAATTTCTTGAATTTTGTCGTAGATTTTTTTTTTTCATTTTGTTTAAATTTTTATACAAATTACAAGAATTACAGTCGTAGTTAGATAGGTAAATAAAAATCCAAACAACCTAAACTATTCTTTTATACTCACACATCAACGCTTAGGTTAATCTTTTAAATTAATCGCAACCGAGGTTCGGCTTGTCATTTTGTTTGTGTTTATTTAACCTATGTATATGTATGCATCCTTACTATCTCTGTTTTGAATTAAAATTTCATTTAATGCATATTCAATAAAGTATTTCTTTGTAAAGTTTTTCTATAGCTTTTATTTTGTTTTAGTCTAATTTAGTAAGCCCTCTGGTTCCAGATTTGGAACCATTATGTAATGCCCTTTTGTTTTTGTTTTTGCAGGTAATTTTTTTTTTTATTCAGGTTACAAAAGAAGAGGGTTCTGCACAGAAGAGAATGTTGGGCATGCTACTAGCATTCAGCTTATGGTCTTTAGGATAATTTTGTCCTCAAAATATTCACTCATTCTGTGCATTGTAACTTAGAACCTCTTTCTACTTGTGTAATAAATCTTCAATTTACAGAAACACTATACATCAATTTATTTATTTTACAGTGTGTAAAATTTTAGTTTTGATTTATCTTCCATATAATGTTTTTTTTTTTTCCTAGAGGGCCCCTTTAGGTTCCAATTTTAGAACCTAGGGCTCTGATACCATTCTGTAGTGCTTAGCTTGCCGGGCAGAGCACTAAGTCCAAATATGTAACTGCAAAATGACATTTATTCTTATTCTGATTTTCAGGAATCATTTATTTGTGCATTAACGAGAGGGTTACACCGAAAAATACCTGAACTTTAAGCAAGCTAAAGATAGTCCCTGAATCCTTACTCCTGTAGCTTTGCCTCTCCCTCGTCTGAGCCTTGATTCCAATTCGGATGATCCACCCTGCCGACCAGCGTTGAACCTGCTGGCCCTAGGAAACCGACAGGTTTCCTAGCCCCCGAACCCACATGCCGATAAACCCGATAGCAACTTCCTTGTTCTCGAGTGTAATTCTTCCTCTGGAGTTAACCCCCTCCTCCAGTTTTCTTCCCCCTCTGTTCCAGCACCTTCTTTCCTCCCTTCTTTTGTAAAAATTCTCTCCCAAAATACTCTCCGGAAAAATTCCCCCCTTCAACCATTTGATCCCCCTCCTTATACCTCCTTCCCCTCCTTTCTTCCATCGCCTCCCTTCTTCCACCGCCTCCTTCATATTTAAAATAATAAGTATTATTTAGTTTTTTTCTTGGGCAGTCCAACCAGTTCAAATTATTTAAGACATTTGTTGTACGTAAATAAATTTTCTTGAATTGTACAATTCTTTGCCCCTGATGACATGGTGGGAAATTACTAAATGCTTATCCTATTGAATTGTACGTGTTAAATTTAAAACATAACCAACTGTCATAAAATTACACCAATATTGTTTGTTTAAGTTTTATGCTGAATGGTAAAATAATGGTAATAATAGTATTGTCAATTATTATATGTTATTAATAACTTAATAATAAGTACTTAATAATAAACACTAATAATAATAGATAATAATAACAGAAATAAAATAATAATTAATATTATTAATCAATAATAATTAATTGTAGTATTATTATTAATTGATTGAAATAATAACATCGACATGTTTATGTTTATTGTTAAGTCCCCTCGCACATTGTTTCTTAATAAACAAGGTACATTTACAGGTTTAAATAAATCACAATTACTTAGTTAACCCATCCAACTATCCAAGGTTAATGTTTTTCAATTAATATTTCATAGGGACAATACTTCTCTTAATTGTTTTACACAATTAACGAATAGTTGTGTTGACTCATTCACCCACATGCCCTAACAACTTAAACATCCATTATCAGAATTGATCAATATACAAATATTTGGTTGCTTATTACAACTTATGTGAATATCTGACATATTACATAATTGTATATTCATACTAGCGTGCATGTGTGAGGTGTGCATGCATGGCCAGTACATGCACAGGCTGCACATGTACTATAACCAAAACACCTAAATTCTAGCTGATACAAATAATATTTCATGCAACAAGACAAATATAGAGATATAATATGATTTCTTTGACATTCAGAGTTATTTAACAGTTATGTTCTTATTAATCAGTCAATTAAGATTGGTACCTACCATCACTAATCTGGTATCATAAATGTCCAACACTCAATAATAATAACTAATATGTCAAACCCTCCTAACCTACGTCCACATCCTCCCTTTCCTTCCTCTCCTAGTACAAAGTGGATGCCAATTGTACTGACCTTCCCACACAGAACCTGAGAGCGGTAGCGTCGGCTAACTAGCGGACCTAGCCTCTCCTAGCAGGCATCCGACCATTGTCATCACAACAACTTAGGGAGCATGTCTCAACACTGCCCTCCCACGACCTCGGGTATCATAGTGACATAGGGTGGGAAATACATCCATCCCTCTCAACATACTGGGTATATACTCCATCAAACCATACTGCGTTGCTATCGAGTTTATTGGTACGTGTCATCGTACCATCGCTTGGCAATTAAGGCTCTCTTCAAGATATGTATTAAGTCATACTTTGCATCACACACTTGGCTATCACATAGCCCCTGTACCCTACAGGTTAGCACTATGCAAACATGCATTCATAACAATATTAAATCAATAGCTGGTCCATATTATCAACATTATTTCCTTTCATCACATAAATTCATAAAATCAATTGCATCATGGATGGGTGCCCATGTACCACATCATACATATCACATCATATCAAGGATTACACTCAAATATATGTTTTTGTTATGAAATAAATGAATCTGATGACGACTACCGCATGGTAATCGCATAAGCACAATAATTTCATATAAATGATAATCATCATAACATCATAATCAAAGCATCTACATAGGCATGTTAATTGTCGTAACATCATAATCAAAGCATAAATATAAGCATGATAACATCATAATATCATAATTAGAGCATAATCCTGATAACATCATAACATCAGTAAATAATCACATATAACATGCCAAAATATAGTTTATGAAGTATAGTTGAGTCCACAGATAATAAGTAAATACGGTGTAATAAGTCTGAGTGATAAATATGCCTGAATGAAAATATGGGGCACTACACATTCTTCTCGAGCTGTCCTTAGGTAAAAATCTTGGTCCCATACCCTTCAGATTCAGCCCCCTTTGGATTCAGCAAGACGGGTTCATGGATGTGGTCTCCACGACTTGGAACCGGCAGATCCAAGGCTCCCCTTTCTATGTCTGGGAAGAAAAGCTGAGGGTCCTGAAAAAAGAGCTGAGAAAATGGGCTAAATCGCTGATTTCACCCACCTCCAAAATAAAAGAAGTGCAGGCTACACTAGAGAGCCACCAATTGGTCATGGAGGACGCTGAAGTTTCTCAAGAACTGTTACAAAAAGAAGAAAATCTTCAAAAAGATTTCCATAGAGCATGCAGGGTGGAAGAGGAGTATTGGAGGCAAAAATCCAGAAGTATGTGGCTACAAGCAGGAGATAAGAATACCAACTATTTCCACAAGCAGGCTGAGGCTCGCAAGCATTTCAAAACTGTAAATGAAATTCAGTTTCAAAGAAATTTGGTCAAAGACTTCGAAGGTATTAAGAAAGCAGCCCATTCCTACTTCAAATACCTCTTCTCAGCCCCGGAAGAGGACCCAATTGATGCAAACTACTACCCGCTTGATCTCGTCCCAAAGCTAGTCCAAGAAATTAATAATCTCTTTCTCGCTGCCCCAATCAAAATGGAATAGCTTAAAAAAGCTTTGGATGGTATGGACGCTGACAAAGCCCTCAGGCCTGATGGGTTCATGGCAAGGTTCTTCTCAACTTATTGGTCCATCATCAAAGTTGACTTCCTGAGAATGGTCAAGAAATCTCAGAGTAGCAGCAAGTTAGGGGGCAGTACCAACTCGGCATTTGTAGCCTTGATCGCAAAAGAAAATGGAGCCGATAACTTCAGCAGATTCAGGCCCATCTCTTTATGCAACACAGGCTATAAACTGATTACTAAAATCATTGCCAATCAGATTAAGAATATTTTGCTGGCAATCATCCCTGAAAACCAAGGTGGTTTCATAAAAGGGCGAAAGATTATGGACAATATAGTGCTTGTTCAAGAAGCAATCCACTCGAGTTTTCATCGGAAAGAAAAAGGCATGGTCATCAAGCTCGACTTGGCGAATGCATTCGATAAGGTGAGACATGATTTTCTATTTGCAGTAATGGGAAAATTCAGGTTTTCTAAGGATTTCATAAACTGGGTTAAAGCCTCTATTGCCTCCCCCTGGATCACCCCTCTGGTCAATGGACGCTCTACGAATTTCTTCCAAGCCTCGAGAGGGCTAAGGGAAGGTTTCCCTTTGTCCCCGCTCCTCTACGCCATTCAAGCCTCAGTGCTTAGCTTCCAATTGGATCACTGCCAGGAGAACCGCTCTCTTGCTGGCCTCCGAATGGTCCAAAATGTAAAAGACATAAACCATGCCCAATTCGCCGATGACACTCTGATCCTTTGGGGAGCAAGCATTATCTCAGTCGGTTTATTCAAAAGAGAGCTTGAAATTTACAAGGAGGTCTCAGGAAGCAAGATAAACTTTCAGAAAAGTAAGATATACGGTTGGAATTGCTCCATAAGAGATATGACAGGAATCGCAAGGCTCTTAGGGATGGAGGGGACTCTCTCTTGGGATTTCTTCAAATATCTTGGGATTCCCATCCTCAAATCTGTCCCCAAAGTGGCCCACTGGATGCCGCTGCTGGACAAGCTGAAAATCATAATTCAAGCCTGGGGGGCAGCCTGGCTTAATTTAGCAGGTAAGGTGACTCTCTTAAAATCTGTCCTTTCAAGTATTCCTGTTTACCAGAACACCATTCTTCTTGCCCCTAAATCCTTCATCAGCAAATTGAACGCCCTGTTGAGAAGATTTTTGTGGGAAGGTGGGAAAAATAACGAAAGAAGGCTTCTTTTAGTTAGCTAGGACAAAATGAAGAAGCCAATTCTGGAAGGAGGTCTCCAAGTCTGAAACATTGTTGTTCAAAATTTTGCTTTAGGATCCAAACTCCTCTGGAACTTAGTTTCTGGGCACACTAGCTGGAGTAAGAAAGTTCTTTGGAAAAAATATTTCCAAGGTAGTCGCTCAAGATGCTTGGATAAGCCTCCAAGAACTTTAACCGGATCCCTAATCTTCAACCTTTGCCTCACAACCCTGGAGCAATTCAAATCTAACCTCTACCAGATACTTGGCAATGGGAAAAAGATAAGATACTGGGATGATTCGATCCTTGGGGACCAGCCCCTCAAACAGAAAGCTGAGCTGGCAAATATAAAAAATTGGATGCAGCAAACAAATCTTCTTACCCTATGGGACATTTCCATCTGGTCCGATGATGCAGAGAAAAGTTGGAATAACTGGGACCTGGGAGGGATACTAGAAAATCTGGAAGGAGAAGCCAACACCTTAAGAAAGCTCCTTCAAGGAAAATCCCCATTAAAAGCAATTTCAAAAGACAAAAGAGGGTGGGGTTCGACCTCTGGATTGTACTCGGCAGCTGAAGGATACAAATCCATCCAAGCAATCCCCAACGTCCCTCAAGATCCAGCCTGGTGGAAGTTTGTTTGGTCCTATGCTTCTATCCCCAAGATAGACTATTTATGTTGGACTCTTGCTCACAAAAGCATCCTCACCAGCGACAACTTAAGGAGAAGAGGAATGGAAGGGCCCTCAAGGTCTCCTCTATGTGTTTCTGATGAGGTGAATGCAGATCATCTGCTCCTGCTTTTTCCTTTTGCCAGTGAAGTCTAGAAGGATTCGCTGAAAATAAGCCCAAACAGATTCACCATGCCGGTAAATACCCAGGAGCTGCTGAAAATGTGGGCCAACATATCGCCGTTTAGCACTGCCAAAAAGGATCTCCTCAAAGCCAGTTGGATGTGGTTCCCCAAGTTCATCTGTTGGAAACTGTGGATTGAGAGAAATAACAAGATATTCAGGGAGAAGAGCAGTACTCCAGCTAGAATAGCATCCAAAATCAGAGCTCTAATAGGAGAGGCTCTAGAAGCCAAAGCTACCCTCACAAATGCTTTGGCTTTGACCATCGAGGAAGATAAGTGGCTAAAAGAGCTAGTCCCGAACCATAAGGCAAGAACCAATACCCCATCTCCCTCCAATGCTGAATGGGACATTCGGTTGACAGAACAGGACTTCATTAAATGGAGATCGTCCCTTGAGGAGCACTGCCTCTTCTTTGATGGGGCCTCAAAGGGTAATCCTGGGGCGTCCGGTGGCGGCGAGGTTATCCTGGATCCTAGAGGCAATACAATTCTGAGCTTTTCCTGGGGGCTGGGTTACGATTCCAACAATAGAGTGGAGGTTCTTGCACTTTGGCAAGGGCTCAAGCTCGCCCACAGCTTGAAAATCATCTCTCTATCAGTCTTTGGTGATTCTCGGATTATAATCCAAGCTACAAACTTGAAAAGAAGTCCTGCTTAGGTGCATCTATCCACCATTCTCAAGAAAGCCAAGCTTATGCATTCAAAGTTTCAGAAAATAAGATTCTTTCATATCCTACAAATCTTAAACTCTAATGCTGATCTGGAAGCCAACAAAGGCACGCTTCTGAGCAGGAGCATGCTATCAATAGATGGGTCAGAAAATTTGTGCAATATCCCCTAAATCTAGAGGCGAGTCTCTTAGCCGGGTCTTCAAGATTTCACCTGCCATAAAAGAATCAATTCACTAGGCCTCTCAAGGCTCTATTCTTTACGATCTGGCATAGTCCATGATCCGTGAGTCCCAATGGTCAGAGCACATGACAAGTCAAGAGCCCAAGGTAATTTCTCAAACCTCACGCCGAAGTAGCTAAGCTCTCTCAAATCTAAAAGATTTGGGAAATCGCTGGATCCTCCAAGAGATCAGCACTGTTAACCATCTCATTCGATGGCATCCCTTGTTCCATTTTCATCCCCAGGAGCTTCAATGGAGGAACGCATGGAAGCTCTAGAAGCATGAATCCTTCATTCCATTATTTAGTTGCTATGGTGAGAATAGTTGGGCCGGTCTAAATTTTGAGCAATGCACTCTTCGGAAGAGCTCTTTGAAGACAAGGATTCTGGCGTAATCGTAGTGGAAAACATCAAAGGATCATTGGGACTCACCCAAACAATCTAGAATTGCAAGTCCTGGAGCACCTGGCAAAGAAGGATGGGGAAAAAGAGACGTTATCCATGGCAGATGTCAAACAGGGCAGATCTTTCAGATGTAACTCGTCTCGGTGATCAGGACACTTCATCTCCCAATTGTCAAAACGTTAGTTTTTCCATGTAAAAGTACTCGACAGCTGCTTTGCCGACCGATAAATCTACCTCTTACTCGTTATTGTCTAAAAATAAATAAATAAATTATAATTAGAAATTTATATTGAAAATAATTAATTGTAAGATTCTAAACAATGTAATTAGAACAAATTAATCTAAGCTTGAGATGGTAAATTTACCTCTAAAAACTAGTTGATTTAGCAATCCAATCTAGTATTTAGCAGCAATTCCCTAGTCTAGTCTTTAGCCATATGTTTCCCAAATTGTGATTAATATTCCCATCCATCTAGCACGACGTGTTGTTAGTTCTAGAAAACATGTGTGGTTTCCTAGCCCTCGGTGCTTGCAACTCTAACAACAACAACAACACTCTAGTATCAGGTCTCAACCTCAAGGTTCCTTTTCCATGTTACCAATGAGAAATCATCCTCCCAACTTCCTTCCCTCTGTAACCCAAAATTATTCCAAGTGCCAACCCCTATATCATCTCAAAAATCCTCATTTTAACAAGTTCTTTCCACTGCCTTATGGCTTCTCAAGAAGGGCCCTAGGAAGGTCAAATAACCTAAAATAATAATTCACATGCCAACATAAGAGATATGACAACCCACTCAGGAAGGTAAAATTTTACATTAAATTCAACTCACATTTTGTAAGGCAAACTATAATAAAATATGAATCTATCACAAATAGCCTAAAGCGAAATAAATTATGATCACATTAAATTACAGTAGGTAAGAATTAAATGAACTAAATCCTAAAATGAATGCAAATGAAATATAATGAAAGGTACATGAAATACAAATTAACCAATGAAAGGGTAATTATATAATTTAACCCTTATTGCACCCATACGCATTATTCGTTAATAGTAATAATAATTTAATAACTAATATATATATATATATATATATTAAATGATGCAATATATGCATGCAAGGTATGTATGCATGGCCAAAGTACACATAGTTTCTACGTGTACTAAAGATGACCATCACCACCTCTAATGCATAGTTCATGAATGATCATAACCACACATGCAAGATAGTAATCCAATAAATACAACATTATGCAATCTTACTAAGTCACAATACACTGCTACTAATTGAACATTACACTCAAATTTATCCCTAATGAATTAGACAAATGATTTAAACACAAAAGGAACCAAGTTAGAAACTAAAATGGCATCTGTAATTCCCAAACAACATCCTTACTACCATGAATCATCCTTCCTTCCTAACCTACTTCCATCTTCCACAACCTATAGGTTCCTCTGTTGGAATACATTTGAGCATCAACTATATTGACCTCACCCTAGATATAACCATAAGTGGAAGCGTCAACTAAATGGACCTAACTTCCCTAGTAAGCAACTGGTATTCACCATTACACAACTCGGGGAGTGTGGATTAACACGACATTCCCATGGCTCTGGGTTTTAAAGGATAAACAATGGGAAATGCCTCCACCCCTCCGAATGGAACTAGTATCAACTCCCTAATCATACTGTGATGGTATTGTTGTTCTTAGAGATGGCTCACTGAATGAATGGTTTGGGCAACCCAGTTTTTGGTAAAAACCTGCAACAGTCCACATATCATAGCAATGTATCAAACTAGGAATTAATTGACAAATTAATGCTCTAGCTTACCCTTTTATCTTTTGAGGTCAACAACACCAGGGTAACTTTAATAACACAAGTACCTGGTTATAATTAGTTAGACCCTCTAACTTGTGGGTTAGTCTCATCAAAACATAAGATTTTGCATAAGATTTTATTATTAACAAGTTAACAATTGTCAAACAATGTAAAAAATTTATGTATTTATCGTGTGCATGCCATCTATTTATTCATTTAATCTTAACTTAAACTAGTATCCATGTACCTTATCCCATTTAGATTTGCATACTGGAAGTAAACCACACAATTGTCATAATCACTACTATGAATAATAAACTTAAAACATAACTTTTGCATATAGGTAGGTTCATAAATCCACAAATAAAGTTGTCTTAGTCGACTTGAGTCCAACTTATAACAAGCAAAGAAATATAAAATAGGTCATAATGTTGTTTAGTTGTTACGTCAAAACATGGGGCATTACATTAAGAACGAAGTACATAAGATTAAAAAAAACGTCCTTGAATATTTTAGTAAATCATGAATCTACAGGATTAAAATATATTGTGGAGCATTTTAACAAATTTTGAATTTTTGAGAACTTGGTTAATAAGGTAATCTAGTTATATACCTGTTCTAGCTATAGACAAGGAGAAGAGCAATCAATGAAAATACTTATATAATTATCTAATGGTAAATAGGACAAATATGCATAACACAACCATTTATAATTATGGATGATGTCCATTTCAAAACCTCTTCCGATTTTTTTAAACGATTTAAAATAACAAGGGGATGTTTTAATTGTCAATGTTCTTTTTAGATTCACTATAAAGCTATATAATAACAATCCTGTGATAAATTGATGAGCATATTTATTTGATTGGAAGACGTACAAGGTTTAAACATTTCTCACCTTTCTTAAAGTAGGTTTAGGGGGTAAATAAATAGATTTAAAAGTAGGATAGCAAGACAACATATTAGCCTCGTTTTTCCCTCATCGAAATCTAGTAATTCAATCTTTGTTGAAGTTTATCATCAATTTGGTTGAAATTCTTCATTATGATTGCAGAGATGAATTCATACGTCTCAAAAACCATATTACATTAAAATTATGTAGTTTATGAATATGGTATGTGCAATTTCATCAGACAAAAACAATTTCTATCGATTTTCTATAAAAAATCATCGGTTTAGATAATTGTTATTTTGATGGACATAAAATGGGCAACTGGTCATTGGGCTCATTATCCTACTCTATAGATATATGGAGACAACTTAACATCTTGGCTATTAGATATTAAATCCCCTTACTTGGGATAAGGTACACTACACTCCCCACCACCCACTCTTACATGTGTAAACGTACAAATGCATCTTCACTCATCACTACTCTCTCAAGGGGTGAAGTGCACATATTCACCCTCCCAAGGAGTGAAGCATGAAGAACTTTGACAAACCTTTGTAAAGAGAAACAATACCAAACATAATCTATAACACAACAATTAACAATGGTTCACACACACATTACAGAAACATTTACCCTGGAAACCCAAAACCAAGAAAACTAGCTTTCTTGAGAGTTTCTCGACTCTCTATCTCAAAGTATTTTATTTTTGGTTTACAATACAATATTATAACATCGAAATCCCTAATCAATTAACCTATATTAGATTACAACCCCAATTCCTTGATTAGAATTAGTTTAAAATGTGCCACAAAACCATCGGTCGAAAACAACTCAAACCAGACCAAAAACACACCCAAAAATTTCCTTCAGGGGCATGAAGGCCTAATCAAACACCCCCTCCCTCTCAGGACCTCCCTTGCTCTAGGAACCTACAAAGACTACAACACATGTCCAACATTCTCCCATTTGTTGTATTCTTTGAAATAAAGGGTCAAGGGGAAGTATCCATGAAATAAAGTATTAAGGGCAACAATGCCCATTGATTCTTTACATAAAGAGAATTGTTCGGTACTAACCGACTTTGTCAATGAATCTACAACATTCTTCAAAGTATCAACCTTCTCCAACAATACTGTGCAATGCTCAACCATGTCTTTAGCAAAATGGTATTGAACATCAATATGCTTTGTCTTGGAATAATAAGCATGGTTCTTTGCTAGAAAAACTGCACTTGAGTTGTCACATCCTATTCTCACTACTTTATGAACAAAACCAATACATGAACACAATCTTTGCAACCATATGGCTTCCTTGCTTCCATGACTGGATACCATGTATTATGCTTCTATAGTTGGCAATGCCAGCACACCCTATCTCTTACTCATCCAAATGATTGCTCCACTAAATAAGTTAAAAACAAAGCCACTTGTATATCCTCTATGCTCAAGATCTTTAGCTCAATCTGCATCAACAAAACCTTCTATATTTATCTTCCTATGAGGTCCAGGCCTTTCTTAGTAGAAATTTTCATAATACGGAGTGCCATGCAAATATTTGAAGACCCTTGTGTTCCTTCCCTACTTTTGACATATACCTACTCAAAACTCCCACTACATGGGAAATGTCTGGTATAGTACAGACCATAGCATACATCAAACTTCCAACAACACTAGCATAGAGAACATGTAACATGTCTTATATCTCTTCTCGAGTCTCGAGGCACTGATACAAAAATAACTTTACAAATGGAGGAAAAATGACCTTTACCGATTTGCATTCCTACATATTAAACCTTTGCAATACTATCTGAACATATTTCCTCCTACTTAACCAAAGTCTTCTATTGGCTCGATCTCTATTAATTTCCATTCCCAAAATAAAATTTGTAGCATGAATATCTTTCATATTAAATTTAGAAGACAACTAGGCTTTAACATCCTTCATGATTTCCTTGTTGTTTCCAATCAACAACGTATCCTGAACATACAATACCACATAAATAAAATCATCACCAACATGCATGGAATACACACAGTGATCAACTTTAATTATTGAGAAACCAATTCCCAATATACAAGTAACATTTTTTTGATACCACATTCTTTGTGATTGTTTTAATCCATACTAGGAATTCTTTTATATATAAGTGTTTTAATCCATACTAGGAATTCTTTGAATTGTAAGTGTTTTAATCCATACTAGGAATTCTTGAATTGTAAACCAAGTCCATCTTTCCCTTCACTGCAAAAACCTTTGATTGTTTTATGTCGGCTTCTTCTTCCAAATCGCCATGTAGAAATGGTGTCTTCACATCCATCTTCTCTACTTCAAGATCAAAAGCAACAACAATGAAGGAACAAAGTTCCTCAATGATTGAATAACCAGAACAAGTAACGTTGAAAAGCCATAAATGGCTAAGTAGAAAATAAAAATGTAATGTATGATAGATAAGTAAGATGTTTTACAAGAATTAATGTCGGGTATTTTATACCCTAAGTGGTAAGGGGGGTGACTTTTCAAGTCACCTCTTGAGTAATTAATTAATTACCCTAATTAACCTGCTTAGTATTAAATGCTAATATTTATAACATTTATATTTGTTACAAACAACATGCAAAGAAATATACTATAAGTTAATTTGTCAATAGAAGAAAAAATATTACCAAAATTAATTCCCTCCTTGTGGGAGTATCGCTTAGCTATTAGGTGAACTTTGTACTTCTCCACCTTATTTTCTGCATTCAGCTTCTTCTTAAACACCCACTTGCTACCAATAGGTTTTTTTCTAGATGACAACTTAGCTAGATCCCAAGTCTTATTTTTATCATTAGAGGAATCTGGGGTATAAACTGGGCCTCCTAAGGAAACCAATAAAATATTTTTTGTGAATTTTGGAAGAAGATAGATTTTTTTCTTCTTCATATTTTCATCATATCTCCACATGGTTTTACTCAAATTTCTAATGGGATCACTCGTTGGATGTAGAATTCCGCATCCAACGAGTCCCCACACTACATACTTTTGATGGACCCCACCCCACGAAAAACGAGAAATACATTTTGAAAAACATATTAATTTCAAAGTAACATGTTTTAAATGTATTTCTCGTTTTTCATGGATCGGGGTCCATCAAAAGTATGCAATGTGGGAACTTGTTGAACGGGGAATTGAATTCTGCATCCAACGAGTGTTCCCACTCAAAATTTGAGTAAAACCCAATGGAGACATGTTAAAAATACGAAGAAGAAAATTTGTTTTTTAATGACAAATATGCCAAGTCAACCATTTTGGTTGACTGTTTTGTTGAAATTCTATTGGTTTCTCTTTTTTTTATGAGACCCATTTTGGTTGGCTCATTTTTTTACGAGGCCCATTTTAGACCCCAAATTTCCTCTAATGTCAAGGTGTTCATTTCTTCAACCATGTCCTTCTTCAAAAATTTACTATATTGTAAATCCATTGCCTCCCTAACATATATGATCAACATTAGTAATAAATAAAACAAAATTAGAGTGCAAATTAGGTGGGATATACCTTTATGGTTTCTTTCTTTCACAAACATATCTCCTTAAGGTTGTAACTTGAGGTTGTTCCTCTTCTGGTTCATCTTCTTCTATCGAGTCAAATTATTCACCCTCTAACTCAAACTCTATTATCTTTAGTTCTTCTTCTTTGGGTGGACTCCCTGTTTGGAAGGAACTCTAACCTCTTTAAATACAACATCCTAACTATAAATAGTCTTCGTACTTACTAGGTTCCAAAGTTTATAACCTTTAATGCGATATTTATAACCAATATAAATACATTTTTCATCCTTATTACCCAACTCCCCTATTTTCCTTTGGAACATGCACATAAACATAACAACCAAAAACCCATAGATTTTTAAGAGAGGGCATTTTACCATTCCATACCCCATGTTGAGTTTTTTCAACCAGTGTTGATGTAGGTGATCAATTTTCCAAGTAACAAGTAGTATCATTACATATGCCCAAAATTCCTGTGATAACCCTCTACCATTGAGCATACTCCATCAATGTCATGTTCATCTTATATGAAACTCCATTATGTTGAGGTGTGTATGGAGTAGTCTTTTACCTTACCATTCCACACTTCTTATGTAATTGCTTGAACTCATTTCTGCATAACTCTCCACCATTATCTGCGCTCAACACCTTTATTTTCTTCCCTGCCTAGTTTTCTACAAGAACTTTAAACTCTTTAATTTTACTAAAAACCTCATATTTCATATGAAGGAAATAGACCCATGTGTTCCTCAAGAAATCATCAATGTCTGAAACATAATACACATATTTATCTAGTGATGGAACATGAATAGGTCTAGACACATCACTGTGTATTAACTTCAAAATTCTTACCCACTTTTATTTACCATGATATATGCAATGTTCACGAAATTCAAAATCTATACCCCAATTAGGGTGTTACCTCTCCACGACTGATGGCAGTTATCAAACACGGTGTTTCAACAAGTGGAATAATGTGATGCCCCATGTAGTTAGTTATAAATATGGATGAAGCTAGTTATAATAATGTTGCACGAGCATTCACCACCCTATGTTGGCGTAAGGGTAATGGATTTATGCTAGCCTTAATGGCTGAGATGATGGTTTTTGGTACTAACACTTCCCTTAATACGAAGGTACATTGTCTCAAGGACAAGATCTTCATGTCTTTTTTAATGTTCACTTGTGGCCAATGTATTCGCATGATTTGGATGGATTAAGGTGGTATATCACTTGGGATCTCCCGAGTGGCATAATGCATTTGCAAATTTGGTTTGTTATGCTTGCGAGCTACATACCTCACATTCGGCTCAGAGGTCGCTCACAGCGAGCTACTAATAAACACCTGGTTTGACCTACAATATCTGGGGATAACATCCTCACCTCTCGGTCCTCGAGGAGTTCTTCTTTGCTTCCCTCCTTTTGCATGACAAGAAATATGAATCGGAATGAAGACAATTGTGCGGAAACTGATTGGAGCTGCAAGGTTGAATGGTTTGACGACATGGTTAATTCCCCAGGATACCATGTTAAGTTTGCTCCTCCTACTGCCCCTTTGCCTTGCAACCATGGAGGGAATATCACTCAAGATGGCTTGGATATGGAGAAATTCATGGGAAAACCGTAAGAGAATGTTTCAGTTTTTTATAATGAAGTACAACTACCCTTCAATGGGGATTTTTCTAGAGAGCACTTGGATCTCCTTTTTATACCAGGAGGGATGTGCAAAATCTCATGTACAAAATGGAGAAATTTGGTAAAATAATGGATGTCTTGGTCTCTTTATTTGACTTCCCTAAGCTCAGGAACCACATGAGTTTCCAATCTCCTCATGACACAGTACCACTAGGTGCTCCCGTCCTGCTCTTTTATTTTTCATCGGATGCATCTCCAAACTCGGTTTTGCTCACCCATTGGACACCTCACCACCTCATGGTCAGATATAGGGATGGTTATTGGAATTGTTAGGTCTGTTGTTTATGTATTATTATAGAATTGCTTTCATATATGTGTTGGGTACTATGCATATTCATGTTTTTTTTCAGGCTTTTAAGCCATTTTGTTGGATTCGGTCTAGTTGGGATATGGGAAGTCTTAGGTTCTGTTTCGAGCTCCCAAAGTCATTTTCTTGGGTCTGTTATATTCCTTCTACTAGTATGATACTATGGTATGAGTCAGAGGGATATGTTGGTGGTTTAAACACATGATCATCAACAAATAATTACAATGTTTTTTTTTATATATAAATTAATATAATGTGGCTTACTTACAAAAAAAATAATCAAAATATAATGAGCAATCAGATAGACCTTCAACCATACGCTTCCCATGTAATTCACAAAGCCCTTCTCTCCAATATGTCCCAATCTTTGATGTCATAAATGTTGGAATGTGTTAATGATGTCGTAGTGGTCTAATGTATATGCCAAAGGCATGTTGTTTTATTAGATTATTAAGTTGAGATATTGTAGTACAACTACCTATCTTATAAATGTATTATCCCACATGTATCACATGAATGTGATCTCCTATCCCTATAAGGTATATAACAGGGGTGAAGGAGGCCTAACAATGTACAATAAAAGTTGTAATGTAGATGCCAAAGCTTTGTAAGATAGAGAGTTCGTTAAAGAAATAAGAAGTTCAACCTTCCATGGACGTTTCCCCATCTTGGGGTTTTTACCATGTAAACTATGTCCTCTCTTCTCTCTTTTTTTTCTTGCATTTTCTTATTTATTGATTTATCTTATGCTTGAATAGGAGATTAGACTAATTAGATTCATGTTTATATGTTATCACATATTGGCCTAATCTAACAATAGAATTATATTTTCTATAGGGACAATAGGGGTCATGTCTTTTGCATTGTTATAGCTGGGAGCAATAGACCTATTGTACCCATCAACGAAAGTGCTTCCCAATAACTTGCACATATTTCAAATGCAAACTCCCCACATCAACACCATTTCTCCTAGAACCATCTTACATGTATCCTTTTCAAATACAGTATGCACACTTGCATCATCCAACTTACCTACAAATATCAAGTTTCTAGCCAGATTTGGAATGAGCAGTAACCAAGGAAGAGTTCTAATCCTTCCAACTTTAAGAAACAATTTGACCCTTTTGCGTCCTATCATTTTGGCTGTCATGCCATCACTGAAGAAAAAAGTCATCTCCATTGTACTTTTCATATTCACAAAACCACTAAATGTGAGGAGTGATAGGAAATGAAGCACCTAAATCGATTAACCATACATCATGATATGCATTTGTACCCATAGATGCCAAGTAAACATCTCCTCCTTCTTTTCCATAGGATTTCATTTCTATAGAAGGGAAAAATAAGATCCCTTCCCTTTATCAATACTCTTGCATCTACAATTGTCTTATAATGCCCATCTTTATCATATTTTTTACATTTCTTGATAAGCCCTAAATATTGGGAACACCTCCCCCTATAGAGTGGTGCATTACCCCCTATATCGTGGTGTATTACTTATTATTAATGTCAACTTGGGTCTATTAGTTGTTATTGTGCACCTTTGTCTCCTATATATAGGAAGGAGATATTCCCATTTTAGTCATCATTGTATCTTGTCTTGTCTAATGTACTTAGTACATTGTGTAAGGAGGTTCCTCCCTTGAAGAAGATTGCTATTAATCTTTGTTCTTCATTATTAAGGCGTGGATTAATTTCTTCTGGTCTATTTTTGTTATTTTTATGCTATTTTGGGGACTTGGTTACATAACATTTAGTATCAGAGCTCTTTCCTCGGGACTATTTTCATCAAAATGGGTCATCTTGGAATTTTTACTATAAGTTTTTTTTGCAAGGATTCAAATAGAGAGATTAAAAGAACACCTCTAAAGCATGCCAAATTATCCATGTTCTGAAATTCAGGTCTCAAGACATTACTCGTTCAGAGATATTATCCCTTAAAGCTAGGGTTTTTTACTAGTCCAAAAAGTAGTCTAAAACAAGTGTTTTGGGGGAAAAGGTCATATATGGGGAATCCAAATTGAGTGAGACCTCTTGCATCTAAAAGAAGAAAAAATCCATTATCTTTGGTATCATTTTCAAACCCATATCCAAAATATTGGATATGTGGAAGGTCATATAAGTTCACTCTTCTCAAAGGACCAAAAAAAAGAAGTGTTGGCGGATTTGCAATAACTTTCTATTGGCACATCCAAATTAGGTCAGACCTACGACATCAAAAAGAGGACACAGCATGCTACCACACGCCAAATTTTCAATCCCATAGGAGTCGAATTTAGATATTTACCGCAGCTCTAAGTTGGACACTAAATAATCTCCCAATTAGGGTTTGAAAAAGGTATGCCATTTTCAATTTGAATAAATTTGAGTAGAAGGATATATTTTGGTGAACCCTATGGTTTGATATCTATTTATATTGTGCAAAATGCCTCCCAGTGGAAGTGGAAAAAATCACACTCTATCAAACCAACAAAGGATTCATCCCTGACATACGATGAAAGTGAAGACATATCTTTTAGGGTGTTCAAGTTTGAAGATATGATTAAAGGGATGACTATGAAAGATGATCTCAAGGGGATGAACAATAAACAATATCTTCAAGAATTGAAGGAACTGATAACAAATAGATTTATTCCTCATTCATCTACTCAAGAAGAGGATAAATAGGAAAAAGGGAACTTATTCCAGTCACATATTGCGGAAATTGAAAAATAGTTGGAGAACAAGAAGTTTGAGACCCAAAAATTTGTTCATTCACTACATCATCATGGTTTCAACACATGTCCAAGGAATTACTCTACTCCCAAAATTTACATGAGAAAGTTTTATGGCAATGGTCCAATAACTTGGATATTCTAGATGGAGCAATTCTTTGCTCTACACCAGGTGCCAACTTTGCAAAAGGTAACAACTGCATCGTTATATTTAGAGTCTGATCAATTTGTATGATATCAATGGCTTTGTTACTATAAAAAGGAATATATTATATCTTGGTCAATATTTACAGAAGAATTGATTGCATATCATGGGGATATAAATAACAACACTTCTTTGGCCACTTGGTAAATCTCAAGCAAAAAGGTCCAGATACAAAGCACATTAAGCAGTTTTAGAAGTTAAGTCTCAAAGTGAAGAATATTTCAGAAGATAATTTGTTGGATCTCTTTATTAGAACCTTGAAGGATAAAATTCAACATGAGGTGCGTCTCTTCAAACTACCATCCTTGGAGAAGGATTTTGTGATGGCATGGAAGGTTGAAAGTAAAAATACGACAATGTACACTAGAAAATACCACTTCCAACACATCTAGAGAGAATGATGTTCCTTCTTCTAACCCACCCCAAAGGTTGAAACCTCAACAACTAGAGGAAATAAGAGCAAAATTTCTATGCTTTAATTGTGACAACAAGTACAGTAAGGGACATAAGTGTGGAGAAAAAAAATTATTTTACATAAAATGCGAGGAGGAAGAAAAAAATGAACAAGAACCACCACAAGGGGATGAACTAGAAGTGATTACTACCACCATATATTGTCATGATTTGGTTGGAATTAACACTCATCAAACTCTCAATATCGAAGGATATATAAAAAATAAAAGCGTAACAATGTTGATTGATTCTGGTAGTACTAATAATTTCATTCACTGAAAACTAGCCAAAGATATCAATTGCTTTGTATATCTAGGACTAGAATTTGAAGTAATGATTGTAGATGGAGGAACCATTAATTATTCATGCAAATGTCGTAATTTCAATCTTACTATTGGGTAGTATGTATTGGATAGTCCCATGATTGCTATACCAATGGGTGGTGTTGATGTAGTAATAGGGGTTCAATGGTTACAATCATTGGGAACAATGGCTTTTAATTTTCAGAAGATTTTCATGAAATTTCCCTGGAAAGGAAAAGAATTTGTGTTAGTATGTATTGGATAGTCCCATGATTTCTATACCAATGGGTGGTGTTGATGTAGTATTAGGGGTTCAATGGTTACAATTATTGGGAACAATGGTTTTTAATTTTCAGAAGCTTTCCATGAAATTTCCCTTGGAAGGAAAAGAATTTGTGTTAAATGGTATCACAGGGAAACCAAGCAAGGTGATCAACTCTAATGGTATGACAAAATTGAAAGGACAACAATGTGTAATTACACAGTTATGCTCACTAGATGTTCAATATATGAGGCTCCTATTTCCCCAAATATATAAAGGGTCCTTAATAAGCCTTCCAAGGTATTTGAAGATATTCTAATAAGTCTTCCACCTGTTCAAGATATGAACCATGTTATTCACCCAATTCCGTGAATATTTCCTTCTAGCATCATACCTTACACATACCCCTGTGGCATGGAGCATATGGTTGAAGCGGTAGCAGGAAAATCTATAGTTCAAGTAGTGGTAGATCACATAGAGCACCAGGAAGCAGTTTTCCAAATCCTGAAGATTTCAAAAAACATGATGAAATGACATGCAGTCAACGTCATCGTCAAAAGAGTTTTGAAGAAGGAAAAATCGTAAGAGAACCAAAAAAAATCATCGAAACAGAGACCAAATAGCTACAAAATTAGGCTATTACTAAGTACCTCGTCAAGTGGAAGAACTTATCAGCTGCAAATTCGGCATGGGAAGGCGATCCCTTCATACAAATGCATCCACAACTACCCAAGCATTGAGGACAATGCTTGTCTGAAAGGGAGGGGCATGCTAAGCCCTAAATATTGGGCACATTCCCCACTATAGAGTGGCGCATTACCCCCTATATTGTGTTGTATTAGATATTATTGATGTCGTCTTGGGTCTATTAGTTGTTATTGTGCACCGTTGTCTCTTATATAAAGGAAGGAGATATTTTCATTTTAGTCATCATTGTATCTTGTCTTGTATTATGCATTTAGTACATTGTGTAAGGAGGTTCCTCCCTCGAAGAAGATTGCTTTTCATCTTTGTTATTCACTATTAAGGCCTGGATTACTTTCTTCTGGTCTATTTCTATTATTTTTATGTTATATATAGGACTTGGTTACATAACATTTATTTTCAAATTATCATGGAGATTTAGATCTACCTCTAAACTTAGATCGACCCCTATAAGACCTATTTTTCTCTCTCTCTTAGGAATGACCTCTCATAGATAGTACATTATTTGTCAACCCCTTTGTGGATTTTATATTCTTTTCTCAAACTTTAATGTGGATTGAGTGGCACTACCAATTACTATAATGAGAGTATCCCAAGAGTCTAACAAATAACATAGCAAGGTAATACACTTATATTCTTCCACCTTCTTAATATCAATAAAGGCTAGTTGACTTATGAGAATATTAAATACATTTAGATGATTTATCACAATGCCACCATCCTCCATCCTACGATGAAACAACTTCTTTCAAATAAATAACTAGTTTACCAGGGACTTTCATTGATACACATTCCTCACCTTATCCCACAACTTCTTTGCACTCCTTTTTCCAAGAACATTCAAAAACAATATATCAAAGAGGCAAAGTCGAATTGTGCTTCTCACTTTTATCTTCATCTTTTCCTAATCTTATTTTGACACACTAGTGGGATTTGTACCTCAATCCACTTTAATCTGTTAATTTATGTCTACAATAAGATATTTCATCTTAATCTACCATAACTCGAGGTTGCAGATGTTAAATTTCTTGATTTCTATTCTTGAACTTCTCACCATTATCCTTACACAAGATTCATTACAAAACACTCCCACTCCAATACAGGCTTATCACAAACCCAAGATACCCTTGCTCTTCACAAGATGAGGTAAACCCTAGGAACAAAGGCATCTTCCTGAAGCTAATAACCTAACTTTGATACCATATGAATAATTTTTAAACATGTGTAAAGAGAAACCATTCCAACTGAAATATAAATTATTGCAAGTAATAATGGATCATAGCCACATTACACGGAGATTTACCTTGGAAACAAAAAATTGGGAAGACTAGCATTACTGAGACTTTCTCCACTTTCCATCGCATTGTAATATATTTTTTGTTTAAAATGTAATATTATACCATTAATGACTTGAGATGAGCATTAATTGCACTTTAGAGAAAAAGTGCACTTTAAGTGAAATATTTAAAAAGTGAGTGAAATTAATTATTTTGTTGAGAAAAGTGATTTTAATCACAACCACTCATCTAGACTAATCTGAGCCCTAGGATTTGATGTCTTTTCATTCACCCTAATTTTTTCACCAAAAATGAAAGTTTCCAAGTGAAGAGGCACTTTTGCATTTGAGAGAGAAGAGAGAGCCATTTCTGAGAAAGAGGAGAAAACAGCAACTGAAGCAATTTTTTCTTGGCACGCAAATCGAGAAGAGAAAGTATAACATCAGGGCACAAAAATCGAGACAAGGTATAGCCGCATTTGTTGCTGGTCCGTGCAGTCTGTACAGTATGGATTCTGTATGGTGGTACGGATCCCGAGGCATAAAGTACAACATGATTTTCGAGGGAACCCCTTGAGCAAGAATCTCGAGACAATTTTGCAAGCACAGATTTTGAGGTCTGTACATTGGCATGAAAATCGGGGCAGAAAACAAAAAAAAATCCTAAGTTTGCATTTTTCTGTTTGGCACAGAAAACGAGGCAGAATATTTTTCATCCGATTGAGATAAATTGGTCTGAAAATTTTTCTGTCCATTGCTGTAAATTTTTCTTGAAAATAAAAATTTCTCTCATAGGTTTTCTCTAAAGGTTGGGGTTTTTCCTGGGTCATTTGACCAAAAATACCATGTCTAAAATTTATCTTTGAATGTGGTTTATTTGTTGTTAGTGAAAATGCAGTAAAAAGTTTTCTCGTGTTTCAATCCTATATTGTTTATGAGAAAAATCTAATTTGCAGCAATAAAACAAATTGGGTTGGGCATTAAACAATGTTTTAAAATGGAGTTGGAAACCGGGTTGGGAAAGTGTAGACCTAAAGTCACACTATTAAGTACTTCTATCCCTACAAGACAGTTCCAATGTCAATAGAACAGTGCCTAATGGAGTGATTAATCCTAAGTTGGAGGTTAGGAGTAATGATTATTATGTATTTTGCTGATGTTAGTTTTTTCAGTAAAAACCAACAATATAAAACACGAGATATCTCACAAACTAACCGTTGGAATTTCATGAAATTTACTTCTCAACAACTAACAAGCCAGGGTGCACCAATATCCCCTAGGGTGACCCTCTTTTTATGGTTGAGATATGTGCTTTGACATTTATTTATGATTTAGGTATTCATTTTACCATAGTTAAGGTGAACCACAAAATCCCTTGGCCTTAAACCCCCTAGTGTCCTCTTGTGTAGCCTAAAATTTGACCCAAACTTCTTCAAACCATTGGGGTTTGAATTTTCCTTTGATACAAACCTACATAACTCAATAGAAAGATCTGAAACAACCCTTTATGGATGACATCACCTAGCCCTGGGATGATTTCAACTCTTTTAGGGCAAATTTAGGGCCTAAAAATGACTTTTTTGCAAGTTTTTTTATAACTTTTATGAATTTTTACAACGTTTTATCGAGATATGAAATATACTACGCAATTAACAACTTAAAAATAATCTCTAAAATAACTAAGGTGAAAAATAAATATGTTTAGGATTTTTGCAAAAATATGAATTTTTTAAGGTTTTCCACTATAATTGAATTTTTATATTTTTTGCAATATATGGTATAGATTTTTTATAAATGAGATTCTTAGTGAAGGTGAGGGAAATATATACTAAAGTCTCTTCCATACAAGGTCACTGAGGAATCATGGTTAGTGTTCCTCTCAAGAATTGACAATCCAACTTTGATGATATAGGGAAAAACCAAGAAACCCTAGGGTATGTTGCTCTTGACCTAATTAGGGAAAAAATATTTGTCAAAGGCTTAACAAGAGAGACCCTCCAGGAAGGGATGTCCGACTTAAAAGATAATGATATTGTGCCGAAAAACCCTAATAATTGTTACCTTAGATGTCTCCAATAGTGCAAGACAAGATAACCAGAGATCTTACCATAAAAGAAGAGAAAAGAAGAAGAGGGCAACTCTATGAATAATTCTCTCCCTTAAACAATCCTTGCAAGATCAAGTCTCAACCTTCGACACCAAGAAAATACCATGTTGAAGCTTCTAAATACCAAGAAGAGAGGTTCACACTACTTAGCCAAGATAGACAAGTATAAAAAGATAAATGACTTTATTTTATTTCATGATATTGTGTTCCATATGAATGAGGAGTGTCTTATTTATATGTGACAAGATATGCCTTTTCAAAAAGACACACCTTTTCACTTCTCCAGGCTGGCCTACCTAAAATGTCTTAAAATGGATTTTTTATGGTTTATCACCCACAATCAGAGGACTCAACCTCACAATACATAAAATAATGATAAAAATGACATAGTGCTGCAATATGATGAAACATTGAGCATGGGAGGACGACGTCATGCCCCAACTAACCCCAATGTCGTGCTTTTCTCCTCAACATCCTCCTAATTTATGTGGTATGGCGTCTTCAAAAGGACGATATCATCATAAATTTGGCATGCTTGAGCGAAGAGGATGATTTACACATGAGAAATATAGGTCCAAGTGGGCGTACATTAGGTGTTAAAATAAGGGCATGGAAACCCTCACATGCACAATCACCTATAAAAAACATAAAAAAAAGGTGTGGTTAGGAGCCCCTAAGCCACATTTCTCAGTGACTCCATCCAAAGAAGAACTAAAATCCAACCCATGGGCATAAAATCCTAGCATGATGAGGAACTTTCACCACATAAAGAGGCAATCAGTTGTGCCACTAATCCTATACTCTTTGAGATGAAATCCAAGAGGACCTGCGATAACCAAACCATGAGTCTTGAGCTTCTCAATACCAACACTTTTACATAAGAAAGCCGCGAACTTGGATTTGAAAATGAAAAAATACCCCTTCTCCTTGTCATATTTGGTATGGCACACAATAGAGAATTTGGAGGGTAATAGTCCACAAAACTATGGGCCAAAAACAACTCAAAACGAACAAAAAATGGGCCCAAACTTTTCTGGGGGGGGGTGTTGATTGGGATGATCAGCCGTCTGAGCCCCCATTTTCTCTAGGAAACTATAAAGACTACAACACATGTCTAAAAAAGTGCACATCTTCACCTCCTACCACCCAACCTTTCGGGGGTGAAATTTCAAATACACATTCACCCCCAACCCACCCTACGAAGGAATGAAGTGCAAACTTTCATTGCGTCCCCCCTTCCCCACGAGCCAACCTTATGAGGGGGGAAGTTCTCATTTGTAAGCAAGTGCACACCTTCACCTCTAACAATCCACCCTCCCAGTGGATAAAGGCTTGTAAATATTTACAAATGCACGCCTTCACCCAAACCATCCACCCTCCTAGGGAATGAAGTTATGCATTTGCGTATGTTAAAGTTATTGCGTTCACATAATGATGAAATTCATAATTCTCAGCAAATCAATCAAAACCTAAAAAAACATGCACTTGCTTCTATCTCTCTCTCTCTACACACACACACACACACACATTCCAAAGAAAAATATCATAACTTTATTATTCCTTTTGAACAGTTAAAAGTTACATCTGGTAATAATATTGAAGTTTTTTTCCAAAAAAAAAACAGAGAAGCCTTTACTGACTCGGTTCATAAGAACTTTTGCAGAAGAATGGGTTTCCTATTTACATTTTCTCCAGAGACAAAAGGATAAAAAATAAAAACAAATACCTCCCTTATTTTTTACAGGAGGTTTACATCCATGAAATCTAATTTTTTGTTTTCATAAATAGGGGAGTCTCACCCTTCTTATGTGGTCTAAATCATTTGAACTTTACCTAAGTCCATCATATTTTAATACTCGATCAAAAGAGAACATTTTCCATCACAAATATTACTTGTTTAAGATATCTGCATTCGATGTGCTATATTGGTCTAATTGCAACATAATGAGTCATCTTTTCTGAAGGTTGCAAGCCTACTTAGCCAGATTGTTTGCCTCCTAGTTGAATTCCCTGTAAGTGTGTAGTAGTGTGCACTTATTGAGCTTCCCCATGAGTGACCATATACTCTTCAGCATGTGATAAAGGAAGATGTTTGGGCAAACAAATTCCTTATTGTTCCATCAAGTTGTTAGCTTTGAATATGAGAGGATATGTATGCGTTTTATTTCCTTATTTATGGCCACTTTTAGTACCGTTATAATGCTTAGAAGTTCAACGTAATTCTTTGTGTAGAGAGCTGTTCATTTCTTAAACTGTATTTTTTTTGTGAAGTGATAAAGCCTCCTGCTCCTACTCGACCAGGGTTTCCTTGTGATACTCCATGTATGAAATAGTGTGGTTGGGATATGTCATAAACTGGTGCATGTTTCACTTTCCTTTTCTTTGATGATGGGATTGAGAGAATGTTACCCAAAGCATATTTGTATCTGTATAATGTTGTAAGAGGGGTTTTTAAATGTACAACCTCGAGAGCCATTCTCGAAGCCAATCTTGTGTAGCCAAGATTGGGCCTCATGTGTTGAGGTAGAGAGGTTGAGTTGGGCTCAGTAACTTGGAGTGGATTTTTGAGTTGGACTCAAGGATGACTAAGCCTTCAGTATAAAGGTTATTCAACATGTGTTGAGGTGAATGCTTTGATTTATCTAAGTGATGATGTTTTAAAGTCTTTTTGGACAAGGCTCCGTAATTGTATGTGTCAAGTCATGATTATCATATATCCAGTTATAGAGTTAGTTGATTCTCATGTGGACCTCTAGTTATAATAGGTAACCATGGGGTGGGCCACTAGTTATATAAGAGGATGCTTTGCATGTTGAAGCATCAATGTTGTGTGATGTATTGCTAACCATGGTCACTAATTGTTATTAAGTCTCCTTTAGAGATTAGCTACCTCTGGAGTGAATTACTTTAACATATGATCATTTGCTCTGAAGTAATATAATATGATCACAACATCATACAAATATTCTGAGTATATTCTAATATGACAGATAATTAAAGTTAACACTTATTGACCATGTAGTAAAGATAAAGAGATAAAGAGATAATGCATAGAGAAAAAGAGAATTTGAATTGCCAATGAGATGACTAAGTGAACTCAAATTTGTGAGATTTAGTTAAAGACACAATGTATGCTTCAGTTTATTAAAGAGCTCACAATGGTCACTACAAAGTAAATCAATCAACATGATTCAATTAATAATAGTTAACATGTTGAGTTTACTTACCAGACTCAAGATCCGCTGAGAGGTCGGGATTCCTTGAGGTCGCTCCACGCTTCGAGGTCGAGTTCGCTGCCCCTGGCTGCGCTAGGTCTTCCACCGCGAGCTCCACAGCGGCCGCCATGGCTGCACCTGGGGGAGGGATGTCCCCTCCCTCCCCTTCTCTCTCAGAGGTAGATGCCTTCAAGAAGCTGCTTTCACGTGTCGGGAAGAAAATGGTAAACCCCCAGATCCCAAAATTCATCAAGAAAATGGAAGCAATCCCAGAAATAATCCTACCAGAAGAAAAACCCATCAAGATCGCTCTTGCCCTGGCAGAACGAGGACTGGTAGGACAGTTCATGGGCTTATGGCCCTCCACAAGAACCACGGACGACTGGATACAAAGAAACTGGAGGCCGCAGCTGAAGCACAGCGTAACCTGCTACCCGGTGGGCAGAGGCTTCTATATTTTCGAATTCATCTCCAAAGATGACCATGACCTCGTATTCAGAAATGGCCCCTACTTGATGGGATCTCAAGGATTGTATCTAAATCGATGGACCCCGGATTTCGATCCGAATCTCGACTCCCCAAAGGAGGTTCCAGTCTGGGTCCGTCTTCCTAACTTACCAGCCCACTGCTGGAACTCAGAATCGCTGGAAAAAATAGGAAATGGACTCGGACGCTACATTGACAAAGCAGATCCCAAGGGGCAATACTCCTGCGCTAGAATCTGTGTTGAGGTATATCTCGAGGCTGGGCTACCAGAAGCAATCAAGATCTCGGTGGGTGATTGACATCAATTCCAACAGTTGGATTACGAGCAGCTGCCCTTCAAATGCAGACACTGCCATGAGCACGGTCACTTCCAAAGAAACTGCCCCAAATTCCAGCAAGGAGACGAAACTGAAGGATGGCAAAGGCCCAAAAAAGGGAAAACAACCCCAAAAAACCAAGAGAGAAGGATCGGATCCGGGCTGCAAGACCCAAGCAGCAAAAAAGCAACAGAAGAAGGGACCTCCCCTCCCAACTCCAGCCAGATCCATACTCCAAATCAGCCCTCGGCTACTGAGGGAACAAGTGCAGAAATCATAATACCCACTAGTCTGAACGCGGCAGATCCTAGCGGCCCTGGTGAAGTACCCACGCAACCAGCCCCAACTCTATCCCCAGTCATCACAGAGATTATCCCTCCCCTAAATGCCCAGGAGGAAGATCCATCGAATCTTGACTCTGATCAAGAGGGTTTCTCTGAGGAAGAGTACTCGTATTCCAGCAGTCCGCAGGCAACTCCTCTAAAGTCCAACAGGGGAAGAAAATCCAAAAAAAAGCACCGAGAAGAGAAGTCTCTGAGAGATGTCGCTAAAGGATCCCAGAAAACTTTACCAAATATGATCAGCACCAGATCCAGGCAAGACCAACCCACCAAGGGGGCCTCCCCTCCCAAAAAAGTTTAAATGCGCTACATCTCCTGGAACTGCAGAGGTCTCGGCTCCAAAACAAAAGAAGAAGCTCTGAACGATATCATCAGAATAAACAAGCCAGACATACTGTTACTTCAGGAGAAAAAAATGGAGGACTCAATCCTCTATCAAGCAGGTCACGCTCTCTGGAAAAAGGGCCCCGGGATAGCAATAAGCTCCAAAGGGGCCTCCGGTGGAATTGCCACCTTTTGGGACTCTACCAAATTTGAACTGGTCAAAGAAGAACGCAGCGATCACTGGATCTTCACAAATTTCCTTCACCTGGATTCCAGCCAACAAGTAAGTCTTTTTAATATTTACGTTCCTAACCTCTTTCCTGAAAAACGCAGCTGCTGGGAAACACTCGACACGTTTCTAAATCAGAACAGCCCAAGAAACATCATCATAGCCGGCGATCTCAATGTCACGTTATCCTCTGCAGAGAAGAAGGGGGGCTCCATAGTAAGGGACCAAGCGAGAGAGTGGGTAGAGGACATTATCCTCCATTGGGATTTGATGGACATTAAACCCCCATCAGGGAAGTTTACCTGGTCCAACAAAAGACTAGGTCCTGGACATATAGCAGCTCGTCTCGATAGATTCCTCATTCATTCAGAATACCTCTCCTCTGGTCTACTGGCCACCTCCAAAATCCTCCCCAATTGCACCTCGGACCATAGACCAATCCTTCTAGACATTCTCTCTGACGCCACCCTGGGCCCCATCCCCTTCCGTTTCAGTCCTCTTTGGCTGCTTCAAGAGAACTTCCAGCAAGTAGTCTCGGACTCCTGGTCTATTCCTTTGCCGGGTTCCCCCTCCTTATCATGGGAACAAAAATTAAAGAGGCTGAAAGCTACTCTAAAGAACTGGGCTAAGCACTTAACCTCCCCCACCGCCAGCAGAATAGCAGCCCAAAAAGAAC
>LPNX010343024.1:0-12770 GCA_001517045.1 Pseudotsuga menziesii
AAATCGGCTATGTAACGTGGAAAATGAACTCCGAATACATGTATGTTGTGCAGTAATTAATTTGACTCGGAGTACTTGCATTTGTTTGCAAAACCCTATCATTAAGTAAAATTAGTTTGTGTTTTATATTTTTTATAAATACAATATAGAAATTAAATATGAATAATTAAATTATATTTAGTTCATTTTAAACTTGGATATATTAAGATCAAATAATTTGGGATGTAATTTTTGTTTTAATGTGTAAAAAATCAAATACTCAAAAAACTAATATTAAAGTATAAATTTATAATCATAATTAAATTGAAAATTCTATATGTTTAATTATGAAACAAGACAATGTGATGAAAAAAATTGTTTTAATAAAATAAACTCATTTATTTTTATTTTTATTTTAGATTTTCATAAATATTTTTTGTTAGGGATGGTGCAAGTTAATGCTCGTCACTTATGAGTGCGGGTTTCTTGCAATGGACTTTTGGAAAAACATAAATTTGGATGTCAAAAAACAATAGTAGAGGTACCTACACAACTTTTTGGAATATGACGTAAGAATATGAAACATGGACAATTGGATTACCTTCCATAATATATAACTTTTATTTATGGAAACTAAGTGTAAATTCCAAAAAACGAGGTTCTTCTAAGGTTGGTATGTTATTTTTTCCCAAAAAATAATGAATATGTTTGCGTTTGTCCACTCCTTTTGTATGCAAATGGTGGAATTTTGTGAAAAACGTTATATAGAGTTGTAGATAACAAGTGTGTCTAGTGTAGCGTTATTTTTCCATATCTATTTACATTATATATATATATATATATATTAAATTAAGGAAGTGAGTGATGCCCTAAACTCACAAGGTCGAGCGTTGGTGCACGACATCTTGCTTTTAACATAGTCAATGAACGACGTTAGTCCATTTAAAATTAAATAAAAAATAGAAAAAGATAATAGATTTAAATAAAAATTACATATTTAGAATCTATAGAGAGAGTTACACAAGTGTGTGAATTTTCATTAGCAGTGGACAAGCATGGCATATGCAAAATCATGCACGAAATAGGAGAAGTGATACAAAACATGTTTTCTATCAAAAGAGAGTCCAAACTACTTGGTTTGGCAACCCAAACCTAAAACCAAAGCAGCCAATTCATCCACCACATAGGTTGGAAAAATGGTGCCCACCATAATTCTAAATTTAAATCACGCCTGCGCATAGTCTAAAAAGTAACGTGCACGCTCTAGAAGCGCGATCGTGCCTCTAAGTGTGCACGCTTTAAACACGCGTGTGCGCATATGTTTAGTTGAAACTTTGCTTTGATTTTATTTTCAAGCATTTGCAATGGAATGATGATGATGACCTTGAGGATGATGATGAATAATGATGGTGACGATGATGAGAATGATGATGATGAGGATGATGACTATGATATGATGATAATGATGATGATCACGATGATGATGAGGATGATGACGATGATTATGATGATGATGATAATGATTATGATGATGTTGATGACGACGATGATGACGACGATGATGATGATGATGGCCATGATGATGATGACCATGACGATGATGATGAACAATGATGATGATGATGATGATGATGACGATGACGATGATGACTATGATGATGATGATGATGATCACGGATAGTATGACTATGATTATGATGATTATGATGATTATGATGATGATTACGATGATGATTGCTATGATGGTGATGATAATAATGATGATGATGATGAGGATGATGACTATGATGATGAGGAGGAGGAGGAGGATGATGATGATGATGATGATGGTGATGGTGATGGTGATGGTGATGATGATGATGATGATGATGATGATAACGAGCATGATGAAGATGGTGAGAATGAGCATGATGACTATGATGATGATGCTGAGGATGATAATGATGTTGATGACGATGATGATGATGATGAACAATGATGGTGATGATGATGATGAGGATGATGACAATGATGATGCATGATGACTATGATGAGGAGGAGGAGGAGGAGGACGACGACGACGATGATGTTGATGAGGAACAATGATGACGATGATAGGTTTAGTTGAAACTTTGCTTTGATTTTATTTTCAAGCATTTTCAATGGAATGATGATGATGACCATGACGATGATGATGAGGAGGAGGAGGATGATGACAATAATGATGATGATGATGATGACGATGACGATGCTGATGAACAATGATGGTGATGATGATGACGAGGATGATGACAATGATGATGATGAGGATGATGACTATGATGATGATGATGATGACGATGACGACAATGATGATGACGATGATAATGATGATGAACAGTAATGGTGATGATTATGATGATGATGACGACGACGATGATGAGGAGGAGGAGGAGGAGGAGGATGATGGAAATGACGTTGGCACAACCCCCAACAAAGCCTCGTTGACAAGGGTTCCATATCTGTCAATGTCCTGTAGCGTGATCTCCCTGAGCACTGGCCCGAACAGGTTTTACCCTGCCTAGCAGAGTCTACAAAGCAGACGAGGTCTCACCTAAGGCATTCAAGTCAGATCTGTCAAAGCTGAGTTTTCGACAGTGGGGAAGTGTTATATTTTTATCATTTAAGCAATATGATCTTAGGATCTTATCTGAGAGAATAACATGCATAGCACTAAACACAAGAGACAAGGGACACAAAGAATTTTCCTTGGGGAAACCATAAAAAATAAAACCCCGCAACATCCTCAAAGATAGAATGAGCACCAATGGTAGCAGTAAAACCCAAAGAGATAAAGATGATCTCCAATAGCTTGTTCTCTCTCTCTCTCTCTCTCTCTCTCTCTCTCTCTCTCTCTCTTGAGAGAGCTTCTCCTCCCTCACTCATGCGCCGTAGTGAGAGAGTGTGTGTATGATAAAGAGAGAGTCTCACTCTCTATTTATATTCTTTCATTCACTTAACCTTTAGCTCTGTTATGTAGGATCGAGTAACTACAACTAGGGTACCAATGACCGGAATTACATTAACTCACCTAGGGTTGACTTCTCTATGAGAGTCTAATAACCCTAGTGACCCACAACTGTGGGGAATTTAACCCTTGATCAATAGAAGGGTTACCCATAATGACTTTACATGACTTGTTTACATTATTGAATTTCCTAATCAGAACATCGAGGCATGACATGACTGAATTACATTATAGATACTTCCTGAAATAAACATCGGGGTACAATACATAAGATATACAAGTGAATACATTCTGAAATTACAAATACATCAACACTCCATCTTAACTAGGAAGGTATTCTCTCGACACAATTTATTAGCACAAGTATTCTTCTCTATATCATCTAGATCATCATCAAGTCATCTTCATCTTCAATTCATCTTCATTGTCAAGTCATATTCATCAAGTCTGGATCATCACTGGATCATCATCAAATCTAGATCATCATTGGATCATCATCATCATCACTACTTCCGCTATCTCAATCAAATGGCGCTATCTATTCATTCTTCTCATCACAGTAAGTTCTATAGAGCCAGCCCTTTTTCATGTTGGTTGTAGGCCTAGCCTCCAAGTAGGTCTTCATCTTCTTCAGCACTTATATCTGACAATGATAGGAAACTCATTCACACATCATGTTAGGAAGGCTCTGCTCTTATATCTAACCATGATAGGAAACTTTATTCACACATTATGTTAGAAAGGCTTTGCACTTACATCTAACCATGATAGGAAAATTTATTCACACATCATGTCAGAAAAGCTCTACACTTACATCAGACCATGATAGGAAAATTTATTCACACATCATGTCAAAAAGGCTTTGCACTTACATCTGACCATGATAGGAAAATTTATTCACACATCATGTCAGAAAGGCTCTCAGTCCCAGACTGAACTTCCTGGTAACTGACCAGATTCCTCCATTATACCAGCGAATGGAATCTCAGCACTTAAGCTGAGCTTCAGTCCCAAACTGAAATTCATGGTAACTGACTAGGTTCCTTCATTCTAAGAATGGAATTCAACACTTGTATCTGATCATGTAGGAAACAATCCTACAGTCACATCAGAATGGCTCAACGCACACATCTGACATGGAAGGAACCAATCCTCTCACCATGATAGAATGGCTCAGCCCTTATACCTGACCATTGAAGGAACCAAGCCTTCACCATGTAATAATGGCTCACGGACTCATCACTTCCCCTTGGAGGGAATCATGAACTGGAGAACACCAGGCTTCTCCCTTAAGTATTCAAACTTCAATTTGGCCAATGGCTTAGTCAACACATCAGCTATCTATTCATCCGTCGCAACATACTAGAGCTTCACTACTCCTCTCTACACCATACCCCTAATAGAGTGATATTTGATCTCAATATGCTTCGGCTTTTCATGGAACACTGAGTTCTCAGACAACTTCGCACATCTCTGGTTGTCGCAATATATACAAGTAGCATCCAACTAGAGATCAAATAAATTAGACAGTAGCTTCCTCAGCCATACTACCTCACAACTAGCTGAACAAGCTACGACATACTCTACTTTAGCTGTACTCAGTGCCACACAAGACTGTTTCTTGCTAAACCAAGAGATCATACCTGATCCCATACTGAAGCAGCACCTTGAAGTGCTCTTCCTATCGATGGCACTGCCTTCCGAATCTGAATCAACATAACCTTATAGGTTAATCTTCTGAATCACCTCTTACTTGAGCCCATAATCGGCTGTACTGCTCAGTTACCTCAAAATAAACTTTGCAACAATCAAGTGAACATGTCTTGGATCTGTCAGGAACTGGCTCAAGGTGTTCACATCAAAGAAAACATCTGGTCTCGTATTCGTCAGGTACATCAAGGACCCAATCATCTGACGATACATCGTAGCATCAACTGCTTCTGATGAAGCATCAATCAATAGCTTTAGATTTGATACCATAGGTATGGTCATGGCCTTGCAATTCATCATCTTGAATCTCTTTAGGATCTCTACCATATACTTCCCTTGTTCTAGGGAAATTCCATCCGCATTCTGCCACACCTCCATGCCTAGAAAATAGTGCATCATATCCAAGTCCTTCATCTTGAACTCAGCAACAAGCTTCCTTCTTGCAACTTTAATGAGTTCCTCTTTTCTATCAGGAACAAGTCATCGACATAAAAAATGAGCATCACTGGTCTTCCACCTTCAACCTTGAAGAAACGGTTGGAATCCGCTTTACTCTCAGTAAAGCCTAGAATCATCAGTAAGCTATCCATCCTGTTGTACCATGTCAAACCTTAGGATATTCTGTAGTCACTCCCTGTGAAGTGGACCATCATTCTCCGTCTATCTTTCGTACTCTATGCACTAAAACATTCTCTACCGGAATGACAAGTAGCTTCCTCTGCTACTAATATTCTATGTATCCATCTAGGGTCACAGGATACCAAGGTCCTCTATATTGAACTTTTCAAAAGTTCTTCTCGCACCCATTTGTGAGATTGTCATCCTCTATAAACTTTCATCTTCAACCTTATAGCAAAGGTTTAGATCTTCATCAAGCTCTTCATGTGTGTGTTATCCCATGGGTGTCTTCTGAGCTCGTACAATGCCTTCGTTCATTTGCATACATAATTCTGCCTGTCATGTGTCTCAACTCCCACTTGCTACAAATGTCTCTTCGTAGTCTATTCCTTCCTTTCGTGAGAAGCCTTGTGCTATGAATCTTGCCTTGTATCCCACGATGTTTCCATCTACTGCATGATGGAACTACGAACTTCCCTGCATGTATTGGTACTGCATCGTAGACATCATTCTGCTTGAACTGGTCTTCCCTTTCTTCTTGGTTACTTCTTCATGGGTGGAAGGTTCTGCATCAATGATGTAACTGCATTCGTCATATTATTCTTCATCTTGAACTATCGTCACTTGTTCTTCGGAACAAGTCTCATCCTTCTTTTCTTGTAGTTGATTTTACGCGATCTTTCCTACAAGTCAAATGCATTAGTTGTATTGTTAGAAACATTTCATAGGGTATATTCATAATGAAAAGTTCTTTTGCATCAAGATATAGGATTATGCAACTATTTTAGCCAATACAACATTCATCCATATCTCGCAGAAACTTTCTAGATGCCTTCCATCTCTACTAGGACAACATTGATATTGTGCACTAATCCAATATGTCATCAAAGAGGTTTCATTCTAGATAAGTAGCAATGGAGAGTTGTATAGCACCATGTAATGTCCCTCTTATGCACCCCATGAAAATTCAGATTTTCGGAATGTATGATGTACTCATTCTTCTGGTGTGGAGCTCAAGGCCAAGGCCGCGCCAGAAGAAAAATAATAAAAATCAATAAAGTCAAAAGATCCAAGTTGTAGGCTTAGGATCTGGTCGCAGCTTAATAATGGGAAAATTAAGCCCTTGAAGGCAAAGGGGTAAGATTAGGGACCTCCTATTTATTTCCGTAATCAGCCCAAACTAAAATACCATAGGCTATCCTTTAGCTATAAGTATGTTTGAGCTAGGAGGGGAAGCCATGGTTAACAAGACCTTGGTAAAAATCCACGGAAGTGTAACCTGGGTTCTTCAAAAATTGCGACGTGGTGACAGGAGGAGGCTAGCTACCATAAACATTGGTAATTGCATAACGGTCAACAATGACAAGAACAACCTGATCATATATATATATATGAGTATATAAAAATATATGGAGTGCATACATAGGAACCTATATATATATATATAGAGGGAGATATATATATATATATATATATATATATATATATATATGTAGTCATATATGAATAAATATTTAAAAGGATAAAAGATCCGAAATAAATTGTTTACATAAACCATTAAACGGATAAAATAAATATATTAATCAGATTGTATATATATATATAAAGCGATATATATATATAATCCATTAATGTGACAATGATGGTTTAATAAACAACTTTCTCCTCTACATAGTTGATGCGGATGGTTGAGAATAAGAATACAAAGGATATACCTATTAAACTATATGTTATGAAGGTTATACCTTAAAATCAAAAGAAATTATGGGGGCACCATTATGTATAACGATAGTAACACAATGCTATCATCGCTGAGTGATGTATAAGTCAACATGAGTAGATGAGGACCTTGCGCATTAATGAGAATTTCAGGGTGCAAATTTCTTGGAGAGAATCAAGGGAATTATTCCCGTAACAAGAAATTCTTTACCTTAGGACTTATTAAATTTGCAGGCTGTTGCAGCAAACTTTATGCCACTCTGCTTGTGCGAAGCAAAAAAAGGGAAAACACCTTAATATGCCAACATCTATCCAGCGATGGAGAGATGAATCTCTGCCTTTAAAAAGGGGATTTTTCTACATTTGCAAGGGGGTGGGCGTGTTGTCATTGTGGAGCGATCTCTGCTTATACCACAGGGCCAACATTAGCCGGGAAAAAGAGGGCTTTTGAGGTGGTTGAGCGAGTGTTAGATCCTGTAGATTTGTTTGGAGGATAGATTGGGCATGGCAGATCCTCAGATACGAGTCATCTATTGATCGAGCGCGGGCATCCCTGGTATATGCAATTTAAATTTTTGTTCAGTCTCCTATTTCCATTTGGATGGTCCAATTTGGTATCGCAGCATATGCATTGTTGTTTTTTTTATATAGCTTTGTTAAGCTTTAAGCTATACCAAGTTAAAGCACAAACCCCAGCGTATCATAGGAAGATTTCAGCACGTGCTAAGGGTTTCCTTACGCCTCTGTCATATTTGTAGGTTACGCCCATCTAGAGCACGAGCCTTGTCCAGCTTGAGCCGTGCCCCTTTATTTTGTTTTAACTCTGTCCGCTAGTGTGTTGTAGACAGTTTTAGCCATGAATTCATGTAACTGTCTAGCTTGAGCGATGACCTGGTGCTGCTATCGAGCCTGAGCCGCGACCTCCCTGCTAGCTGTTAGATGAGGGCGATGACCCCCTGTACGCTGCTGGGTTGATTTATATCTTGAGCTGCTCCTCGACCGAACTGTGGTCTATGTTTGATTTGGGTCGTGACCTGTATGTTACTCCTAGACGGAGCCATGACTGCGGGACGTGGCCCCATGTTTATCCATCCAACACGATTCTGTATTTTTAACCTATCTGATTTCTATCCAGCCAGGTGTATCGGATTTTGTGTTACTTTCTTTGGCAATCAGAGTGGTAACGACTTACCTTCTCGCGAGAAAAACATTCTTGGTGGTTGAGCGGTTGGGTGCGTGGCGCCCTTCATCCTGCATCCCTGGTTTTTAATTGGTACATCCCACCATTTCACCTTGTGAGTGTTTGAATCGGTCAAATCGTAATCATGAGCTACAAGCACCGTAAATTTACTCACTTGGGCCGTGACTGAACTGGGATTCCTTTCTGGCTGGCCGTGGCCTTGAATACTACTGTAGGATTGTGTTCGGGTAAAATAACTTAATAATAATGAACAAGGAATTGCGACTACCATAATAACAGCGAACCCAGGTGTTTTGTCTCAACAAAATGCTTATAGAATATGCGACTCCCCTGGATATGATTAATCTTAATTATAAGACAACTATTGGTTTTATTAAAGGTTACTTAAAGACTGCCGATAGTCTCAATAACAGTGAACGTAGGTGTTTGTCTCAATAAATGCCTATGAAATATGCAACTCGCCTTGATAAGATTCATCATAGTCATAAGACAGTTTTTATTATTAAAAGACTGCTGATAGTCTTAACAACAGTGAACGTAGGTGTTCTGTCTTAATAAAATCCTTGTAAAGTCTGCGACTGGCCTTGGAAATATTGAACATAAATATAAAGACGGCCATCTATCTTAACTAATTGGAATAAAGACGAATGTGTCACACTAAGGTTGTTTACTCAAAGGCAATAAGGAGCAATACGACTCTGATTATAGTATCTGGATTTGCATATGGTTATGAGGATGAGTTAGAGTGAACATAGAGCTAACTTTTCCCACCTGGGTATGTGGCATTAAGGCCATGATTATTAATTAGTTTGTATGGGAGGTAACCCTAGTCTGTATTTGAAAGGATCGTTCGTTGAATACAGTGGCAGGGATAATGAAATACTTTGTGAGGAGTACTTGTTTTTGAACAAAAACGTGCATGCAACCGAGTTGTTGCAGATTGTAACCAGCCCTTTTGGAAATAATATTACATGACGCTACAGATTGGTGGATGTAACCCCGGGTTTGGGGTGAACCACATACATCCTTGTTCTCTGTGTGATTGGTTCTTGTATTTTTGTGTTTTATTGAATTGCATGTTGGGAAAGATTGCTGATATTTGTTGAAGTTCACGATGTAAAGAAATATTGTTCATATATGTTGAAATTCATGATGTTAAGAAGGATTGTCTATGCTTCGCTATTTAACATTATAAGACTAGTCTGCAACATGCTGGATATTCAGTCTTCAAGTCCTTTAGAATTTACATAAAGTACTGATTTTTTACAATGTGTATGTCTGCCCCCTTCTATGTTCTGAACTAAAGTCTTTCTCTGGGATACACACAAATTGTAATGCCTTATATATTGAGTTGTGGCAAAGGGGAACGTATTACTTAGTCTTGATTCATGATGTTTCGATGAATGATTTTACTAGTGGCTAGTGGCACTTTTTAAAACTTACCATTTTCACACCTAATGGCATTGAGGTATGGCACTGAGGTATAGGAGGTACATTACACACCATGAGATACTTACCCGTCACATGCATATTAGTAGTATACTGTCATTCATGCAAACATTCTATCATGCATAATACATCAACTGAATATAAACAAATGCATAACAAAAACAATATCAAGAAATGACAATTGAATACTTATATTTATTTGTTTCGTGGGTAGACTCCTTCTTTCAGCTTCATCATCTTCTTCATTCATATCAGCATCATTTCTTATCCAAATGCTCAAGATGGATAAGAGGCTCTTCAAGAATTGAGTCCTTTGTACTCATCATCGCTTGAGGGATATTCTTTAGGGTGAGAGCTTGATCTTCAGTTGCTCCCATTTTCTCTTCTCTTATTATTATTTGAGCTTCTTCTTCTTCCTAGAGTCTGTCGAAAGTATTTACTTCCTTCTGGAACACATTCCTCGCATGAATGAATCCCATGATCCTCGGAGGCCATTCAAGGTCGCTATCACTACTTCTGCATTCTCCACTTCTTCTTCTACTAGTACAAGTTGTTCTTTGATTTGAGAGACCCTTGTAAAGTATGATTGTATGGTCTCTGCATTGTGGATCTTACATTCTTCAACTGTTTTCTCAAAGTCATATTTTGATTTATGTTCTTCCCTTCAAATAGCTTGGTAAAGGAATCAAACATCTTCAATGTCTTTAGGGAAGACACTTGTGGTACAATTTGATCCTTGATTGAATCAACAATGATCTTCTTGGCCTTGACCAAGTTCTTCTTATGTAATGATTTTAGCCTCCTCTCCCTTTAGAACTAAAACCTCTCTACTTATGTAGGTGTCCAATTCATTTCCTTCAAGAACTAGTGACATCCTATACTTCCAAGCTTGGAATTTTTCAGCCTCACCAACCTTTTCATCAAGCTGATGTGATAGATCACTTTGAAATGAGAACCTCAAATGAAAATAGCAAAAGATTAGATCTTATCGATTTGAGGTGTCCGTCCCGGTTCGAGAGTTGGCCGATTTAGGGTTTGTTAGAGAAACCCTAATTTTTAAAACTTGGAATCTTTCAGATATGATTGGATCGAAAGATAGACCTCTTCAAGGAAAGCTATCCAATGTACTCCTTTTCTAAAAACAGTGGAGGGAAACTCCCATAACAGGAAGCCCTAGTTTACCAATTTCTTCTACACAAATGTCTGATATTGTTTCTATGGTATCTCTGAAAGTATTGCTCCTCCGTGTCTGAAAACTTGCACAGAGGTATCCTCGCCTATCCCTATTTGAACACAATGGGTTTTATCAGAATTTGTTTCACGAATTGGGACTTTTGATCATTTCCCCAAGGTGACTTGTTTTAGGACTGTTCAGCATAGCGAAGTTGTATGGACTGCCACATGTCACTGTTTCCTATTTAGGATATGAAACTTCCACCACTGAAAGTAAAATCCATGCCATTTCTGTAAAATCTTGTGAAATTTAATTTTGACCTTGGTAGCGCGAGAGATAGCAATTCTCCCCACGTGTCGTGAGGAGGATGAATCGTGGAAGAGGGTGGAACCCTAACTTGGAGGAATCATATCTCTTAGAATATAGTGCATATGAGGCTGAAACTTGGACAGAGTGTACATTAGGATTTTATTGTCTCCCTGTGAATGTTTCACCCCCTAAAACTTTTACAATCCTAAGATATAGCGAATTTACCAAAACTTATCAGTTTTAGTATTTAGGGTTTTTCCAGCTCTGGGTCAAACTAGGGTTTGACTTTCCTGGATTTACATGCAACAAAAAAATATCGACCCAGGTCTCTAAAATTTGATATTGATGAGGATAAAAATCCTATGCAGGCTCACTCAAAAATTCTTCTTTTGTAAAAAGCCCTAATTTGTCGCACCAAAAACTGAAAATGCTCAGAATCGAATTCCGCTTCAATGAAAAGATGCGCCTTTAAATGGAGAGTCGACATAGCATACCTTTGCTGATGGATTTTTGAGAGACACCCAAAAAGTAATAATCCCTATCTTCTGCAGCTGCACAATGTCTTCTTCTCAGGTTAGCTTTGATACCATGTTATATTTTTATCATTTAAGCAATATGATCTTAGGATATTATCTGAGAGAATAACATGCACAACAATAAACACAAGAGACAAGAGACACAGAATTTTCCTTGGGGAAACCATAAAGGAGAAAACCCTGCAACTTGCTCAGAGATAGAATGAGCAACAATGGCAGCAATAAAACCCAAAAACATAACGATGATCTCCAACAGCTTGTTCTCTCTCTCTCTCTTGAGAGAGCTTCTCCTCTCTCAGTCATGCAGCCTAGTGACTGAGTATGTGTATGATAAATAGAGAGTCTCACTCTCAATTTATATTCTTCCATTCACTTAACCTTTAACTCTATTATGTAGGATTGAGTAATCCTAACTCAGTTATTTAGGCTCGAGTAACTATAACTGGGGTACTAATGACCCAACTTACATTAACTCACCGAGGCCCGACTTCTCTTGGAGAGTTTAATAACCCTAGTATCCCACAACTGTGGGGACTTTAAAATATTTGTAAAAGCTATCAAATCCCTACGAATTTTGATAATTGTAATCTTATCCTATAAACATATTTAAAAACATAAATAAATATGATATAAGGTGAACCTCTTACCTCCAGTTACATAGCTTGTAATGGCTCTATACCCTGCACACTTCAACACAAAATTAATATGAATACTTTTTTTTTTGACCGGTGGAATGGTAACTCGGTAACCTCAGAACTACCACGTTCCTCCCAACCTTGACTTGGAACCATTCCTAGTTCTGAATTGGATCTCGCAAGCTAGATCTAACATGCAAGAGAAAACTGGAACTCCTAAGGCTGAGGCTGCTGGTATTTGGAAGTTAGTCTCTATATTCTCTAAGTGTTGGGTTTGAAAATTCTCTCCATTCCCATCGAGAATAATGATCAGATATATCCGTAAACCTTCTCTTGTATTTTTCTCTTACATATATTCTTTGGAAAAGGGGGAGTTGGTTAGCTTCAGTTAAATCAAGATTTTAATATTTTCTTGAAAATAATTCTTAGTTTGATTTGTATGTAATATATATTA
>LPNX010343024.1:22385-33945 GCA_001517045.1 Pseudotsuga menziesii
TGGAAGCCCAAACCTAAAACCAAAGCAGCCAATTCATCCACCACATAGGTTGGAAAAACGGTGCCCGCCATAATTCTAAATTTAAATCACGCCTGCGCATAGTCTAAAAAGTAACGTGCACTCTCTAGAACCGTGATCGTGCCTCTAAGTGTGTACACTTTAAACACGCATGTGCGCATATGTTTAGTTGAAAGTTTGCTTTGATTTTATTTTCAAGCATTTGCAATGGAATGATGATGATGACCTTGAGGATGATGATGAATAATGATGGTGACGATGATGAGAATGATGAGAATGATGATGATGAGGATGGTGACTATGATATGATGATAATGATGATGATCACGATGACTATGACTATGATGACGATGATTGTGATGATGATGATGATAATGATTATGATGATGTTGATGACGATGATGATGACAACGATGATGATGATGATGGCCATGATGATGATGACCATGACGACGATGATAAACAACGATGACGATGACGATGACGATGACGATGATGACTATGATGATGATGATAATGATCACGGATAGTATGACTATGATTATGATGATTATGATGATGATTACGATGATGATTGCTATGATGGTGATGATAATAATGATGATGATGATGACAATGATGATGATGAGGATGATGACTATGATGATGATGCTGAGGATGATAATGATGATGATGACAATGACGATGACGATGAACAATGATGGTGATGATGATGATGAGGATGATGACAATGATGATGCATGATGACTATGATGATGATGAGGATGAGGAGGAGGAGGAGGAGGAGGAGGAGGAGGAGGATGACGATGATGATGAGGAACAATGATGATGATGATAGGTTTAGTTGAAACTTTGCTTTGATTTTATTTTCAAGCATTTCCAATGTAATGATGATGATGACCATGGCGATGATGATGAGGAGGAGGAGGATGATGACAATAATGATGACGATGACGATGACGATGACGATGGTGATGAACAATGATGGTGATAATGATGATGAGGATGACGACAATGATGATGGTGAGGATGATGACTATGATGATGATGATGATGATGATGACGACGATGACAATGATGATGACTATGATAATGATGATGAATAATAATGGTGATGATGACGATGATGATGACGACGATGATGATGAGGAGGAGGAGGAGGAGGATGACGATGGCGATGATGTTGGCACAACCCCCAACAAAGCCTCGTTGACAAGGGTTCCACATCTATCGACGTCCTGTAGCGCGATCTCCTTGAGCACCGGCCCGAACAGGTTTTACCCTGCCTAGCAGTGTCTACAAAGCAGACGAGGTCTCACCTGAGGCATTTAAGGGAGATCTGTCATAGCTGAGTTTTTGAAAGTGGGAAATTGTTATATTTTTATCATTTAAGCAATATGATCTTAGGATATTATCTCAGAGAATAACATGCATAGCAATAAACACAAGAGACAAGGGACACAAAGAATTTTCCTCGGGGAAACCATAAAAAATAAAACCCCGCAACTTCCTCAAAGATAGAATGAGCACCAATGGCAGTAGTAAAAACTGAAAAGATAAAGATGATCTCCAACATCTTGCTCTCTCTATCTCTCTCTCTCTTGAGAGATCTTCTCCTCCCTCACTCATGCGCCGCAGTGAGAGAGTGTGTGTATGATAAAGAGAGAGTCTCACTCTCTATTTATATCCTTTCATTCACTTAAAATTTAGCTTTGTTATGTACGATCGAGTAATCTTAACTCAGTTATGTACGCTCGAGTAACTACAACTATGGTACTAACGACACGAATTACATTAACTCACCTAGGGTCGACTTCTCTAGGACAGTCTAATAACCCTAGTGCTCCACAACCGTTTGGAATTTAACCCTTGATCAATAGAAGTGTTACCCATAATGACTTTACATGACTTATTTACATTATTGAATTTTCTAATCAGAACATCGAGGCATGACATGACTAAATTACATTATAGATACTTCCTGGAATAAACATCGGGGTACAATACATAAGATATACTAGTGAATACATTCTGAAGTTACAAATACATCAGCACTCCCTCTTAACTAGGAAGGTATTCTCTCGACACAATTTATTAGCACAAGTATTCTTCTCTATATCATCTAGATCATCATCAAGTCATCTTCATCTTCAAGTCATCTTCATTGTCAAGTCATATTCATCAAGTCTGGATCATCACTGGATCATCATCAAATATAGATCATCATTGGATTATCATCATCATCACTACTTCCGCTATCTCAATCAAATGGCGCTATCTATTCGTTCTTCTCATCACAGTAAGTTCTATAGAGCCAACCCTTTTTCATGTTAGTTGTAGGCCTAGCCTCCAAGTAGGTCTTCATCTTCTTTAGAACTTATATCTGACAATGATAGGAAACTCATTCACACATCATGTTAGGAAGGCTCTGCTCTTATATCTGACCATGATAGGAAACTTTATTCACACATCATGTCAGAAAGGATTTGCACTTACATCTAACCATCATAGGAAAATTTATTCACACATCATGTCAGAAAGGCTCTGCACTTACATCTGACCATGATAGGAAAATTTATTCACACATCATGTCAAAAAGGCTTTGCACTTACATCTGACCATGATAGGAAAATTTATTCACACATCATGTCAAAAAGGCTTTGCACTTACATCTGACCATGATAGGAAAATTTATTCACACATCATGTCAGAAAGGCTCTCAGTCCCAAACTAAAATTCCCGGTAACTGACCAGGTTCCTCCATTATCCCAGAGAATGGCGTCTCAGCACTTAAGCTGAGCTTCAGTCCTAGGCTGAAATTCATGGTAACTGACCAGGTTCCTTCATTCAGAGAATGGCATTCAACACTTGTATCTAATCATGTAGGAAACAATCCTATAATCACATCAGGATGGCTCAGCGCACACATATGACATGGAAGGAACCAATCCTCTCACCATGATAGAATGGCTCAGCCCTTATATTTGACCAGTGAAGGAACCAATCCTTCACCATGTAGAAATGGCTCACGGACTCATCACTTCCCCTTGGAGGGAATCATGATCTGGAGAACACCAGACTTCTCCCTTAAGTATTCAAACTTCACTTTGGCCAATGGCTTAGTCAACACATCAGCTATCTGTTCATTCGACGCAACATACTAGAGCTTCACTACTCCTCTCTACACCATACCCCCGATAGAGAGATATTTGATCTCAATATGCTTCGACTTGTCATGGAACACTAGGTTCTCAGACAACTTCGCACAACTCTGGTTGTCACAATATATACAAGTAGCATCCAACTAGAGATCAAATAAATCAGACAGTAGCTTCCTCAGCCATACTGCCTCATAACTAGCTGAACAAGCTACAAGATACTCTGCTTCACCAGTACTTAGTGCCACACAAGACTGTTTCCTGCTAAACCAAGAGATCATACCTGATCCGATACTGAAGCAGCACCTTGAAGTTCTCTTCCTATCAATGGCACTGCCTTCCGAATCTGAATCAACATAACCTTCCAGGTTAATCTTCTGAATCGCCTCATACTTGAGTCCATAATCAACTGTACCGCTCAGGTACCTCAAAATATGCTTTGCAACAATCAAGTGAACATGTCTTGGATCTGTCAGGAACTGGCTCAAGGTGTTCACAGCAAAGAAAATATCTGGTCTCGTATTCGTCAGGTACATCAAGGACCCAAACATCTGATGATACATCGTAGCATCAACCACTTCTGATGAAGCATCACTCAATAGTTTTAGATTTGATACCATAGGTGTGGTCATGGCGTTGCAATTCATCATCTTGAATCTCTTTAGGATCTCTACCATATACTTCCCTTGTTCCAGGGAAATTCCATCCACATTCTCCCACACCTCCATGCCTAGAAAATATAGCATCATATCCAAGTCCTTCATCTTGAACTCAACAACAAGCTTCCTTCTTGCAACTTTAATGAGTTCCTCTTTTCTATCAGGAACAAGTCATCGACATATAACAGGAGCATCACTAGTCTTCCACCTTCAACCTTGAAGAAAAGGTTGGAATCCGCTTTACTCTCAGTAAAGCCTAGAATCATCAGTAAGTTGTCCATCCTGTTGTACCATGTCAAACCTCAGAATATTATGTAGTCACTCCCTTTGAAGTGGAGCATCATTCTCCCTCTGTCTTTCGTACTCTATGCACTAAAACATTCTCTACCGGAATGACAACTAGCTTCCTATGCTACTAATATTCTATGTATCCATCTAGGGTCACAGGATACCAAGATCCTCTATCTTGAACTTTTCAAAAGTTCTTCTCGCACCCATCTATGAGATTGTCATCCTCTATAAAATTTCATCTTCAACCTTATAGCAAAGGTTCAGATCTTCATCAAGCTCTTCATGTGTGTGTTATCCCATGGGTGTCTTCTGAGCTCGTACAATGCCTTCTTTCATTTCCATACATAATTCTACCTGTCATGTGTCTCAACTCCCACTGGCTACAAATGTCTCTTCGTAGTCTATTCCTTCCTTTCGTGAGAAGCCTTGTGCTATGAATCTTGCCTTGTATCCCACGATGTTTCCATCTACTACATGATGGAACTACAAAATTCCCTTCATGTATCAATACTGCATCCTAGACATCATTCTGCTTGAACTGTTCTTCCCTTTCCTCTTGGTTACTTCTTCATGGCTGGAAGGTTCTGCATCAATGATGTAACTGCATTCGTCATATTATTCTTCATCTTGAACTGTCGTCACTTGTTCTTCGGAACAAGTCTCATCCTTATTTTCTTGTAGGTGATTTTACGCGATCTTTCCTACAAGTCAAATGCATTAGTTGTATGGTTAGAAACATTTCATAGGGTATATTCATAATGAAAAGTTCTTTTGCATTAAGATATAGGATTATGCAACTATTTTAGCCAATACAACATTCATCCATATCTCACAGAAACTTTCTAGATGCCTTCCATCTATACTAGGACAACATTGATATTGTGCACTAATCCAATATGTCATCAAAGAGGTTTCATTCTAGATAAGTAGGAATGGAGAGTTGTATAGCACCATGAGATACTTACCCATCACATGCATATTAGTAGTATAATGTCATTCATGCAAACATTCTATCATGCATAATACATCAACTGAATATAAACAAATGCATAACAAAAACAATATCAAGAAATGACAATTGAATACTTATCTTTATTTGTTTCGTGGGTAGACTCCTTCTTTCAGCTTCATCATCTTCTTCATTCATATCAGCATCATTACTTATCCAAATGCTCAAGATGGATAAGAGGCTCTTCAAGAACTGAGTCCTTTGTATTCATCATCGCTTGAGGGATATTCTTTGGGGTGAGAGCTTGATCTTCAGTTGCTCCCATTTTCTCTTCTCTTATTATGAGTCGAACTTCTTCTTCTTCCCAGATTCTATCGAAAGTATTTACTTCCTTCTGGAACACATTCCTTGCATGAATGAATCCCATGATCCTGGGAGGCCATTCAAGGTGGCTATCACTACTTTTGCATTCTCCACTTCTTCTTCTACTACTACAAGTTGTTCTTTGATTTGAGAGACCCTCATAAAGTATGATTGTATGGTCTCTGCATTGTGAATCTTACATTCTTCAACTGTTTTCTCAAAGTCATATTCTGATTTATGTTCTTCCCTTCAAATAGCTTGGTAAAGGAATCAAACATCTTCAGTGTCTTTGGGGAAGACACTCGTGGTACAATTTGATCCGTGATTGAATCAACAATGATCTTCTTGGCCTTGACCAAGTTCTTCTTATGTAAGGATTTTAGCCTCGTCTCCCTCTAGAACTAAAACCTCTCTACTTGTGTAGGTGTCCAATTCATTTCCTTCAAGAACTAGTGACATCCCATACTTCCAAGCTTGGAATTTTTCAGCCTCACCAACCTTTTCATCAAGCTGATGTGATAGAACACTTTGAAATGAGAACCTCAAATGAAAATAGCAAAAGATTAGATCTTATCGATTTGAGGTGTCCATCCTGGTTCGAGAGTTGGCTGATTTAGGGGTTGTTAGAGAAACCTTAATTTTTAAAACTTGGAATCTTTCAGATATGATTGGATAGAAAGATAGACCTCTTCAAGGCAAGATATCCAATGTACTCCTTTTCTCAAAACAGTGGAGGGAAACTCCCAGAACAGGAAGACCTAGTTTACCAATTTCTTCTACACAAATGTCTAATACTGTTTCTATGGTATCTCTAAAAGTATTGCTCCTCTGTGTCTCAAAACTTGCACAGTGGTATCCTCACCTGTCCCTATTCAAACACAACAGGTTCTATCAGAATTTGTTGTACGAATTGGGACTTTTGATCATTTCCCCAAGGTGACTTGTTTTAGGACTGTTCAGCATAGCGAAGTTGTATGGACTGCCACATGTCACTGTTTCATATTTAGGATATGAAACTTCCACCACTGAAAGTAAAATCCACGCCATTTCTGTAAAATCTTGTGAAATTTAATTTTGACCTTGGTAGCGTGAGATATAGCAATTCTCCCCACGTGTCCTGATTAAGGATGAATCCTTGAAGAGGCTAGAACCCTAAATTGGAGGAATCATATCTCTTAGAATATAGCGAATATGAGGCTGAAACTTGGACAGAGTGTACATTAGGATTTTATTGTCTCCCTGTAAATGTTTCGCCCCCTAAAACTTTTACAATCCTGAGAGATAGAGAATTTACCAAAACTTATGAGTTTTAGTATTTAAGGTTTTTCCAGCTCGGGGTCAAACTAGGGTTTGACTTTCTTGGATTTACACAGAACCAAAAATATCGACCGAGGTCTCTAAACTTTGATTTTGATGAGGAGAGAAATCCTATGTGGGCTCACTCAAAAATTCTTCTTTGGTAAAAAGCCCTAAATTGTCACACCAAAAACTGAAAATGCTCAGAATCCAATTTCGCTTCGATGAAAATATGCACCTTTAAATGGAGAGTCGGCCTAGCATACCTTTGCTGATGGATTTTGGAGAGAGACCCAAAAAGAAATAATCCCTAGCTTCTGCAACTGCACAATGTCTTCTTCTCAGGTTAGCTTTGATACCGTGTTATATTTTTATCATTTAAGCTATATGATCTTAGGATATTATCTGAGAGAATAACATGCACAACAATAAACACAAGAGACAAGAGACACAGAATTTTCCTTGGGGAAACCATAAAGGAGAAAACCCTGCAACTTGCTCAGAGATAGAATGAGTAGCAATGGCAGCAGTAAAACCAAAAAACATAAAGATGATCTCCAACAGCTTGTTCTCTCTCTCTCTCTCTTGAGAGAGCTTCTCCTCTCTCAGTCATGCACCCTAGTGACTGAGTGTGTGTATGATAAATAGAGAGTCTCACTCTCTATTTATATTCTTCCATTCACTTAACCTTTAACTCTATTACGTAGGCTCGAGTAATCCTAACTCAGTTATGTAGGCTCGAGTAACTACAACTGGGGTATTAATGACCCAACTTACATTAACTCACCTAGGGCCGACTTCTCTTGTAGAGTTTAATAACCCTAGTGTCCCACGACTGTGGGGACTTTAAGATATTTGTAAAAGCTATCAAATCCCTGCGAATCTTGAGTCGGTAGCAAACAACTTAATTACTAATTGCAACACTTCTTATAAATACTCATACTAGTGCTCTTCATTTTGTGTTTATTCAAAATATCCACGTCATAAAAGAATACAATTACTTGTAGTAATCTATTATTACACAAAAGAAATATAACTTCTTCTCTTTTGAAAATTGCTTTAGGTGTGATGGGGTGCAATGAGCGTGAACTATTATATCTTTAATATGATAAGTGTACTTTGCAATAATTTGAATGATAAAGGGTGTTTTTTTTTAATTTTTCAAAGAAGTGAAAGGGGTAATTAAGGGTGATTATTTTAACCAATCCATTATTAAAATTCAATAGTTGTATAAAAGTGTTAGACAATCTTATCAAAGTTTAGAAAATCTTATGTCTATATAGTATATATAACAATTTGCAAATAAACTTTTAACGAGCAACAAATGAACAAACAACGGTTATAGAGAATGAATTAATAACAAGTTGAATGTTCATGAAATGTTTAAGAGCTAAGGTATTTGAATTTTAGTAAACATCAATAGTAATAGCATACCTTGTGACTCTTATACTTAGATTAGTGAGGTGTTTACAACTTAGTATGGAGGAGATGTTTTACTTTTTGTCATGTTACATAACATAAAGTTCTCATGTGAGCTCATAACTTATAAAAAATAAAAAGTAATAAAAATTTTATTTAGACTCATAAAAATATTAAAGCCAAAATTGATCCATCTTAAATATAAATCTATTAAGGATTGACACCAATCCAGTTTATTAAGAGATCAAATTTCTTGAAGTGTTTTTTTTTCACTTCATTTTTTTACATAATAAAACATTTACGCCTTAAAAATCGGATCCCTTTTGATGCTTAAGAGATCTAGGTATAAATTCAACTGTATTATATAGATTGTTGTACATCTTTATAGGCAAATGTATGATATAATGTAGTGTTAGTAGAAACAAAATGTAATAAAATTAAAATTTAGATAATAATAATAAAATAAAGAATTCCATATTTGTTTTTGGGATAACGAAAATAAAATCAAAGTTTCTTAATATTTAATAGACTATGTAAATTTTTTTTTTAATTTTTAGGAACATAAATTGTTATCCAACAAGTATTGATCATTTTAAATGTGGATCTGACAATTTTTTTGTTGTTGCACCTACAAGAGGCAGGTGTTCATACCATAGATCCATCTTAAATCTTGATGGATCCGAGCATAGATCCATACCATAGATCCATCTTAAATCTCGATGGATCCGAGCATAGATCCATGGATGGTTGTGTTTGATAGATCGAGTATAAGATGGATCCTAGAGAAAAAATTATACATCCAAAAATTGGATTCTCTTTTGTGATTGATAGATCTATGTTGGTTTTAATTTATTTATTTTACTAGGACATCTACAAGTAAAGTGGCCTATGAACTTGGATTGGCCTAGCCAACCACTTAGTTTTGTGGAGATACTGGGCTTTAAATAAAGGATGAAATATATATTTTTCTATTAAAGTGATTAGTTTATTAGTTATCCATTATTCATACTAGATCATTATACTAACTAATATAAATATAAAACAAATACTATTTAATTAAAAAAAATGTTATAAAAAAATAAAAACAAATTGTTACGCTTTCTTTAACCACTTCTTAATGAAGCTTATTTAAATCTTAATAAAGATGCATTTAAGCATAACAAGATACATCAATGATGAAATGAATCCCAAGTGAATCCCATCTATACACATGGTACACTCGGTTTAATCTTGGTACACTCGGTTTAATCTTGTTGATGAAGATGATAAGATAATATATAAACTAGAAGTAATGAACTAAAATAAATTTTTTTAATTACTTTTTATTTTTGATAAATTATTAGCAAGTTTTTTTTTCTTTTTTTTAAATTTAAATTTAAATTTTAAACATTCCATCATAGTAATAGTTAAGTAGAAATAAATTTTAATTAAAAATTTAATAATAACTTTTAAATAATAGAAATAAGTAATAAGTAAAACCCTCTAAAGGAATTAAAAAGTAAAACAATGCAAAAATAGTTTTAAAAAAAGTAAAACAATGTAAAAAAATAAAAATAAAAACAAGATGTAGATCAATCCTTTTTTAAACCTATCTAAGTGATAGACAAGTAAAAAGGTTTGTATCTCTAGGGATTTGATCCCTTTAGTTTTAATGTCATGTTACATAAAGTTTCATGACAACACCTCACTCGTCTTGGTGCAATGAATAACACTTTTAAGCTCCATTCCAAAATACCAAGTAGCAAATATTCTGTATTCTCCATTAGTATTAATCCTATACAAAAATCATAAAAGACATTGTTTAAATCCATAAATTAAATCATGATAATACATTTACTACAGGTTAAGAAAGTCGTTGTTGGTATTCCAATTGCGATCAATGTTCAAATTTAAACTCTTCCCCGCCCTTCCAACGGGTTCTATCCCTTCCTAGAAGTGTAAAGTTAAAATTGCCCTTATTTTTTTTTTAATTTGAATTTTACCCTTCCAATTAAGAAGGACATAATTTATATCAACATTTGAAAAGAAGGGTAACATTTGAAATTACCCGTCCATATAAATTTTGGATTATGTTGAATTTACGATGTTATAAATTTTGACTCATCATTCAAAATATTGGAAATATTATCGATTATAATCACTCACTCAGTCACATCGCACTCACCGCTTAGTCGTGCACAGTGGCAAGTGATGACTAGCTACTATGAGGAACTCCCCTGTGGGATATGACTCTAACTCTCGGGTCACTTGGGGCTACGATTTAAGGTGCGACAATGTGTGAGTGACTGCAATTGTAAGAATAGAGAACCACTAGTAAGCCCAAAACATGCCCAAAACTTTGTGCATATTATCTATGTGAACCTTGCTACCAATGTCCATTCATTTTTTTGTCAAAATTAAATTCAAATGGATGATTTAATGAGTCATCCTCTACAGTACTTCATCCAACTATAAACAACAGTCAATGGCATGCATATAGGATCACAAACCATGCAAAGGATGATTTATGCATTGATATAGAGAGGTGGCACTTGGAACACTATATAGAGAAACAATGAGTTAGCAAAAAAATGGACCACAACACCCCAATGGTTATTGATGAAATTAAACAAAACAATTTTGGCTCAAGAATAGTTTTCCATTTCATGGGCGGCATCATCATCATGTAATCTCCATCCGCCCTTCCAAACATTTGTGGTTTCTCACCACATTTGTCATCGGTCCTCACCAACAAAATAAATATAAAAATTACTTGTATTTACATCCTCTTCTCTTTAAATCCTCATGTCATATTCATAAATAAGGATTACTATGGAGGCACATCCTCACCTTAAAACATCAACTGGGTTATGGAACATAGACAACCATAAAATATCAAATGTGTGGAGACACAAAGAGTAAGATACAACCATAAGTAAGTCTTATATTAAATTTACCATATAAGTCTTTAATTGGCACTATTGACACGTTGGATTGTTGTGATCTTCTTATCACTCCTAACCAATGTGATTGCAAAGAACTTTTAGAAGGTGAAGTAAATAATTTTACGTCTTCTTCCTCATTCTCATGCCTTTTGGTTAGAGAATAAGCAAGGTAGTGGCCTTCATCAACATCGAAAACAGTTTCAACATAGAGGTAGAGACATTAATTTTTTTAGAACACCGAGCTCTTAATTAGTCACACCTATATGGTTTTCAAATCCAACCTTCAACAAACTTCTTTGGTGTTCTCATTTAATTTAAAAGGCAAATTGTCAAGACTTAGACATGGAGCGAATTGCAAGGCTTGAGTTGACTTACGATTGATTCCATTGCCTCTCCATCCCATCCATGTATGCTCTCACAACAAGTGTTGAAAAACGAAATTTGATGTAGTATCCAAGTGATGCTAGCACTCCTAGCTTGCTT
>LPNX010343024.1:36040-47461 GCA_001517045.1 Pseudotsuga menziesii
TCAAACAGAAAATAGAATCTCTGTCACTTCGATCTCGAGTTTACCGGACCAGAAGTCCCGGCCATCCAATGATCATTTTGCAGGACATGAAGCCATATTTGATGATTGTTTATTTCACTTGAAGGACCTGTTCTTTCCCGATTGTAATATGCTTCCCTGGCCATCTGACATTTCGACAGATTTTGCAGTAGAGGAGTTCTTCACGGAACCGCCTACATTGGACAGAGAGAGAAATCAGTTGGAATATATATGCTCTGATCAAAGCAATGTACAGTTCGTTAACAGTTCTACAGTCGCCATTGGTGAAGGAATGGAAGAGTTCTCGGATAGCACAGACCACGTAGACTGGATTCATGAAATCGGCTATGTAACGTGGAAAATGAACTCCGAATACATGTATGTTGTGCAGTAATTAATTTGACTCGGAGTACTTGCATTTGTTTGCAAAACCCTATCACTCCGTATTAATTTACTGAAATGAAATGTAATCAAGCCAGTTAAAGAAATAGAACGGGAAACCGAGGTAGGATGGATACCCTTGTATGTATTAATAGTACATGGTGTACATTAAAGTTGGTTTTATGGAATCTTTATTGTGTTGACAGTATTATAGATTTTTAGGAGAGGTTAGATATTGTTTCTAAAAATAGAAAGGAATTAAAAAAAAATATTAGGATTTATAATTTATAAAAAAAAAAAGTAAAATTAGTTTGTTTTTTATATTTTTTATAAATACAATATAGAAATTAAATATTAATAATTAAATTATATTTATTTCATTTTAAACTTGGACATATTAAGATCAAATAATTTGGGATGTGATTTTTGTTTTAATGTGTAAAAAATTAAATACTCAAAAAACTAATATTAAAGTATAAATTTATAATCAAAATTAAATCGAAAATTTTATATGTTTAATTATAATCAAAATTAAATTGAAAATTTTATATGTTTAACTATGAAACAAGACAATATGATGCAAAAAAAATGTTTTAATAAAATAAACTCATTTATTTTTATTTAGATTTTAGATTTTCATAAATATTTTTTGTTAGGGATGGTGCAAGCTAATGCTCGTCACTTATGACCACGGGTTCCTTGCAATGGACTTTTGGAAAAACATAAATCTGGATGTCAAAAAACAATAGTAGAGGTACCTACACAACTTTTTGGAATATGGCGTAAGAATATGAAACGTGGACAATTGAATAACCTTCCAGAATATATAACTTTTATTTATGGAAACTAAGTATAAATTCCAAAAAATGAGGTTCTTCTAAGGTTGGTATGTTATTTTTTCCCAAAAAATAATGAATATGTTTGCGTTGGTCCACTCCTTTGGTATGCAAATGGTGGAATTTTGTGAAAAACATTATATAGAGTTGTAGATAACAGGTGTGTCTAGTGTAGCGTTATTTTCCATATCTATTTACGTTATATATATATATATATTAAATTAAGGAAGTGAGTGATGCCCTAAACTGACAAGGCCGAGCGTTGGTGCACCACATCTTGCTCTTAACATAGTCAATGAACGATATTTATTTTTAGGATGTACGTCTTTGTGTCTTCTTGTGTGGATTCTTTTCCGTTTTCTAAACAAGTGAGCAAATCAAATGTTATAGCCGAAGCAAATAGGCTACCTTTTGTGTTAGATTGACGTTAGGCCATTTAAAATTAAATAAAAAATAGAAAAAGATAATAGATTTAAATAAAAATTACATATTCAGAATCTATAGACAAAGTTACACAAGTGTGTGAATTTTCATTAGCAGTGGACAAGCATGGCATATGCAAAATCATGCACGAAATAGGAGAAGTGATACAAAACATGTTTTCTGTCAAAAGAGAGTCCAAACTACTTGGTTTGGCAACCCAAACCTAAAACCAAAGCAGCCAATTCATCCACCACATAGGTTGGAAAAACGGTGCCCGCCATAATTCTAAATTTAAATCACGCCTGCGCATAGTCTAAAAAGTAACGTGCACTCTCTAGAACCGCGATCATGCCTCTAAGTGTGTACACTTTAAACACGCGTGTGCGCATATGTTTAGTTGAAACTTTGCTTTGATTTTATTTTCAAGCATTTGCAATGGAATGATGATGATGAATAATGATGGTGACGATGATGAGAATGATGAGAATGGTGATGATGAGGATGGTGACTATGATATGATGATAATGATGATGATCACGATGACTATGACTATGATGACGATGATTATGATGATGATGATAATGATTATGATGATGTTGATGACGACGATGATGACGATGATGATGATGATGATGGTCATGATGATGATGACCATGACGATGATGATGAACAACGATGACGATGACGATGACAATGATGGCTATGATGATGATGATAATGATCACGGATAGTATGACTATGATTATGATGATTATGATGATGATTACGATGATGATTGCTATGATGGTGATGATAATAATGATGATGATGATGACAATGATGATGATGAGGATGATGACTATGATGATGAGGAGGATGATGATGATGATGATGATGATGATGATGGTGATGGTGATGATGATGATGACGATGATGATGATAATGAGCATGATGAAGATGGTGAGAATGAGGATGATGACTATGATGATGATGCTGAGGATGATAATGATGATGATGACGATGACAATGACGATGAACAATGATGGTGATGATGATGATGAGGATGATGACAATGATGATGCATGATGACTATGATGATGATGATGATGAGGACGGGGATGAGGATGAGGAGGAGGAGGAGGATGACGATGATGATGAGGAACAATGATGATGATGATAGGTTTAGTTGAAACTTTGCTTTGATTTTATTTTCAAGCATTTTCAATGGAATGATGATGATGACCATGACGATGATGATGAGGAGGAGGAGGATGATGACAATAATGATGACGATGACGATGCTGATGAACAAAGATAATGATGATGATGATGAGGATGATGACAATGATGATGATGAGGATGATGACTATGATGATGATGATGATGATGATGATGATGATGATGATGATGATAATGATGATGAACAATAATGGTGATGATTATGATGATGATGACGACGATGATGATGATGAGGAGGAGGAGGATGATGATGATGGCAATGATGTTGGCGCAACCCCCAAGAAAGCCTCGTTGACAAGGGTTCCAGATCTATCGAAGTCCTGTAGCGCGATCTCCCTGAGCACCAGCCCAAATAGGTTTTACCCTACCTAGCAGTGTCTACAAAGCAGACGAGGTCTCACCTGAGGCATTTAAGGGAGATCTCTCAGTGTTATATTTTTAACATTTTAGCAATATGATCTTAGGATCTTATCTGAGAGAATAACATGCATAGCAATAAACACAAGAGACAAGGGACACAAAGAATTTTCCTCGGGGAAAACATAAAAAATAAAACCCCACAACTTCCTCAAAGATAGAATGAGCACCAATGGCAGCAGTAAAACCCGAAAAGATAAAGATGATCTCCAACAGCTTGTTCTCTCTCTCTCTCTCTTGAGAGAGCTTCTCCTCCCTCACTCATGCGTCGCAATGAGAGAGTGTGTGTATGATAAAGAGAGATTCTCACTCTCTATTTATATTCTTTCATTCACTTAACCTTTAGCTTTGTTATGTAGGATCGAGTAATATTAACTCAGTTATGTAGGCTCGAGTAACTACAACTAGGGTACTAATGACCCGAATTACATCAACTCACCTAGGGTCGACTTCTCTAGGAGAGTCTAATAACCCTAGTGCTCCACAACCGTGGGAAATTTAACCCTTGATCAATAGAAGGGTTACCCATAATGACTTTACATGACTTGCTTACATTATTGAATTTCCTAATCAGAACATCGAGGCATGACATGACTGAATTACATCATGGATACTTCCCTAAATAAACATCGGGGTACAATACATAAGATATACAAGTGAATACATTCTGAAGTTACAAATACATCAACACTCCCTCTTAACTAGGAAGGTATTCTCTCGACACAATTTATTAGCACAAGTATTCTTCTCTATATCATCTAGATCATCATCAAATCTAGATCATCATTGGATCATCATCATCATCACTACTTCCGCTATCTCAATCAAATGGCGCTATCTATTCATTCTTCTCATCACAGTAAGTTCTATAGAGCCAACCCTTTTTCATGTTAGTTGTAGGCCTAGCCTCCAAGTAGGTCTTCATCTTCTTTAGAACTTATATCTGACAATGATAGGAAACTCATTCACACATCATGTTAGGAAGGCTCTGCTCTTATATCTGACCATGATAGGAAACTTTATTCACACATCATGTCAGAAAGGATTTGCACTTATATCTAACAATGATAGAAAAATTTATTCACACATCATGTCAGAAAGGCTCTGCACTTACATCTGACCATGATAGGAAAATTTATTCACACATCATGTCAAAAAGGCTTTGCACTTACATCTGACCATGATAGGAAAATTTATTCACACATCATGTCAAAAAGGCTTTGCACTTACATCTGACCATGATAGGAAAATTTATTCACACATCATGTCAGAAAGGCTCTCAGTCCCAGCCTGAAATTCCTGGTAACTCACCAGGTTCATCCATTATCCCAGAGAATGGCATCTCAGCACTTAAGCTGAGCTTCAGTCATAGGATGAAATTCGTGGTAACTGACCAGGTCCCTTCATTCAGAGAATGGCATTCAACACTTGTATCTAATCATGTAGGAAACAATCCTACAGTCACATCAGGATGGCTCAATGCACACATATGACATGGAAGGAACCAATCCTCTCACCATGATAGAATGGCTCAGCCCTTATATCTGATTAGTGAAGCAACCAATCCTTCACGATGTAATAATGGCTCACGCACTCATCACTTCCCCTTGGAGGGAATCATGATCTGGAGAACACCAGGCTTCTCCCTTAAGTATTCAAACTTCACTTTGGCCAATGGCTTAGTCAACACATCAGCTATCTGTTCGTCTATCGCAACATACTAGAGCTTCACTACTCCTCTCTACACCATACCCCTGATAGAGTGATATTTGATCTCAATATGCTTCGACTTGTCATGGAACACTGGGTTCTCAGACAACTTCGCACAACTCTGGTTTTCGCAATATATACAGGTAGCATCCAACTAGAGATCAAATAAATCAGACAGTAGCTTCCTCAGCCATACCGCCTCACAACTAGCTGAACAAGGTACAACATACTCTGCTTCACCAGTACTTAGTGCCACACAAGACTGTTTCCTGCTAAACCAAGAGATCATACCTGATCCCATATTGAAGCAGCACCTTGAAGTGCTCTTCCTATCAATGGCACTGCCTTCCAAATCTGAATCAACATAACCTTCCAGGTTAATCTTCTGAATCGCCTCATACTTGAGCCCATAATTAACTGTACCGCTCAGGTACCTCAAAATATTCTTTGCAACAATCAAGTGAACATGTCTTGGATCTGTCAGGAACTCGCTCAAGGTGTTCACAGCAAAGAAAATATCTGGTCTCATATTCGTCAGGTACATCAAGGACCCAATCATCTGACGATACATCGTAGCATCAACCACTTCTGATGAAGCATCACTCAATAGTTTTAGATTTGATACCATAGGTGTGGTCATGGCCTTGCAATTCATCATCTTGAATCTCTTTAGGATCTCTACCATATACTTCCCTTGTTCCAGGGAAATTCCATCCACATTCTTCCACACCTCCATGCCTAGAAAATATAGCATCGTATCCAAGTCCTTCATCTTGAACTCAACAACAAGCTTCCTTCTTGCAACTTTAATGAGTTCCTCTTTTCTATCAGGAACAAGTCATCGACATATAACAGGAGCATCACTGGTCTTCCACCTTCAACCTTGAAGAAAAGGTTGGAATCCGCTTTACTCTCAGTAAATCCTAGAATCATCAGTAAGCTGTCCATCCTGTTGTACCATGTAAAACCTCAGGATATTCTGTAGTCACTCCCTCTGAAGTGGAGCATCATTCTCCCTCTGTCTTTTGTACTCTATGCACTAAAACATTCTCTACCGGAATGACAAGTAGCTTCCTCTGCTACTAATATTCTATGTATCCATCTAGGGTCACAGGATACCAAGATCCTCTATCTTGAACTTTTCAAAAGTTCTTCTCGCACCCATCTGTGAGATTGTCATCCTCTATAAACTTTCATCTTCAACCTTATAGCAAAGGTTCAGATCTTCATCAAGCTCTTCATGTGTGTGTTATCCCATGGGTGTTTTCTGAGCTCGTACAATTCCTTCTTTCATTTGGATACATAATTCTGCCTGTCATGTGTCTCAACTCCCACTGGCTACAAATGTCTCTTTGTAGTCTATTCCTTCCTTTCGTGAGAAGCCTTGTGCTATGAATCTTTCCTTGTATCCCACGATGTTTCCATCTACTGCATGATGGAACTACGAAATTCCCTTCATGTATCGATACTGCATCCTAGACATCATTTTGCTTGAACTGGTCTTCCCTTTCTTCTTGGTTACTTCTTCATGGCTGGAAGGTTCTGCATCAATGATGTAACTGCATTCATCATATTATTCTTCATCTTGAACTGTCGTCACTTGTTCTTCGAAACAAGTCTCATCCTTATTTTCTTGTAGGTGATTTTACGTGATCTTTCCTACAAGTAAAATGCATTAGTTGTATGGTTAGAAACATTTCATAGGGTATATTCATAATGAAAAATTCTTTTGCATCAAGATATAGGATTATGCAACTATTTTAGCCAATACAACATTCATCCATATCTCGCAGAAACTTTCTAGATGCCTTCCATCTCTACTAGGACAACATTGATATTGTGCACTAATCCAATATGTCATCAAAGAGGTTTCATTCTAGATAAGTAGCAATGGAGAGTTGTATAGCACCATGAGATACTTACCCATCACATGCATATTAGTAGTATACTGTCATTCATGCAAACATTCTATCATGCATAATACATCAACTGAATATAAACAAATGCATAACAAAAACAATATCAAGAAATGACAATTGAATACTTATCTTTATTTGTTTCGTGGGTAGACTCCTTCTTTCAGCTTCATCATCTTCTTCATTCATATCAGCATCATTTCTTATCCAAATGCTCAAGATGGATAAGAGGCTCTTCAAGAATTGAGTCCTTTGTATTCATCATCGCTTGAGGGATATTCTTTGGGGTGAGAGCTTGATCTTCAGTTGCTCCCATTTTCTCTTCCCTTATTATGAGTCGAGCTTCTTCTTCTTCCTAGAGTTTGTCGAAAGTATTTACTTCCTACTGGAACACATTCCTCGCATGAATAAATCCCATGATCCTGGGAGGCCATTCAAGGTGGCTATCACTACTTCTGCATTCACCACTTCTTCTTCTACTACTACAAGTTGTTCTTTGATTTGAGAGACCCTCATAAAGTATGACTGTATGGTCTCTACATTGTGGATCTTACATTCTTCAACTCTTTTGTCAAAGTCATATTCTGATTTATGTTCTTCCCTTCAAATAGTTTGGTAAAGGAATGAAACATATTCAGTGTCTTTAGGGAAGATACTTGTGGTACAATTTGATTCGTGATTGAATCAACAATGATCTTCTTGGCCTTGACCAAGTTCTTATTATGTAAGGATTTTATCCTCGTCTCCCTCTAGAACTAGAACCTCTCTACTTATGTAGGTGTCCAATTCATTTCCTTCAAGAACTAGTGACATCCCATACTTCCAAGCTTGGAAGTTTTCAACCTCACCAACCTTTTCATCAAGCTGATGTGATAGAACACTTTGAACTGAGAACCTCAAGTGAAAATAGCAAAAGATTAGATCTTATCGATTTGAGGTGTCCGTCCTAGTTCGAGAGTTGGCTGATTTAGGGTTTGTCAGAGAAAACCTAATTTTTAAAGCTTGGAATCTTTCAGATATGATTGGATAGAAAGATAGACCTCTTCAAGGCAAGCTATCCAATGTACTCCTTTTCTGAAAACAGTGGAGGGAAACTCCCAGAACAGGAAGCCCTAGTTTACTAATTTCTTCTACACAAATGTCTGATACTGTTTCTATGGTATCTCTGAAAGTATTGCTCCTCTATGTCTGAAAAAATTGCACAGAGGTATCCTCGCGTGTCCCTATTCGAACACAACAGGTTCTATCAGAATTTGTTGCACGAATTGGGACTTTTGATCATTTCCCCAAGGTGACTTGTTTCAGGACTGTTCAGCATAGCCAAGTTGTATGGACTACCACATGTCACTGTTTCATATTTAGGATATGAAACTTCCACCAATGAAAGTAAAATCCATTCCATTTCTGTAAAATCTTGTGAAATTTAATTTTTACCTTGGTAGCGCGAGATATAGCAATTCTCCCCACGTGTCCTAATTAAGGATGAATCCTGGAAGAGGCTGGAACCCTAAATTGGAGGAATCATATCTCTTAGAATATAGCAAATATGAGGCTGAAACTTGGACAGAGTGTACATTAGGATTTTATTGTCTCTCTGTGAATGTTTCGCCCCCTAAAACTTTTACAATCCCGAGATATAGCAAATTTACCAAAACTTATTAGTTTTAGTATTTAAGGTTTTTCTAGCTTGGGGTCAAACTAGGGTTTGAATTTCCTGGATTTACACGGAACCAAAAATATCAACCCAGGTCTCTAAACTTCGATTTTGATGAGGAGAGAAATCCTATGCGGGCTCACTCAAAAATTCTTCTTTTGGAAAAAGCCCTAATTTGTCACACCAAAAACTGAAAATGCTCAGAATCGAATTCTGCTTCGATGAAAATATGCACCTTTAAATGGAGAGTTGGCCTAGCATACCCTTGCTGATGGATTTTGGAGAGAGACCCAAAAAGTAATAATCCCTAGCTTCCGCAACTGCACAATGTCTTCTTCTTAGGTTAGCTTTGATACCGTGTTATATTTTTATCATTTAAGCTATATCATCTTAGGATATTATCTGAGAGAATAACATGCACAACAATAAACACAAGAGACAAGAGACACAGAATTTTCCTTGGGGAAACCATAAAGGAGAAAACCCCGTAACTTGCTCAGAGATAGAATGAGCAGCAATGGCAGCAGTAAAACCCAAAAACATAAAGATGATCTCCAACAGCTGGTTCTCTCTCTCTCTCTTGAGAGAGATTCTCCTCTCTCAGCCATGCACCCTAGTGACTGAGTGTGTGTATGATAAATAGAGAGTCTCACTCTCTATTTATATTCTTAAAAATCACTTAACCTTTAACTCTATTATGTAGGCTCGAGTAATCCTAACTCAGTTATGTAGGCTCGAGTAACTACAACTGGGGTACTAATGACCCAACTTACATTAACTCACCTAGGGCTGACTTCTCTTGGAGATTTTAATAACCCTAGTGTCCCACAACTGTGGGGACTTTAAAATATTTGTAAAAGCTATCAAATCCCTGTGAATCTTGAGTCGGTAGCAAACAACTTAATTACTGATTGTAACACTTCTTATGAATACTCATACTAGTGCTCTTCATTTTGTGTTTATTCAAAATATCCACATCATAAAAGAATACAATTACTTGTAGTAATCTATTATTACACAAAAGAAATATAACTTCTTCTCTTTTGAAAATTGCTTTAGGTGTGATGGGGTGCAATGAGCGTGAACTATTTTATTGCTAATATGATAAGTGTACTTTGCAATAATTTGAATGATAAAGGGTGTTTTTTTTTAATTTTTCAAAGAAGTGAAAGGGGTAATTAAGGGTGATTATTTTAACCAATCCATTATTAAAATTCAATCTTTGTATAAAAGTCTTAGAGAATCTTAGAAAATTTCAGAGAATCTTATGTCTATATAGTATATATAACAATTTGCAAATAAAATTTTAACGAACAACAAATGAACAAACAAGAGTTATAGAGAATGAATTAATAACAAGTTGAATGTTCATGAAATGTTTAAGAGCTAAGGTATTTGAATTTTAGTAAACATTAGTAATAGCATACCTTGTGACTCTTATACTTAGATTAGTGAGGTGTTTACAACTTAGTATGGAGGAGATGTTTTACTTTTTGTCATGTTACATAACATAAAGTTCTCATGTGAGCTCATAATTTATAAAAAATAAAAAGTAATAAAAATTTTATTTAGACTCATAAAAATATTAAATCCAAAATAGATCCATCTTAAATATAAATCTATTAAGGATTGACACCGATCCAGTTTATTAAGAGATCAAATGTCTTCAAGTGTTTTCTTTTCACTTCATTTTTTTACATAATAAAACATTTACACCTTAAAAATCGGATCCCTTTTGATGCTTAAGAGATCTAGGTATAAATTCAACTGTATTATATAGATTGTTGTACATCTTTATAGGTAAATGTATGATATAATGTAGTGTTAGTAAAAACAAAATGTAATAAAATTAAAATTTAGATAATAATAATAAAATAAAGAATTCTATATTTGTTTTTGGGATAACGAAAATAAAATCAAAGTTTCTTAATATTTAATAAACTATGTAATTTTTTTTTAAATTTTTAGGAACATAAATTGTTATCCAACAAGTATTGAGCATTTTAAATGTGGATCTGACAATTTTTTTTTTGTTGCACCTACAAGAGGCAGGTGTTCATACCATAGATCCATCTTAAATCTGGATGGATCCGAGCATAGATCCATACCATAGATCCATCTTAAATCTTGATGGATCCGAGCATAGATCCATGGATGGTTGTGTTTGATAGATCGAGTATAAGATGGATCCTAAATAAAAAATTATACATCCAAAAATTGGATTCTCTTTTGTGATTGATAGATCTATGTTGGTTTTAATTTATTTATTTTACTAAGACATCTACAAGTAAAGTGGCCTATGAACTTGGATTGGCCTAGCCAACCACTTAGTTTTGTGGAGATACTTGGCTTTAAATAAAGGATGAAATATATATTTTTCTATTAAAGTGATTAGTTTATTAGTTATCCATTATTCATACTAGATCATTATACTAACTAATATAAATATAAAACAAATACTATTTAATTAGAAAAAATGTTATAAAAAAATAAAAACAAATTGTTACCCTTTCTTTAACCACTTCTTAATGAAGCTTATTTAAATCTTAATAAAGATGCATTTAAGCATAACAAGATACATCAATGATGAAATGAATCCCAAATGAATCCCCTCTATACACAAGGTACACTCGGTTTAATCTTGTTGATGAAGATGATAACATCATATATAAACTAGAAGTAATGAACTAAAATAAAAGTTTTTTTTACTTTTTATTTTTGATAAATTATTAGCAAGTTTTTTATTTTTATTTTTAATTTAAATTTAAATTTTAAACATTCCAACATAGTAATAGTTAAGTAGAAATAAATTTTAATTAAAAATTTAATAATAACTTTTAAATAATAG
>LPNX010343037.1:0-10243 GCA_001517045.1 Pseudotsuga menziesii
GAAATAACCCAGTCAAACTAATTTATTACATTCAGCTAAATAAAGAATTAAACTACAAATACTTAGTTTATTTAAAAGTATTATCATCTAAACTAAGTCTAACAAATACTTGAACCCAAGTAGGTGTTATTAAAATAATTAAATTATAAAGAACAAACTAAGTAACAGAGTTTATTTACATCTTTTCAAAGAACTCTAAATAAACCATATCTGTCATTTATTAAATAAAACAAGTAAAATACGATAATAACTAACATTTAAATGAATGTATGTTTGTGAATAGAACTATTTTTAAAAATTACAAATAGGTTAAACCTGTAAAAGTAAACTACAGGGTCAAAAACCCTAGACAAGTATTATATTCACAAATGACAAACATTTAAGCTATTATCCAATTACTTGGATTATTTAATTTATAAACAACTAAACTATTATAAATTGTATATAGTCCATTAAGGACAAATAAAAAGACAATTGTAATGTTATAACGGGAATTTTTCACAACACACCTGTAACACTAATTAAAAACCAAATTAACAAAGTAACAGAACTTGTTAAAATAAATTGAATAATTTGTTTAAACAATGGTTTCCTACAGGAAACCCTAGCTTGTATTTCTGAGAAAAATGAGTAAAATTTATAAATTAACCATGAGTGAGTGATAGTCTTAAAAAAATTAACATAAATCTTTTATAGAGTATATTAAATAGTAAATAAATTCATTCACAGTCAAATAGGGTTAAAACCCTAAGTACACAGAGCATCAAATAGTAATACTGTAAACTGAGTCCAAGCTTGAAGACAGAACTGTCTTAACAAAAATATTGTTTTATATTAATAAACCCTAAGGCTAAACATTTAAAACCAAACACAACACTCAGCTCACGACCGAGTCTACCCATCGACTAGCGAGGGTTTGAAGACTTGTTAAAAACAACAACGACCTTTAAAATAGATTGCATAGCTAATGGAAAGCCTAGAAAAACTTCCCAGCTCAGGGTTACTCCAATCGACAACCCTGATACAAGTAGGGAAAGAACCCAACATTTGACCACAGGGCTTACCTGTATAAATCCACGGCCTTCAAAGACAGTCGGTGTACTCTTTTCCACAGTTGATGATTGTAGTCTCAAGCCCCTGCAAGGAGATTTAATTACAAGGCGTCAGTACATGAATTTCTTAAAATATTGTATACCCTATTGTAAAAGAAAAAAAACATATGCTGTATGATAAGAACAACACTTAATAATTTACTTGTTATATGAATGTCGAGCAATCTTGTGGAGAGACTACCACCAACAGTAATGCGTGCCATTAGTTTTCCAAACCCTATGATGAGGGAAAATCACTCTCAAACAACAAGTAAGCTCTCAGCTTCGCACAACAGTGACAGACTAAGGAAGGAGAAAAATGTAGTATAGACAGGCCGCAAACCAAGTACAACAAAACCAACAAGCTCTTGCAGGATAAAACCTACAATTACAATGAAATGGGATTAAGACTAAGCACTAACAACTACTGCAACATCCACTCAAAGCTTGGACAAAACTAGAACAAGAAAGAAACCATGGCTGCCATGAAACGCTTACAGAGCAGCTGATGGCCAGCATAAACTGCGAAGAGAGAATGACAAGGTGTTAGGGTTGTAAGAGTTTTATATTCTTCATTATATGGCTAGGAGATGACCACGTGTCTCAGGAAAAATCAAACCATGTGTGGGTCGAGTTCCATAGTCACCTACATTGCAAATATTTCCAATCATTTAAACAATGATTTTTATCATACGATGCATAAAACTATATTATATGCCTTGTTATCATGTTGCAATTCGAATCTAGTGCTTATCATATGGTTTATTAGTTTATCATTGGCATTGGGATAACAACGTTAAGTTAATGTTTACCTAGCAAAAGGTGTCACCACTTAAACTTTGGTTTATCTCAAAAACAATCATGTATAGAAATTATCTCATCGCTAATCATATGTCCATTATATCGTAATATTGATAACACGATATGGATGTTTGGTAAGCCATATTTCATTTACGTTCCCCAGTAAGTGTAATAACCATTGGTTATATGGAAGATTCCAAGTTGAATTGTTTAGAACCTTCGAACTAACTATAGACTTGTATGTCTACAAACAAAATAGTTTATGTATGTTTATAACCCTTATAAAACCAACGATTCGAATGGTAATAAACTTTATAGTTGGCTAGTATGGTAAAAGAATATATTTTAAATTCTTTTACAACAATTCAATTTGGTTTAGACTTTATTAAACAATAGTTCTTTCTCAACTTAGCATCTATCAGTAATTGACCATAATTATTTATTTGTAGGATGATTTTGTGATTTTAAAGAATAACTAGTGCTTAGCATAAGATAGAAGGTTGATTATTATATAAAACATCTACCTTAAAAGTTGTTATAGACAGTAACTTAATATAAAGAAAGCATTATAGAAATAATAAGAATTGCAATGGAATAATCCTACTCGGGTGTATAATCAATCGAACCACATGGATTGACGTAGATTTAAGAAGTATAGGCAAACAATGTTTTATGTGAAAAGGCACTACTGTTTTTACACTAATCAAACTTATAATGTCAAGAAGTTTACAGGCTGTAAGTTTTCCTGCAGAAGATAAATATCGATTAACTGGATACTCAAGTAAATAGTATGATAATGTATAATAACCAATAGTACAATCAGTATAACGCTGCAAGATACGCATATTAAAGTAGAAGTTACTATGCAACTAAGATTACAAGTTTAGAGCCACAGTAAGTATCCTTACCGTCGCTTCGTACGATAAAGAAAGAAAATTCATTTATTTGAACTTCGTTTACAAGAAAAACCGAAGAAAGCAAACTATTTTACCTTATGGAAGTTGCTTGGAATTTAGCAGCTTATTTACTAAGATTATTAATCGAAAATAGAAACACTTCTGGATACTTTATGAAATTAAAACATTTACTCATTTGATCATATTTGTAAACCTATAAGAACCAGTAATCTTTCTGTGTTAGCATAAAAGCTAGGTAAGCCCAGGATTCAAAGTTAGATTCCACCTACTGGTCATAAAGAAGACTCATCAGTAAACTGAAATAAAACAATACACAAGTAAACCTTATTCATGTTACAAAAAGGAAACTGCTTAGTTAATGTAATTTGAGATTATGTAATACTAATCATTTGACTATTTCTTTTACTGCTAACCTTTAGCTGTTAGTAAACTGCAGTTTCAACATTTTATGTTATCTCAAAATTTTAAATTTTTTTGAAAATTTGGGGTTTTGACATCACCTCCAGATACCGTTCAGGGACACTTGGTGGACTTGTGAATCGTGCGCAAAAAACCTCATGGAGATGCAATTTTGAATTTCATCAACTCCTGTTAGTGTGTTTGGGCATGGGAAATATGGAAACACCAACCACATTCCCACCATCTGTGGCTTTTCAATTTTTTTCCTCGTTGGTGTGACTACATTGTCCCCTACTAATAAAAACCCTAGTTTCAGAAAGCACCGTATACAGAGGTCACCGGGCAATGGACAGGTGGGAGAGCCCCCCCCAGCTAAAATCCCACGTCACGAATCCAATGGAATTGATGGTTCATCGATTAAAGGCCAGAGCATCGATCTATGGTGAGTTGCAGGTCACCTCCAGATACCATTCAAGGACACTTGGTGTACTTGTGCCTGGTGCGCAAAAAACCTCACGGGGCCGCAATTTTGAATTCTGTTAACTCCTACTAGCATGTTTGGGCATGGGAAATATGGCAGATCCAACCACATCCCATCATTCGTGGCTTTCTAAGTTTGGCCCTCGTTGGTGTGAAATGCATTGTTCGCTACTAAGTGAAACCCTAGTTTCAGAAACCACCATATACGGTGGTCACCAGGCAATGGGCAGGTGGGAGAGGCCCCCCCTAGCTAAAATACCATGTCATGAATCCAATGGAATCAACGGTTTGTCGATCTGAGGCATGAGCATTGATCTATGGCAAGTTACAGGTCACCTCTAGGTACCGTTTAGGGACAATTGGTGGACTTGTGCCCAGTGCGCAAAAAACCTCACGGAGCCGCAATTTTGAATTACGTCAACTCCTACTACCGTGTTTGGGCATGGGAAATATGGCAACAACAACTGCATCCCCACCATCCGTGGCTTTCCAAGTTTGGACCTTGTTGGCATGAAATGAATTGTTCCCTACTAAGCAAAACCCTAGTTTCAGAAACCACCGTATACGGAGGTCACTGAGAAATGGACAGGAAGGTATAAGAGTCGATTTATCAAGAAGGAAATTATACAAGCCTTAAAATAGAAATTTATTGTTGCAGAATCTTGTTTCCATCATCCTAGTTTTATATATCGGCTGAAAACATTGACAATATTACCTACTTGAAAAATTAAGGTTTTAGTCGTGTAAGAGAGCCTACAAAGAACTTTGACATCGATGACATAAAGAGGTACATGTATGTATTCTAATGTTATGTATATCTTGTGAATGAGATTTTGAAATGTTCATATGATTGATATATAGGGTTTATTGATCATATGTAAAATTTGGCATGTTCATTAACTTGACATACAAGAGAACTTTTGGCATATTTATAAACAACATTATGGAAAATTCCGCATATAAAGAGCACGAAATTGACATATTCATAAGCAACATACACGGGAAAATTAAAATTAGGATACATATCTCATCATTCTAGATACCACCTATTATCATACAACCAATCCCTCTGGATCATCTCTTATAATGATGGTCTCCATTAGTCTCTCGTGCTCTGTATACGGTAAGAAGTAGCATACCTTCGATGAATTTTGGCTAGGCATCGTTCGTACCTAGAGGTTTGTACCAATGATTAAGTTGGTAAAGTGATACACACTTGCACCTGGTTTGTAATCCCTATAAACATATCCACCCTTATTTCTTACATTGTTGTCATGTGTAAGGTATTCACCTTTAACAACCATAGATCCGATTGGGAAGTGGTTGTTTTCATCATCAGTCATGGACATACTGAGGGTTTTATTTCCCTCTATACAATGTGCCAACCGATAATCACCACCCCATTCACTATCTTTGGAGGCAACCACTACGTATATGTTTGCTGCATAATATTTTTGTAGGTATATGATCAAATATTTTTCATGTGATACAAGGCCATTAATGTGAGTTTCAAGACTACGTAAATAAACAAAAAAATGTTAAGGAAATGCATCATACCAAGTTGTACAAGATCTGAGACATGATCAAAATCTATAGAAATAGATGATTGGTCTTCTTCCAACAGAATTAACTCAACAATTGCATGCTGATCAAGTGGAAGTGATATGCGATCCCATCCATCAACCCAATCCAATTATTCACGCACATCCTAGTCACCATCGCAACAAGGCGGGCAAAAACAAGCAAGTTTTCTAGTCCAATTTTCAAATACTGGGTTATCATAGCTTCGAACCGAATGAAAGCTAGAAGTCCTAGGAATAGTCTTGCATTCCCATGCATGTGAACGATCTATGTCTACCACCTCCCAAAAAAATCTCTCCACGTGTCTCTTTCTTGTGGATTCTACTCGCATAGTTGATTCCTCTCCCATTATTGACGTGCACCACCTGACTATAGATTGAGCATTTCGAATAGTAGATATTATAGATAATTTCAATTCCTCTCTTCATAGAGTTATTTTGACACATGCTCTGACTCCATCATGCTCTCCTTTACCATTCCCAATCTCAAAATAGTTCCACATATGTGGAACTTTGTAGTTTTTATGCAATGAACACAACCATTGAAATATGTGTGCATTTTTTAACTGACCAGCACATCCATCAGACCAAATCCAGTGTCGATCTATATGTATGTTCCTGCCCTTCAAATGATCATAGAACATGATGAAGCAATGACGTACATAGTGGAATTCATGGCACCTATCATCACTTATGCAGAAGTGATATTCCTTTAGAATTTCTCTTTGCTCTTCACTACTATTTGGGCAATGCCTATATGTGATATGCACCATCAAGGAAACCTGCTCAGAGTGATAATGCTGACTTTGGATCTCATTTCGAGGTTGCAGAGTGTAGTTCTCAGCAAAATCAACAACTGAAAGTATAGTACCATGGAGAAATGTATCTCTGCATATTCTAAACTTCTCATCCTGCCATCGTGCCAAGTGGACATGCTGAAAATATTGATGTGTCTTTTCAATAAATTCCTTAACAAAGACACTAAATTGTACTTGTTGACACAAAATGATCTCAATATCAATTTTTTTTTGTAAGGAATGAAATGTAACTGTTCAAACATAAATTTATAGATAAATGCATGTACCTGAGATGTCACCAATTGTATTTTTTTGCTTTCTTTCCCTGGGACTATTTCATAGTTGATATATTTGAAACTTTTCATGTCTATAACCATATTCCAAAATTTATTGTCTCCACTCTCATGCATACATTGGCTCAATAATGCCATTCCAACACAGTTGGAGCAAGTTCCATCCAAAGTGGATTTTGCATAGTATGTTTTCCCCTCAGGCCTATTGCACATGATACTATGAATGAATTCTCTTGATGAGTTCAGTGGTATTGTCAAGCAGCAATCCTACATATGGTTAGTATGCAACACACGACAAATGTACAAAAATGTTTCATAGTAATATTCATATTCTACATGGTATATACAACAACAAGTGTTATGAAGAGTATTTATTCTAACATACCAGGGCTTACATTTCTCAAAAGATCTTTTCCCCAAAATCAATTGTCTATGTTCATTCCTAAATTTCTCGTATAGTTCTGTCTGTGTTACATCAAGAAGATGCTTAATATGTGGTTCACGGTCCTTTGAACCCCTTTTTAGTTTTAGTACATCCTTCTGGTTTGAAGAAGGTTTTGTGTGATCATTCCAAAAACTCTGCACTAGTCCCTTTACTGCATCAACTAGCTTCATGTCACGACGTGACAACCGACCAATAAAGGCCCAAAAATCTGTCTGAGCGGTTGTTTCAAGATGTTCTCTTCTAATAGAATACCTACAGAGGGTTTTTACATTCAAATTAACTAGTTTAGATGTAGGCTTGAGAAAACGAAGGACCCTGGTGTTCTTATTTACAATTGCTTGTGACAACACACAACGAGCCGCATTGCGGTCCTTTGAATGTGTGTTCTTACCAATTTTACCAAAGGCATCTACTAATATTTTAACTATATGAGAACTTGGTCTAGAAGTCTTTATCATCTTTATCCCTAACGATTTCCTAACAATATTCATGCCCTTATATTTTAACAATGATAAAAATAATCTACATTTATTTCCATCACATTTAGAAACAAAATATTTATTTAGTATCTGTTGAGTTTGATAAGCAATACTATGTTTATATAGCGTACCTTCAATGGAAATGAGGAGTCCTTCATCAACTTGTATACACTTCTTAGTTCTTCGACGTGTGCTTTCTAATGGAGGTAAGGGGGTTGTAATTCTATCATCTAGCGCATCAACAATACGCTCTGGCGTTTTAGTAGCAACTTGTTGTCCTTCATTCTCTTCCTGGTAATTGGATGGTGGAATTCCAACATCCTCATCGATGGTCTGGATAATATTTTCTTCTTCAATAGTTGGCTCCATGTCCAACGCCTATTCAATAGTAGGCTCCATGTCTGACGCCTCTTCAACAGTAGGATCCATGTCCAATGCCTCTTCATGAGCTTCATCTTGAGATGGCAACTTATCACTTTGACTTGATGTGGGATTTTAAACATCCCCTAATGAGCACCTACGTTTTGCTTCTTGAATACTTCCATGGGGTGCTTGTTCAACAACTATTGTGGAGATTGAAGGTCCCTCTAGTGAATGCTTCCTTTTTTCTTGTGCTGGATTAATAGGATGAACCGTGGTATCCTCTATAATTGGATTTGGATTAGTTTCCAAAGAAAGCCTCTGATTCATCATGCCTATTCTTTTCATTTCTTTCTCTTATTCAATGACTTCTTAAGGTCTCTTCTTCTTTGTTGATTTTCTTCCTTGGTTACGTACATTCCCCATCACCACAATGATCAATTCATTATAGTTTTTTTTTGTTGCTCCTCAATTACAAGCTTTGAAACCTTTAAGTTGCTTTATAACTATTGATCCTTCAAGGTGCTTCAATCTTCCTTCTCAATTGTTTATATTTCCCATCAAAATAATGATGAATGGGAAAATCTACCTTTGGTTCTCTTGAATAATAAGCAAATGAAAGTTAAATCATAAATTGTACCTCAAGCTGATTCTCTTGTACAATTGTGTATATCCACCATCACCATGAAATGATATTGAAGCTTGATATCTTATCCTATGTGCTCCTCAACCATGAAAGATGTCCTCAATGCTGCACCTACATAGCAAAAAGAATGATGGAGAATATGTATTGTGAGTATTTCCATGGGCGGGATCGTGCTCTTGAAAAAAACATGCGATAATCGGATTTTCTTAAAAATAGAGTAAAGTTGCTCTCGGATAAAAACAATCCACTGTTTTTACAATCCTAAAACGTGCACGCGTTATATAGATTAAAAACGCGTACACGATTTATAGAAGTAAAATGCGCACATAATATGTTTAAGCACAATTAATAGGTTAGGTGCATGGCTAAGGCAACGAATAAGTATCTAGATAAGTTTGTAGTCATGTTCATTGATGATATAGTAATCTATTTAAAAATTGAAGAAGAACATAAAGAACATTTAAAAATTGTTTTGCAAGAGTTGCGAGATCATCAACTCTTCGCAAAGTTTAGTAAATCTAATTTCTTCAAGGATAAGATTTAATACTTAGGTCATGTGGTGACCAAGGAAGGGATTTCAGTAGATCCCGAAAAGATAAAGGCAATCGAAGATTGGCCGGTTCCTAAGGATGTAACTAATGTTCGATCTTTCATGAGAATTATCGGTTACTACCGGAGGTTCATTGAAGGTTTTTCGAGGATCGCGAATCTGATAACTTCTTTGCAAAAGAAAGGGAAGAAGTTTGATTGGAACCAGAAATGTGAGGAAAGCTTTAAAAAGTTAAAAAATTTATTAACCAGCGCACCTATTTTAAGAATAGCTGATCCTCATAAAGAATTTTTAGTGTGCACTGACGCTTGCAATGATGGCTTGGGCGGTGTTCTGACTCAAGAAGGGCATGTTATTGCCTATGAGTCTAGAAAGTTAAAAATTCACGAAAAGAATTATGCAACTTATGTTATTGCCCATGATTCTAGAAAGTTAAAATGAGTAGATGACTTTTACACTTTTGAAAATAAGTCTAAATTAAGAAAATCCATATTATCTATCTCGACTAAATTATTTTTATCAATCATTTCTCTAAATATATTCTATAAAGACCATAGAAAGGTTACATAAGATATGTTTCATCAATTCCATTCTTTAAGAATATAGTTTATAAATACTATAAAAAAGTACATAAATAAAATATCTTTGCACTCCAAACACATACAATTTGATTATTTATTAATTAATGTTTTTAAATCTATTGAATAATTATAAAACTTATAAAAATGCTAACTTCATCTTAATTTATATTATCTTAAGATTCACAATCTAACTATTACATTAATTAATAATTACAAAACCTACACAATAAATGTGCCCTGAGATGACATCATTTGAGATGACTCCAGAGTTCGGAATTGCACATGAGCCTAAAAAAACAGTGGGTTCGAGTAGGCCTGGAATTTCAAATTTTCAGTGTCTATCAAATTACGTTGAAGAAAATTAATAGAATTTCAATTGGTGAACAGTCTATAATATATATCAGGTTTTTTTATTATTATTTATGATTTATTTATTACTCTTCCTACCTGTAGAAGATAACAACATGTATTTGCAAACTAAGATACAAAATTTCACTCCTGTAAAACAAAAATCAAAATTTGTTGAAAAAGATCATGTCTCAAAGTTATGACAAGAATTAATGAGTAATCAAGGTTCAAGCCTTAATCGAAGCCAGCTATAGCCCAATGTTGAAGACTCCAAAGTTTATTTAATAATCATGGTACTACATAGAGTTTGACTGCACCTTTTTTTCTTACATGTTGCACCTTTTTCTCATGTGCTTAAAACAATGATTTCAGCTTTTATTATGTCCCATCCCACTATGGAGGGGAAATGCAGATATGTATATGCACATTACTAGTTAGTAATTAACAACAACATGGGATGGGCTCCTATGCCTGTC